>QAOA01006358.1:89585-185234 GCA_003255065.1 Cercis canadensis | reverse complement strand
TCTTTGAAAAAATTGTGAAAAATTTGAAATAAACATGTGCAAGTAATATTGCTTAATGAGTTTAGCTCAATAAAAATCAACTATCTAATCAATCAGTTCATAATTTGGTTTTTATTAATGGATAAAATTTTGGGTACTTCTATCCTACACTTGTGTGATGTGATATAAGTCCCATCTCAAGAATTTTATATTATGAATTTGAGTTATATTGTATTAAACTGATATAGTTAGTATAATATAAATTTTACTAGATCTACTAATTTTTTTTTATAAATTATATTAACTATACCAAAATAATATAATTTGGATTAAAACTATGTAAAAAGTCATCTGATACCACCTTAAGGTGGTGTAAGGTAGAAAAACCTTACAAATTTTGGAGTTATTTTTAATGGGGTTAATTTAGTTGGTAAGAATTGAAGTTCTTCGCCAATAAGGCTTAAATTGGATTCTTGTTATTAGTAGTGTCCCTTTGATAAGTAATATGTAAATGCTACTGTAAAATCTTATTAAAGCGTGTGATAACTCCTAATTTAGAGTAGCTTCTTTTTATTCTAAACTTTATATATATATATATATATATATATATAATTCTTTTAAGCTGTTTCTTTTTGAGATTCTATATATACTCAAAATAATAATAATAATAAATAAATAAATAAATAAATAAAAGAAAATGGAAAAAAAATAGAACTTCGTGATACACGCGGTGGGACGATGGTGAGAGAATGTGATGCTGGATAATCACGATCTTTGTTAAAAAGCTAAATATCGTACTATGCTCTCTCACGGTTCTTCTCTTCTTCATTTCTATTTGTTGATTTTGTTAGTTTGTTTGTTACTTAGTTGGTTGGTTTTTTTTCTTTTAACGTAAAATGTTATTTAGTCCTTAATTAAAAATTTACTTAGTATTTTTAAAAGATTTTTTTTTATAACTTGAGTCCATCAAAGTTAAAAAAATTTAATAAAAACAATATTTTACAAAAACCTAAATATTAATTCAAATAAGTATCATTTTATTGGACTTTGTAAACTATAAAAAAAAAAACTTAAATAATACAAAAAAAAAAAAATTTGAGACTCAACACATTTTACTCCTTTCTTTTCTTTGTTACAATTTCTTTTAAACAGTGTCTCGTCCTTTGATTTCTCGAACACGGAATCCACATGGTTTTTGATTATTGGCAGTGCATTTAATTGACCATAAGTGAAAGTTCTGCTCCTATAAATTTCCTCTTCCTTCACACTTGTTGGATGATTGAACAACCTTGCCTAGCATAGAGAGATGGGAAAGGAAGAGGCAGCACCATTCCTAGCAAAGATTGAAGAAAATAATGGGGTGGCATCAGAGAGTTCATTTTTCCAAGAGCTAAAGAGGGTGGGATCCATGGCAGCTCCAATGGTGGCTGTGACAGTGTCTCAGTACCTTCTGCAAGTTGTGTCCTTGATGATGGTGGGACATGTTGGGAAACTCTCCTTCTCTGGGGTTGCCATTGCCTCCTCTTTTGCCGAAGTTACTGGCTTCAGTGTCCTTGTAAACCCTTCTCTCTCGTTCTCTGCTTCCAATTCTATACACCCATTTTAGCTTCACACACTTTCCTCCTTGTTGAAATTTCACTAATTAAATAGTGTCTATTGGATTTACATGGGGCTAAAAGAAGCATCTTTTTGCTGTATTTGTATAATTTCTTGGTCTATTAATTGTGTCATGGGAAAAAATTAAAAAAATTATATAATAGGTGAGCATTTTGTTAGATGCTTAACTGATTCACTTTTTTTTTGGGCTAATTTTATGATGGATTGTGAGAAAGGTTGTAACATAGGCATAAATTATGTTGTACTTGGAAGCCAATATATAAGAGGGCTTAGGCTTAGGGTTTCATAAGCAGATAAAAGGAAAAAAAGAAAAAGAAAACAAAAATATGTAAGTTGAAGTTAAAAGGTGGAAGTGACTGTGTGATTATACTGCAGATGATGTTGAAGACTGTGTGCCTCTATTAAAGACAACATTCCTTTTGGAGAGCAGACAGAATTCTTCAATTTAGAAGTTATCCGATCTGGTTATGAGTAATAGTAGTAACACAACTCTTGCATTTATAATTATACGGGTGGTCGCACTTAAACTATTTTTTCTATTAAATTTCGATAGAGCCACTTCTATACTTGTGCATAGTTATAAATGCAAGAATCGTATTGGTAGCATGATTCTTGTGCTTATGCTTACTCGGGGAGAAGGCGGCTGCCGATCTTCTATGTCGGTTCGATATCATGACCTTTTTGGCATAAATTACTGTTATATTTACAGGATTGTTAGTTCCTTTAGATTACATGTTATCCTGCAGTTCAAATTGTTCCTGTAAACTTCTCTAGTGTCTTCGGTGTTTTAAGACATTTTGCACATTCAAGAGCTGTTGACAGGGGATAGTTTTTTATTGCTTCTAAATAAATCTTGTGCCTTTCATGTTCTTGATTGAAAATGCCTTGCAGCTAGGAATGGCTGGTGCATTGGAAACTTTAGGTGGCCAAACCTATGGAGCTCAGGAATTTAGAAAGCTTGGAAACTACACTTGCTGTGCACTAATCACTCTGATTTTGGTTTGTTTCCCAATATCTCTCCTGTGGATATTCATGGATAAAATACTTATGCTATGTGGTCAAGACCCCGAAATTTCATATGCAGCTCGCATATACTGCACATACCTGATTCCTGCATTATTCGGCTATGCTGTTCTTCAATCCTTGGTTCGCTACTTCCAGACTCAGAGTATGATCTTTCCCATGGTTTTCAGCTCAGTTGCTGCTCTATGTTTGCATGTACCTATTTGTTGGGTTATGGTATTTAAATTGGGACTGGAACATGTTGGAGCAGCATTAGCTATTGGAGTTTCATATTGGTTGAATGCAATTGGGCTTGGACTTTATATGAAGTATTCTTCAGCATGTGAGAAAACAAGGATTGTGTTGTCTAGAAATGCTTTACTAAGCATTGCAGAGTTCCTTCAATTTGCTATTCCATCTGGACTGATGTTTTGGTAATCTATAACTTTACATCTCTTGGAAGACAATGGTGCTCTCTAGTTTTGTTTTGTTTTCTATTCTTCTTCTAATGCTTTCTTGTTTCAATGTGTTTAGTTTGGAATGGTGGTCATTCGAGCTACTTACGTTACTTGCTGGCCTTTTACCTAATCCACAACTCGAAACCTCAGTTCTATCTATCTGGTAAATTTCCTTTCAGTTAAATCCTCATGAACCAATGAGAAAACTAGAGTGTGTTTTCGATACTTGTTAACTAAAAATGAAATGAATCATTGGAAAAGAATGATTTGCAAATTCTATCAAAAGTGGTAGGATTCACGAATCATCATGTATTACATACAAAATGAATTTTAAATGAATTGAATTGAATTAATATGAATGCAAATCAGTTTCATGAATGAATTTATTTAGAAATTACTTGAATTATATAGTTTTGACAATTCCAAACACTTTATCAGTCCCTCTGACTTTTCTCAATATCTTGGCAGTCTTAACACTACTTCATTGCACTATTTCATTCCATATGGTGTTGGTGCTGCAGCAAGGTTTTCTCTAAATCCGTTTATAAGAATCTAAGATCATCTACAATGATAAAGCCATAATATTTGCTTACACTGCAAAAAATCCCATGAATTCTGTTGTGCAGTACCCGGGTTTCAAATGAATTAGGAGCAGGGAATGCAAAGGCAGCTCGAGCTGCTGTTCGAGTTGTTATGATTCTTGGAATTGCAGAGGCTGTTATTTTGAGCAGTGTTTTTTTTTGCTGCCGTAATATCTTGGGATATGCTTATAGCAATGACAAGGAAGTTGTGGATTATGTTGCAGACATGGTTCCCCTTCTTTGTCTGTCTGTTAGCTCGGATAGTTTAATAGGAATACTTTCTGGTTAGTTTCTTTTTTCTGAGTCCATCTCTATTCTTCACTTCCAAACTGAGCATGTCAAATGAACCACAATTCTGCAGCAAATTAATAAATTTAAGCAAAATGAGAAAGTCATAACTTTGTTGCTTGTATCAGGGATTGCGCGAGGCGGTGGATCATGGTTCCCCTTCTTTGTCTGTCTGTTAGCTCCGATAGTTTAACAGGAATACTTTCTGGTTAGTTTCTTTTTTCTGAGTCCATCTCTATTCTTCACTTTCAAACTGAGCATGTCAAATTAACCACAATTCAGCAGCAAATTAATAAATTTAAGCAGAATGAGGAAGCCATAACTTTGTTGCTTGTATCAGGGATTGCGCGAGGCGGTGGATTTCAGCAAATAGGGGCTTGTGTCAACCTTGGAGCATATTATCTTGTGGGGGTTCCCATAGCTGCCTTATTGGGTTTTGGTCTACATTTAAATGCCAAGGGACTCTGGATGGGAACATTAACAGGCTCTCTTTCACAAGCAATTATACTTGCCGTTGTAACAGCATTCAAAGATTGGCAGAAAGAGGTTCATTTTACTTCTACTGTATTTCACTGTATAAAATCTCTAGATTGTCACTTATAACACTAGTAAGTAGCTCTAAAAACATTGTATCTTGTGGTCATTGCAGGCAACCAAAGCGAGGCAGAGAATAGTTGACAAGTCAATTAAAGCTCATAATGGATTAATATGAGGTATTAGGAAACTAGAAGATTAAATAAAAGAGAGGGAAGTAAAGTACTGAAAGTATGCTGTCCATTGTCTATCTGAGTGTTTTTTCTTTTTCTTTTTCAATTTTATTGTGAGATTGTTATCAGGCATGCAAACTGAGACAAGGGAGGAAGAGGGAGAGTTTGTGTGTTTTTGGGTGTTAATAGAGTGCCTTTTTGATGGAGAATGTAGAGTGCTAATTATGTTAACTGATAATGATCAGTTTTCTTTGTATATGTATATGTGATCTTCGGACTGCATTTGTGCCTATGGGGTATCAATGTAACTCAGATATCCAGACATTGGACATGGATCCTCTGTCCCATTAACTGTCCTTTTTATATTAAGAAGTACTAGAATTTAAGCGACATAATCCAACATCGCCAACCATAACAGCGAAAATAAGTAGTCATAAAGCACACAAAAGGAAACCTAAAAGAGGTGGATGAGAAAAAACTTAGGGAGTTGGTTTTTTGAAATTTTTGCAGTGATATCAAAATTAAAAATTTGTTTTGTTCCAACATAATTTTTTTGATACTTTTAACTACAATTTTGAATTTAAACATATATAGAACCCATAAACTCTAAAGATTATCTCAATACCACTTAGTCACATGCTACTTAGTGTTCCAACATCATTGGATTCTCATGTGTGGTAAAATCCCACATGGTGTGGGATATAAGCTCTTTTTTTTTTTTTTTTATTTCCCAACAAGAGATCATATATTAATGTTATAATGAAGCTATAACACCTATTCAAGACACTAGATTTCATGAACCCTGCCAATGGGAGTTGGTTCAATTAGTAAGGATCAAATTACTTTGTTAGTAAAGCCTAGGTTCGAATTCCACCACAGACAATTTTTCTTTAGTAAGTAATCTATAAATATCACTGTAAGTTCTCATTAAGGCTAGTGGCATGCCCTGACCTTGAAATGAGGTAGTCTCCCCTCACTCTAAACTTTTGATCACCAAAAAAAAAAAAGATTTGATGAACCCTATTAGCATAAACTAAAAAAGAGAAGGGAGATAACATAGGTGTATGTGTAAAGGGAGAAGGAAATTGAATGAGATATGAAATAGTTATCCTAATTACACCAAAAATAAAAATTCCATTAGATAGAATTAAGCATGATTTGGATCTTGGGCATTTCATTTTTCATTTCCTGTTTTCAAAGATTTGAGAAGGAAATAGTGAAAATATCTTTTTTAAGTTTTTAGATTTTGGCCCAATTTAAGAAATATTTTCATTAAACTCAATCAAACACATTTTCAAACCCATTTTCTATTTTTGTTGAAAATGAAAACAAGAAATAACCAAAACAAACATGCCCTAAAATACTCTGCATTTCGAAGTTTTATTTCAAGGTGTTTCAATTTCATTAAATTAGTTCACTTTAAAATGTATCCAAAAAAAGATATTTTAAAAGTCTCGACTCAATTTCATATCATTTTTCATTTTAAGTTTATTCAAATTGATAAAGTGAAATATAATTTCATTTCATATAAACTTAATTAGTGTCAAATGAGATGAAGATTTTACTAGTGTGAGCCTAAGTATAGTGAACATAGCATAATATTATTTTACTAATTTAGTTCATGCAATTCAAAATTTTCATTTAAACTTCTTCAAGGGTAAAGTAAAAAGATCCTAATTCAATTTCATAGAATCAGTGCAAAATTAAAGAGTATAATTCAATTTAATGCAATTCTTTTCAATAGAACTTGGTTAGTGTGCAAATTGAGAGAGGAAGAATGTAATTTCATACAATAATATGCAAGTTAAACTTAATNGCTGACGTGTTCAAGTTGTTAGAAATGTTAGCTGGCAAGTTAGTATAAGTTAGTTATTAACTGATTCAGTTATGCAAGTGTGTAAAGCTTCTAAAGGAAGCCTTTTGTCTTATATATACGTTCATGCAATTGAAACTTAACAATCAATACAATATTCATTTTCTTTGATCTAGATTCAGATCAAGAGTGCTACATTCCATTTTTTCTCTTCTCTCTCTTGCTCATACAGAGTGTTCATATTCTTCGTTTCTGGTATTTTCTGGTTTATACTTCTGGTAGTTGTGTCTGCTACACCTGCTCAAGGATCATCTTCTTTCTTCTGCTGAATCTTACATGGTATCAAAGCGTTCTTAATGGCAGAATGCAGTTCATCTTCTGTGTCTTCATTGCTCGAATCTGGGAATCCTGCACTTCCAATGTTTGGCCAATCTCTGACTATCAAACTTGAACACGTCAGCATGATGACCACGCACTACCCTCCATCATCTGAGGCCTTCTTATGATTAAATTTATGCTAATTTGGTTAGTGTCCAGAAATTATGTCAAGATAATGCTGCTTATATAGAGTTCCATTCATCTTGCTTTCTTGTGAAGGATCAGACAACCCACGAGGTGCTGCTCCAAGGAATCAGTGATCAAGGAATGTACAAAGTTCTGACTTCTCAAATGTCTGACAATACTTCTTCAAATAAATCTGTTGCTACAACTTTTCAAGTTTTTAGTTTGAGTTCAAATAAAAATGTTTCTGATTTGGAATTATGGCATAACAAACTTGGTCACCCTGCTATTGAGGTAGTTAATAGGGTTAGAACTCAGTGTCATTTGCCTTGTTTTTCATTCCAAAATGCACCTATTTGCAGTTCTTGTCAGTTGGCCAAAAGTCATCGATTACCCTTTGTAAAGTCAACAACTAGAGTAATAAAGCCTTTTGATTTGATACATGCTGACTTATGGGGTTCTCCTTCTTGTTGTGCTGTAAATGAGGCTTGCTATTTTCTGTTATTGATTGATGATTACAGTAGGTTTTCTTGGATTTATTTGTTGAAATCTAAATCTGATACCTTAGGGGTTTTTCGAAGATTTCAAACTATGGTAGAGAGACAGTTTGACTGCAAAATCAAGGTGCTTCAAATTGATTTTGGAGGTGAGTTTGTTGCATTTGATCAACTGCTTAAGAGTCTTGGTATGAAGCATAGATTCTCTTGTCCATATACACCTTAGCAGAATGATATTGTTGAGAGGAAAAACAAGCATGTGGTTGAAACTGGTTTGTCCTTGCTTACTACTGCTAGTATTCCAACTAAGTACTGGCCATTTGCCTTCCAAACCGCAGTGTACCTCATCAACAGACTTCCTACTACTGTTTTACTGCATAAATCTCCATATGACATGTTATATCAAAAAAAAAGCCTGACTTGACATAGGTTAAAACATTTGGCTCTCTGTGTTTTCCTTATTTGAGACCTTATCGATCTCATAAGTTAGAACCTAGATCTGCCTCTTGCTGTTTCTTAGGTTACAGTAATAAGCATAAAGGATTTTTATGCCTTGATATGCAGTCTAAACGCATTTACATCTCAAGGCATGTTGTGTTTGCTGAATCTGTTTTTCCATTTCAGTCACAAGTTTCTTCCATTCTTTCTTCTTCTTTAGATTCAATCATTCCTGTTACAATACCACCTACAGTTCCCTTGTCTCTACTTAGGCCTACTGCCAGGTCTATATATTCCTCTGATAATATCCCTTCTGGTTCTGTTGAACTATTTGCAGAATCATCTTTTCATCTTGTTGACCCTGTCTCTTCAGTTTCCCCAGAATCCATCACCTTACCTACTGTACCTGCACCTTCAGATGCACCTATAGGTTATTCTTCAGCTTCAGTCCCTTCCAAAATGATCACTAGAAGTCAAAATGAGATTTTTAAGCCAAAGGCATACACCACAGCTTATGCCTTGCCTCCATCAGAACCTTCTACTTATAATCAGGCCATCAAAGTTCTTGATTGGATTGATGCTATGGCCAGAGAATTCAAAGCCTTGCAAGCCACTAACACATGGGATCTTGTTCCCTGCCCTGCTGATAAGAACGTTGTAGGCTGCAGATGGGTTTACAAGCTTAAATACAATCTTGATGGAACTATTGAGAGGTATAAAGCCCGGTTAGTTGCTCAGGGGTTTACTCAGACCTATGACATTGATTACTTCGAGACATTCAGTCCTGTGGTGAAGCCAGCTACCATTAGAGTGGTTCTTACTATTGCTCTCTCCAAAGGTTGGCTCATTCAGCAGCTTGATGTCAACAATGCCTTTCTAAATGGTGATCTCAGTGAAGAAGTCTACATGAGACAACCACAAGGCTTTGAAGATTCCAGGTTTCCTCACCATGTGTGCAGATTGAGGAAAGCTTTATATGGTTTAAAGCAAGCTTCAAGAGCATGGTTTACAAAACTAAAATTGACTCTTCTGCAATGGGGCTTCACATGTACTGTATCAGATAACTTATTATTTACGTTTCACTCATCTAAAGAAGTGGTTTACCTGCTAGTTTATGTCGATGACATCATTCTCACAGGTTCTAGTCTTCAGTTTCTCCAGAAGCTAGTTCACTCTCTCAATTCTGAGTTTGCCTTAAAGGATTTAGGATCCCTTCATTATTTTTTGGGCATTGAAGTTGATAGAACCTTTAAGACTTTGCATCTGTCACAGGAAAAATACATCATTGATTTGCTGCATAGAGTTGGTCTTGATAATTCCAAACCAGCTGCTACTCCCATGGTGAGCTCTCAAGTTCTGTCCCTTACTGATGGTGAGCTATTGGCTCAACCTCTTCTATATCGAAGCATAGTAGGAGCCTTGCAATATTGCACCATCACTAGGCCTGACATAGCATTTTATATCAACAAGCTTTGTCAGTTCATGAGTGCTCCTACAGATATTCATATGTAGGCTGCCAAGAGACTACTCAAATACCTCAAAGGCCTTACCATAGTCACCTCTCGTTCTTTACCCCTCCTGGTATATTCGGACTCAGACTGGGCTGGTTGTCCTGATGACAGGCGCAGCACCAGTGGCCATGCCATTTTTCTTGGAGCAAGTCTCATTTCTTGGTCCTCTGGTAAACAAAAAGTGGTGGCTCGATCTAGTACTAAGGTTGAGTACAGGGCCTTGGCCAATGCCACCTCTGAGCTATTGTGGCTTCAGTCCCTGCTTAAAGAGCTTTGTTTCCCATTGCCTGCTGCTCCTCTGCTGCTATGTGACAATCTTAGTGCCACCTTCCTTGCGGCAAATCCTGTGTTGCATGCTCGTACAAAACACATTGAGATTGATTGCCATTTTGTAAGGGAAAAGTTGCTTAACAAGTCTCTCTTTCTCTGTCATGTGCCTTCTGTAGATCAATTGGTTGACATGCTCACTAAGCCTCTCTCAACCAAGCATTTTCTGTCTAACAGGAGAAAACTCACTGTTCTTCCAAGACCTTTGAGTTTGAGGGGGGATGTTAATCATAAGAAGGCCTCAGATGATGGAGGGTAATGCGTGGTCATCATGCTGAGTCACCATGTTGATGTGTTCAAGTTGTTAGAAATGTTAGCTGGCAAGTTAGTATAAGTTAGTTATTAATTGATTCAGTTATGCAAGTGTGTAAAGCTTCTAAAGGAAGCCTTTTGTCTTATATATACGTTCATGTAATTGAAACTTAACAATCAATACAATATTCATTTTCTCTGATCTAGATTCAGATCAAGAGTGCTACATTCCATTTTTTCTCTTCTCTCTCTTGCTCATACAGAGTGTTCATATTCTTCGTTTCTGGTATTTTCTGGTTTATACTTCTGGTAGTTGTGTCTGCTACACCTGCTCAAGGATCATCTTCTTTCTTCTGCTGAATCTTACAAATAGTAAAGCTCTAATTCAATATAATTTCTTCCATATTGATGTGGGACTTAGAGTATCACAAAATTAGAGAAAAATAAAAGCTTTTCACTCATTTACTCTTTAATATTTGGTAAATAGTGTCTAGAATAAAATAGCTACAAATTATTTTCAATTATCTTACTTTTTTGAGTTGTTAAAAAATTCTTCTGAGATTCATTAAAATTTAGATGGATTATATATGTTGAACTCTTGAGCTATCAAATGTCTAAAGTATAAAATAATATCAATGTAAATGATAAATAAGTAGTATTACTTAATATTAAACCAAAAAATAATAATATAAGTGTCCAGTCAGATCTGTTTTTTTTTTCTTAGCACCATCAAATAACTTTTATTCATCTTAAATCCTTTTATAATAATTTTATCTATAACGAATGGTGAGTACCTCTACAAAAATCTTTTTTGTTAATTTATTCTTACTTCTTCCACCTTCATCACCGGTTGCTGGTAATAAAGGAGCCTTTTTAGACATTCTACCAGAAGACATTTCTGTAAAGTGTAAACCATTATAACTTCCACGGTTCCACCTATAACCCATGTCTCCCACTACCTAATAAATTTAATAATTCGAAGTTTCCAGTACATAAATTACTCATTGGCGTACCATAATCCTAAAGTCTTTGTTGTCTCTCCATGTTGTCCAAATATTCTATCTATGAAAACATTATCTTGACCAATAACATTTTTTTAATGGTCAACACTATGGGTTACCCCTATCTTCTTTTGTTTTGAGTAGGTCACAATAAAATTTATAGCATGATTTTGATGTCATTGTAAAGATTTTAAAAAGTCAAATCACTCAACATGTATCAAAATAATTAGTTATTTATAAAATTCATAAATTATACGATATAAAAAAAGTGTCAAAAAATATACTTTAAAATAATTTCTTTATTACATATTTTTTTTGATGTTGTGTTATTTTTATATTTTATAAAAAAAATATGAGTGTGTTTGAAAGTATTTTAGTTTTTTTTTTGTTTTTAAAAATAATTTTTAAAAACAACTATTTTTTGTTCTTGTTTTCTTGTTTCTAAAACAGAGAAGAAATTTTTAAAAACAGTTTTACTAAACAAATTTTTTTATTTTATTATTTTCAAAAGCAAAAATTATTTTTAAAAATAAATTTCAATCAGACCGTATATATTTTAACACATATAAAATTTTCAATTATACTAAAATCACTAGGCCTCCTACCTAAAAGGCATTGTGTTCACATTTTTTAATATGCAACACTAAGTATAATGACTCAAAAAGAAGAAAACTTGAAAGGTGAACCACGTGAATCATCTTATCTTAATCTTCATACCTTGTCAGTATGATTTTGACATTGTCTGTTTGTTTGTTGTGCCACGTACCCACTAAGAAAACGTGGTACATAAGAGCAAGCCACAAGCACTTCTTAGTTCTTGTGCATTTCTGTCTTCTCATTCCCAAAATTTGCCTCAATCCTCAACCAAAAGTTAGCATAGCCCTGAAAGATCAAAAAGGGAGATGGAGGAGATTTTGTTGCCCAGAAAGAACACTGAAAGTGCAAATAATAGGGTGGTATTATCAGAGAGTGGTCCTGGTGCCTTTGTAGACCAGCTGAAGAAGGTGAGCTTCATGGCAGCACCAATGGTGGTTGTGACAGTGTCTCAGTTCCTTCTGCAGGTTGTGTCACTGATGATGGTGGGGCATCTTGATCAACTCTCTCTTTCTGGGGTTGCTCTTGCTACCTCTTTTGCAGATGTCACCGGCTTCAGCGTCCTTGTAATGTTCTCTTCCTTCCGCTCTTCTATCTACTTATGTTGTTGTTCTTTCCTACCTACTCTCTACTTTGAAAGCATGCATGAATTTTTCTTTATTGGTAGTGAAACTCTCAAGGGGATAGTTGGAAATTTTAGGAGAATGACATTTTGCCAAGAATAATTGCTTGAATTCATGACACTTTGTCTCATCAGAGTGATTATTGTGAGAATAAAATTCCACAAAAATTTCAGTTTTTTGAGAAAATATACTGAGTTTTTAGTGGAATATGTTGTTTGAGATATTGATGTGAGATTATTATAACTATTTTTAAACAAATAAGCTTTTCTTAGTTATTATTTTATTTTATTTTATCCAATAATTACCTTCTAATCTTCACAAAATCTCTAATAATTTGTTTGACCAAATCATAGTGCTCTTTTAGTATTTCGATTTACAGGACTTAGTTTTAAACTTATATTTGGAATGGGTAAGTTGAATTTGAGAAAGGAAATTGAATTGCTTTACTAGAAGTTGTTTTGTAATGATGCCGTGCCTAGAGCTGTCAAACGGGCCGGCCCGCTTCAACCCGCCACCCAAACGGGGCGGGGCGGGCTGAGAAAACCTCAACCCAACTCAACCCACTGTGGGTTGTGGGTTAGGCGGGCCAGTCCGCCAAAAAAAAAAAACAATAAATTAGTGACTAATAACAATTTAAATCAATGTTAAACACTAAATCAATGATAAATAATTTTTCATCACGTAATTCAAATTATTTAAGAGGGCCAAAATTAATTAAATAGTCAAACAAATTAATAAACAATCATTAAAAAATAAGTCNTAATCTTCACAAAATCTCTAATAATTTGTTTGACCAAATCATAGTCCTCTTTTAGTATTTCGATTTACAGGACTTAGTTTTAAACTTATATTTGGAATGGGTAAGTTGAATTTGAGAAAACAAATTGAATTGCTTTACTAGNACCCATTTTGACACCTCTAGCCGTGCCGTGCCCTCTGCTTTGCACATGTTGCTTCTTTTTATGAGACAGTAGGATTAAAAATGTGCGAGTGAACCTAGCTGCTTTATTGGTGTATATCTATTGTCAGAGAACAGTCATTTTCGAGTGGCCACATGACAGCGATGACATATTGTCATTATGCCACTGTTTTTTCTGTCTAAAGTAGTTATTGTGAGTGCGATACGTAATAATCACTAGTTAACACACACGTATCAAGAGGCACACAAAAATGATTATTATAAAAGTAATTTTTTTTTTTTAATTTTTAAAAAATACAGTTATTGACAAATTTATTTTTTTAAAATTTTTACTGATAAATTAATTCTTAAATTATTATTTTATCGGATAAATTAATTTTTTGGTAGGGTCTCATTAGTGACATTTAATGATTAATTTATCCAACGAAATAATAATTCAATGACCAATTTGTCACTGAACATTTTTAGAAGACAAATTTGTTAATAATTGTATTTTTTAAGGACTAAAAAAAGTTTTACTCTTATTATAATAAACACCCCAATAAGTTCAACATCAATTATTTATAATTTATTTTTGAATATTTTTTTCTTACAATATAAACTCTAAAAGTTGGTATTTTTTAATAATTTAGCTATTAACTCTAAATTTAAATATAAAACTTATAAACCAATAACTTCAATAATATTAATCACGAGCTACTAGATTAATTAAAAAGATTATGATGGTTGGTTTGTATATGTCTTTCCTTAACAAAGTTGTTGTATTGTCACATTTCCCTTGAAGATGAAAACGTGGTACAAATAATTGCCCTTTACTGACATTAGGCCTGGGTGGGACTCGGGCATTGTACCCAAAATTGGAATATTTTGGGTACAATTACGAATATTCGGGTATCAGTGAAGGACAATTGTCGTAATGGTTAGTGGAGACCAGCCGCGGCGGTATGACTATGTTTAGTTATTGATTTGAAATGTGAACAATAATTGCATTGTTGGGGTACTCCATAGAGTACAAGCTTGAATGCTTCTCTTTAGGTGAAAAAAACAAAATGCTTTAATACAATTGATCTAGTAATAGAAAGTGCTTCATTGCAAATTTTCAACAAAAATACTTCTAAAATTAATATTTTTGAGAAAATTATTATAAGATTTAATTGTAATTTTAGTTTTTTTATTTTATTAAAATGAATTATTTAGTTTTTTATTCACAAAAAAAATTATACATTTTGTTTTTTCATTAGTTAGTTGTTTAATTGTTAATAGTTTTTTTTTTGAGGTTTCTTAGATACTTTTAGTATTTATGTAGTATGTCATACTACATAAAAAGAACCAATAAATGAATGACATGTATACAAATTAACTGTTTTTAAGTTTGTTTAAAAAATTAAATAAATTATATTTTATATATAATAAAATATAAAAATTATGTATGCTTGTCACGTCAGTGTAATATGACATACTTACGTAGTATCATAAAATCCTTATTTTTTTTTGATAAATAGTTTATAAATACACTATAAATTTTTGTTGAGACATGTTATATATTTTGATCTTAGAATATAATATTTTCTTTTCATATTAAATTTTTTTAATAAAAAAAATTAACTGTCTATAAGGTGAGGGAATTAGCTGACAGTAAAACTTTTTATTATTATTATTAACTTTCCATTAATATGTCAATTAAGTTAATTTAACTCTAATCTAAGTTTAAATTGCATTTTAAGCCAATTTTTTTTGTATTTTTAAAAAAACATCGTCTTCCTCCTTGTCTTCTTCCTCTCTTCCTCTGTCAACCATTTACTCCTGCATCAAATCAACCACAAATCGGACTCAAATCCATTAGAGTAAATGAAAAGTGGTGATCATTACAACAAGTTTGCTGGCCAAGTTCATCAAACCCAATCCAGTGCCTTCTGTCTTCGTCGGAAACAACAAGTACTTGATTGGAATTTTTTCTTTTTTCAAATTGAACAATCTCTCTGCTCCCTCTTGTTTCTCTGTTTCCCTTTCTCTATTAAACCTACTCGCACAAAACCACACTCAAACCCACTCTCTTCTTTCTACTGTTTTTGTTCTTCATGTTCTTGGTTGTTGGCTCTTCAAATTCTCTGCAAATCAGACTCAAATCTTTGCCAGTAGGAGGAAGTGGAGGTGTCTTGGAGTTTTCTTTTTCGGGTCTCCAATGGTTCTGATTTGGGGTTGCAGGCTTCTGAACGGAGCTCTGGCTTGAACACTGATTTGGGGATGATCGGAGTCGACTTTCGTACTGCTATGCGTTTTGGTTAAATCTAATGATAAATAAGAAATAATGGCTGATTAATAATAAAAAATAAAATTTTAATGTTATGTCAGCTAATTCCGTCACATTTTTGGATGGATAACTAACAGAAGGGCTACAAGTGTAACTTTGTTTTTTTTTAGGTAAATAGAAGGAGGAAATAATTTAATTTTAAAATATAAGGCCTAAATCATTTGTTTCAATAAAATATAGGGACTAAAATTATAATTAATTTCAATATAATGAATTGTAGATGGTATTTAAAGTTATATTTTATTATAGATTTAAATGTAATTTTGGTCCACTTATTTTGGTGAAATGGATGTTTTGGTTTTCCTATTTTTAAATAGTATTTTTTAGTCTCTCAAATTTCACAAAATGAACAAATTGATCCATATTCTTAATACTGTAAAAAATTTAATAGTGGTGCTAATGTGACAAACACGTACTAGCCATTGGCATTGACGCAGCAAAGATTTTTGTGGCTTAATTGTAATTTTAATCCTCTAGTTTGCCTATAAGAATGTTTTGGTCCCCCAATTTTCAAATAACACTTTTTAAGATTTTATTAACAACAAAAATTAGAAAAAAAATTTGTCCCCATAACATTTTACTAACTACAAAATTCAAAAGACATTGTAATACTTTTAAGATCTAATTGATAAAATATTTTGGTTAATATTATTTACATATTAATAGTTACACTACTATTATGCATCTTTTGCATAATAGCCTTATGTTAGAGAATTCAATTCCATTTAACCATGAATTTGTTTGTTTTTGCTTCATGTGTTTTTTTTGGGGTTCAATTCCATTTATGATATATTTGAATTTTTTTCCCCTAGTTCAATTCCTTATCTTCTCCATCAAAGAGAAGTGGAATAGAGAGATAGAGAGGGTGAGATCACGAGAGAGAGTGAATAATTTTTTTTCGCCACATCACTACCACAAGTAAGTCACGTGTTTGTCATGTTAGCACTATTGTTAGTTTTTGGATAGAGTTAGAGTAGTGAATCAATTTGTTCATTTTGTAAAACTTAATAATTAAAAAGTGCAATTTGAAAATAGGGGGACCAAAATTACAAGTAAACCAAGAAAAATTCCACATTAGTGCCACGTGGCTGTTACGTGTTTGCCACGTAAGCACAACTGTTAATTTTTTGACAGTGTTAGGGATGTGGACCAATTCCTTCATTTTGTGAAACTTGAGGGATTAAAAAGTTTGGTTTGAAAATAAAGGGACCAAAATGTTTATTTCACTAAAATAAGGGACCAAAGCTACATTTAAGCATTTATTCTACTTTAGTCATTGATGAGTGGTTATTTGAAGTTTTTTATGACTAGTGGTCAATGTGTGACTACTAAAGATAAAATGATCACTGATCATGTAAAACTATAAATGACCATTGGTTATAAAGGACAATTGGATACTATAAAAGTGGAATAAAGTGTAACCTTAAGACACACCTAAAATTCTTTTTATTTGAGTTTCTTAATTATAATTTTCTCATATGTTTTCACTAAAAATGTAAATACATTAAATTATCAATGTAAATTTATCAAACTTGAGGAGAGATTAGAGAAATTTTTTTTGTGAAATTTATGACATAAAAGGCTATATTCTAAATTACTTCTATCATGATTTCAACTTCATTATATGCAAGGAAAGAAAGATTGGGATGTTGACATTTGAAAGTGTTTGTATAGATAATGGTGAAAATGCATATAATTTTGATGGTCATAGAATTTAAGCACTTGTGTTTGTGGCTAATTCAGTCAAATACTAGATACCTGAATCACTCTTCATATTACGCTGATCTAAGATTGAAACTCATCTTGATTCAATATCAGAAGTTTCGAAATGGATATTAATTGGTTCTTTGCTAGGTAAATTTTAATAGTTTATAGACCTCAAGTATGGGAATTGTACAAAAGAAATTAGCAATAGGAGGGGGGAAAATGAGGTTTTCAATAACTTCACTTGTACATAGGTTTCTATAATATATAGTTTTTTCTCTCATCCTCCATATTCTGTTTTCTCACTCTTTTTTTTTTTTTTTTGATACAATGACATGAAATTCGAATCTATGGCATACTCTAAATTGCCCAAAACACACTGTGGCTCCGCTCCAAATGTTTATTTGTTAATGTGTATTGACAAAATGAAATTAATCCTATTAGAGAACTATGTAGAACTAACTTTCCTTCTCAATCTTTTAACAAGAGTAATCTGCATCTGAATCTGATGGAAATTATTATATTACTTTTATATGATCAAACTTAAACTTCTCGAGTCTAGCTACATGATTATTAAGTGAATATGAAATGCAATGCAGCTAGGAATGGCAGGTGCATTGGAGACTCTATGTGGCCAAACATTTGGAGCTAAGCAATTTCATAAGCTTGGAAACTATACTTTCTGTGCAATGATCTCTCTCATTTTAGCTTGTCTTCCAATATCTCTCCTATGGCTATTCATGGACAAAATGCTAATTCTTTTTGGCCAAGACCCTGCAATTTCACTAGTGGCTGGCAAGTACTGCATTTGGCTAATTCCTTCACTATTTGGCTATGCTGTTCTTCAAGCTTTTATTCGCTACTTCCAGACTCAGAGTTTGATCTTTCCTATGCTTTTAAGCTCAACTGTGGCACTAGTTTTGCACATACCTACTTGTTGGGTGCTAGTGTTCAAACTGGGATTAGGAAATGCTGGAGCAGCCTTAGCCATTGGAATTTCATACTGGTTGAATGTCGTAGTGCTCGGAATTTACATGAAGCTTGCTCCGGCGTGTGAGAAAACGCAGATTGTCTTGGAGAGAATTTCTTTATCTACCATTAAAGAGTTCTTCCGCTTAGCTATTCCTTCTGCACTGATGGTTTGGTAAGTTTTGGTTTTGCATCTCTATAGGAGGTGTTTAGTACGTTGACATTTTCGCATTGTAATAATGTACGGTACTACAATATTTTGGAATACTTGAAAGTTCAAGATAATCATATTTTTGGACATCTCATGTGTATGTTGAATGATTATATATTATCATTTACTAAACATAGAAATCTTAAATTCTGACATGGAGTATGATATATCTCATTAGCTGGTGTGAATAGCTTGGTGTGCCAAAAGCTCCAACATGTTTAAATGGTGCTTACTCTATTCTTTACTTGTCTTCCCTTTTACATGACATGCTTCTCTTTGATGGATGTAGTTTGGAATGGTGGTCATTTGAGCTGCTGGTAATACTCGGTGGGCTTTTACCGAATCCACAGCTAGAAACTTCAGTTCTTTCTATCTGGTATGTTTCTTTCCATATAAATTGTAAAAAAAACTTACCCATATTCTCTGATTTCTCTAATTTGTTTGTAACTTTTGAGCAGTCTTAACACTTGTACATTACACTATTTCATTCCTTATGGGGTTGGTGCTGCGGCAAGGTATGCTCTCTCTTGTGCGCACACACACACACACATTTACATAGTTTTCATTCCAAGAAAGTGTCTATATTGAGGACATACTGAAAGACAATCCTACATTATTTTGTAGCACCCGGGTTTCGAATGAGTTAGGAGCAGGTGAACCACAGGCTGCACGATATGCAGTTCGAGCTGTTATGGTTCTCGGATTCACAGAAGCAATTGTTGTTAGCTCTGCACTGTTTTCCTGCCGTTATATTTTAGGATATGCGTTTAGTAATGAGAAGGAAGTTGTGGATTATGTTGCAAACATTGTTCCTCTGCTTTGTTTCTCTGTTAGTGTGGATAGTCTACTAGGAGTTCTTTCTGGTAAGTTACTCAGCTTTCCTATAAGCTTTATCATTGAAGTCTAGGTTTATTGATTTTGCATACATTTTGAGAACGGAATGCTTAGCATTACCACTCAAAACTAACAATATCACTATGGTACCATCAAGCAATATTGTTGCTTAGTGATAATGAAGGCATTTGCTTTCCTCATTTAGGAGTCAGGGTTTAAATCATCTCAAAGGTACTTGATAAGATTAAACATTGGTACCACATTTATAATTATGAGTAGTTATTTTTTTTTGACCTATGAAGGATATTCCTTCGATGTATTCAACACAAGAAATAGTAACTCGTTTTTGTTTTTTTTGTTTTTTNATAATTATGAGTAGTTATTTTTTTTTTGACCTATGAAGGATATTCCTTCAATGTATTCAACACAAGAAATAGTAACTCGTTTTTGTTTTTTTTAGTTACATAGGAGCACAATACGCTGAAAAGGGGAGGGAATGGAAGTACATGATGAGAATATAATCTACAATATGAAACTCACTTGTCCTTATGATTAGCAGATGTGTCACTAGATATATAGGTCATACAAGAGTAACCCATTATTTTAACTATGACATGATACTCCTTAACAATTTTATTGGACACCTTTTTAGTTTTTTTTTTTTTTAATTATTATTATAAAAAACAATAGCTCTATGATTTTATTTTATGGCCTAAGTTTTATGATATACAATAATAATTTATGACCACTAGATTTATAAGAACAAATGGTCATTAGAGTGATTATTCTAAGCTGTGTTCATTGAAACAGGTGTTGCCAGAGGCAGTGGGTGGCAGAACATAGGATCCTATGTCAATCTTGGAGCATATTATGGTGTGGGAATCCCAGTGGCTGTGTTGTTGGGATTTGTTCTACATTTAAGGGGGAAAGGACTCTGGATTGGAATATTAACAGGGTCTACTTTACAAACAATTATACTTGGTTTTATAACAGCATTTACAAATTGGGAGAAACAGGTTCTTACTGCTATGCTTTATCTCTCACAATTCTTTTCTCTCCTCAAAGTTGGTGCTAATTAATACTAAAAAGAGAAAAATGGATTTAAAAATCATGGCTTTGCATTTTGATCTTGGTTAACTTATGAAATTTCAAAAAGAACATTATTGATTTGGGATGCAGGTTACNTATATATATATATATATATATATATATATATATATATATATTTGTTATGGTACAAGCAGCTTTACAAGATTTGTTATATTTTGTTGCAGGCATCCCTGGCAAGGGAAAGAATATTTGAGGAGGGTGCATTTCAAGGTCATAATGGATTGGTTTGAAGTTTGAAAGAGAACAAATTTGGAAGGAAACTAGCTATACAACTTCTGCGGTAATCCTTGTCTGATTAACCGTGAATACTAATATTATCTAGGCCTGATGAAGTAATTTGTGCCTTTAATGTTATGCATCGGCTGAGGTTGAGGGGGAAGGCAAAAAGAAAGAGAGGGAGAGTTTTGATATATAATAGTGAGTGCTGTCGTAAAATGTTTTAGCAGAAAATAAAGAATGTTATATATTAGTTTGGACATTTCTAGACAAATTATTTATGAGACAAGAACAAGTTGCAATGTTTTAAAACTATGTTTATTGTATTTTACAAAATAAAAAAGCTATGTTTATTGTTCGGTTTAATGGCATGCAATGAAATAAGAGGAACAAAGTAATCGTTAAGGAATGAAATAGGATTTTATCATTCACTACAAAAAAATTGGATTATAACAGCAGACATTATAGTAGTGGTCCGTTGGATCAATGTTGGTAATTGGTATACAATTTTTTTTTTGGATTCTTCAAAGTGTAATATTCTCATACTTAAGAAAGCATTCTCAAAAAAATAGCATTCCAAAAGGATGTTTTTTTGGCAAACTTTCCTACAAACATTTCTATAAAGGGTTGAGAATGTTAAATTCCAACAAACAGAAAGACTTTTATAATATGAAAGAACAACTGTGCCCTCATCACCCCCAAAATCTTTGACTCACATTCCCATGGGGGTCATAGTCCTGGAACTTGCCCAAGCAAACAACACATTAAAGTGCTTCTTTCCCCATTTTGAGGTCCTTCACCGTTGAATATTTGATGATTGGACAATTGTTGATAAGTTGCTGGTTGCAACCACGACGGCACAGCTCTGCGGCCGCGCTGATTGGGTTCTCGGTGGCCACATACATATGGATCTGGGTGCAATAGTGGAGGTAGAGAGAAGGGAAGACCATGAACACAAAAGCCGAAAGGAACGCGACAACCATGACGCTCAAGGATGCACTCATGTTTTCCCGTATGCCAAAGCTATAGGGAGGCGGGGATGATGCGCTTGACTGTGCATCGGCTGCACTGCCATTACCATGAAGGACACAAGGTGGGCCTTAAAAAAAAATTGCAGGAGTTAGCTGGAAAAAAAAGTTTGCTTTCTTTGTATGTAAAAAATAAAATAAAATTGTTGAGCCCAAGACTGAATACCTGGCCGGTGTTGGGTGAGTAAAATAATGTTAGGTCTTGCTGCTAGAAGGAAATTTGCATATTAGTCTCTTTAGGAAATGGTGTCAAGTGACTCAAGGTGGAACTTGGTGCTAGCAAAGGGATAGACTTAGTGTTGCTATTTACTTTCCTTACACATTACCAATGTATTGTATTGCACTCATATCTATCAATAAAAGAAGTAGCACATTTTCTTATACATTTGTTGTCATATGTTTTGCTCATTAGTGTGTGACACTTAATTTGGTGTGCGCATGCCTTTTGTGTTTGCTTGCTTGCGATGTGCAATACTTGATATGCTATAATGTGTATACTATTGTTGTCATGCTTGCGGGAGACACTATTGTTAAGCCTTAGGTATATTATCGGTCGTTTAGTCACTTGATATGTGTGGGTTCGATCGGATGGGAGATGTAGAAGAGATGCGCAAGTGCGATATGGTTTGACAAGGGTGAACCTGTAACACCTAGCTAGGTTGGACATGGAAAACTGGTGACTCGGTTGGCCCAAGCCCAAACAACTTGTGACTTGGCTTGTTGCAAGGAATTTCAAATTTAGTTTATTTAGAGTGAATTTAAAATTCATTGTATTGACTTCAAAAGTTACTAAAAAATGCATTAAAATTTTGAAAATACTTTTAAAAATTGCACAAACAAAGTAATTAAAAAGTAACATTTGAAATACACTTAAAAAATACAATTCACTATTCAAATACATCATCCAAACACATTGAGTTTTTTTTAAAATCTCATTTGGATATTGAACAGTCTGCAGTAGGGGTGTTCATAACCCGGTGAACCCATGACAACCCGACAGAACCAGACCATTTTATTGCCAATCCAACGGTAACAGATAAGGGGTGGATGGAATCAGATGGCTAGGATTGAAGAATTCAGCTTGTACCAGTCAGTTCGGTTTTAACTAAGTAAAATTGAATTAAACCGAATAAAACCGGCACTTTCTCTCTCTCTCATAAAGTCCTTCCCACTTCACACATCCCAATGACTAACATCTCTCTTTCCGTCCTTTCAATTTTTGAAAAACCATTTTTTGACTTTTCAACTCTTTCTTCTCTCTCTCTTGTTAGTATTTTCCTATATTTTTCAACTCTTGCTTTTTCTCTCCGTCACTATCTCTCACTGAGTTCTCTCTCCATTCTCAAATATTTGGCTCCTTCTTTCTCTTTGGCCATCTTCCTCTCGCCACTTATCAGAAGGACGTCTGCTGAAGTCGCCGCCATAGCCTTCGCATCGTGAACATATGTCCGGGTAGGAGTGTTGAAGGACTTGTCCACATTATCATCTGTCATTTCCATCATTTGCTGTATAGTGTTGAGCAATGACAAATCGAAACCCATCACCCTGAAATCCATGACTTTTCTTTGCTGGAGGAATTTTCTCAAGAAAGTTATTGACAAAAATATCAGTGTGAATTTCTTCTGCTAGCTTTCAATAAGCTTGCTGTTTTGCTTCAATGGAAGAGTAGCTGGGGGGTTTGAGAATTCACACATCTGGCTCAATCCGGCCAAATCCAATTAAACCTGCCCAATTTGCCTAAAACCGATTCTATTGGTTCCAAGATTGCTTTGGTTGGTGATGGGTTTGCATTTTCTCAATTTTTACTCACTCGGTCGGATGAAAATGTCCTCCAAACCGATCAAATCCGACCAATGAACATGCCTAGTCTGCAGTACATTTTGCTTTGTCGCACGCATCACCAACTTTGCTGTTATAATCCCTATTTAGAGATAAACTTGCCCGTTCAAGAAAATCCAAATTTCCTGAGGCAACTTGATACCATTTTCCTTATTCATGCAGCACCTAGCAGAACTTTTGGAAAAACATTAATTACCTTTTCTAAATGAAAGAAACTTAATTCCATTAGGTGTTAGCGTTGGAATTTTTTTCGGAATCTCCAAGTTTTGATCTTTCCCAGATGCACTTTGCTCTGTAAGAGTCGCAATTTGGACAAAACTTTCCTTGCTTTGACTTGGAGTGACCATACCTTGTTTAGGTGAACTAGGGCTGTGCAGTGATGAGTTTGCAACACTGATAAAACTAATTCCTTTGGGTAGCAGCATAAGCGGTTTCTGAGCTGTGCCAACCGCTTCATGTTTTGTATTGATGTGCGAATGAATTCCTCTAGAATCAGAAAACTGATTTTTCTGGGAAGAACTACTACCACTGATGTGGAGTGGCTCACTCAAATTTGTATTAACTGGCAAGATAGGAAACTTCATCTCAGGTCTGTGTGATCAAATGAAGAAGGTGTCATATCTTCCTTGTTGGCACCTGAGTTGACAAGAGAACATTTAGGTCCAAATGAGAATAACTATGTAATACACATGCACCTATTATGTAAAAGAGTTGATTGATATTTTTATATTAGTTCAAACAATACTGCATTTTTAAGAGATTAAGTCATATATCATCTCCTCTCCTACATTCCTGCTCCTTCTCCCTTTAGCATTTAATCTTTTCTACGAGTGGTTTCAATCTCAATACTTCCTACACATTATTTATGATAACTTGATAGATTTTTCAATATTTGCGTGATAGATCTAACTCAGTTGTCAGAAATAGAAAACCACTCACAATCCCCTTTTTTATAAACTACCCCTTTCATGAAGAAAATTAGATATATAAGATCTAACTGGTCATCCTTAATGGAAGAAAGCTGAAAATTGGGAAGTTGAAAATGTAGATCTCTAGTGTCTGAAACCAATCAAAGTTATATGCTTTCTAAACCAAACCATCGAACGGAATCAAACTAGTATATCAAGAAAAACTCAAGCAGAAGTGGTCAAAATGCTAGTGGGGCTTCAATGTCTTATGAACAACTGAAAGACCACTTTCTATATCACCGTAGCTGATAATTACCCTTTTT
The DNA here is from genome assembly GCA_003255065.1 of Cercis canadensis. NCBI lineage: Eukaryota > Viridiplantae > Streptophyta > Magnoliopsida > Fabales > Fabaceae > Cercis > Cercis canadensis. The sequence goes on along the minus strand of QAOA01006358.1, from coordinate 160,673 downwards.
CTTGCAACGCAAGTGGATTACTCTGCAGGGTTGAAGATCAGAGCCTAAATGAACTAAACTACTAACCTAAAGGCCACAATTTTATTCAAAGGAACTAAAGTTGAAGATTCATCTGCAGTCTGCACCCACGGTTGCTTCATTTTCATCAAGAGGTCCAAGCAGTTTAAGCCCTGGGATTTTGAGACCTGATCATTGGACCTGAAGTGAGTATTCTAGCTGCTTGGCTGCGTTGCTCTTGATGGGAATCCTCAAAAAGAATCCATGATCTTTTTTTATGCATGTTACTGATTGATGTTAAGCCAAATCCAGAGGCAATGGCCAATTGCTTTTTTAAATATTTAAGATTAATTAAAAAAAGGACCTATACGGCTGGTGGTATAAAGTATGGCATATAGATTAATTGATAGACTGTGTAAAATTAATAATGACGAATTATTTTTCATCATTTTTATGTAAAATACTAAAAATACTATATTTTTCTTCAGATGATTTTATAAAAACTTATATATATATATATATATATATATATATATCTATAACTAATTTGTAAAGTTTTATAACGAATATTTAATATGTTTATAATTATTTTATTTTAAGTATATTTAAATTAATTAGTTCTTAATTTATTTTTTTAATAAATCTCAACCGTTGATTAATTTGACATTGTACAAAAAAAAAAATTTCAATACATAAAAGATTATTCCAATAAGAAAAAATCAATGTATCTTCTATGTATAATTACAGTGTTTAATAAAATATTAAATATTTTTCATAACTTAATATTATTTATAAACTTTTNTTTTTTTTTTTTTTTTTTTTTTTTTTTAAGATGATTCTTCCTAAGTTTTTTCTGTAATTTTCTTTATTTATTTTTTGGGGTTTTCCGTGTATGAAATAAAAATTTTATTTATTTGCCATTAGGTCATACTTACAGCATTTTTGTTCATTTCTTACACAACGGAAATAAACTATCAAAATCCCTCAAATTATATAGTACGTTTCATATTGAAGCTTTTCGAACTTAATGAGGGATTAATGGTAGACTTAATTTACACTGATTGTGTGGACTAAGTCAATCACAACTTCTGTAAACTAAGTGGACTGTGTTACATCCATATGCTTCGGTGCTGAAGTTATCACTTTGTTGTCACATGAGTGTGCCTTCATAAATTTTTTTTCGCCCTTAGATGAAAAGCCACTTATACATATATTGTTATAATAAAATTATTAAGGTCTTAAACCTTTCTTTTCCAATCACATGAAGTCACTGAGCACTCTAGGCCATGGAAGATTAATTAGAGCTCTAAGCTGCATTGGCCGGATTAATGGATCCTTGAGTTGTCAAGAAAGCCACTCTAGGCTTGTAAAGATTAATTAGAACAATAGACTTTATGTGATCATCGTTAATTAAAAGCTTCAATTACAAGACATGGTCCAATCCATCTTTCATCTGTTTATCTCCTTCTCTATATATGTATAATCAATACACCAGTTCAGAAATGAAGACTAGGTAGGGTTTCCTAGTTATTCTCAAAATGATGAATAACAAAAAGCATATGTTGTTAGTGTTGCCAATTATGAAGCTCATATTAGCTTTTAGCATCATAATCATGTGTGCTGCTGTCTCTGAGCTTAACAAGTAAGTGAGCCAAGAAACAACTTAGAAACCTATATCATTCATGTGAGTGAGCCAATAGACAAAGTTACCCTACAATCTCAAGATAGTTTACGTAGCTGGTACGAGTTATTCTTGCCACTTACCACCTCAGCAAGCTCAGAAGAGCAACCAATACCACGGATGCTCTTCTCCTAACGAAATGTGGGTACTGCATTTGCAGCAAGATTGACCTCTGAGGAAGTCAAAGAAATGGAGAAAAATGATGATGTTCTGTTGGTTCGCCAAGAAAAGATGCTGTCATTGCACACAACTCGCAGCCCTAGATTTCTAGGGTTGCACCGCGAGTTAGGGCTCTGGAAAGAATCAAACTATGGACAGGGTATCATCATTAGAGTTTTGGACACTGGAATATGGCCTTACCATCTCTCCTTCAACGACGAAGGAATGCCACCTCCACCAGCGAAATGGAAAGGCAAGTGCGAATTTGGAGACAAAGTTTGTAACAACAAGATAATCGGTGCAAGAACTATTCAAGAATTGCCCGATCGAGTTGGAGATACTGAACCAGTTCCACCATTCGATGAATTTGGACATGGCACCCACACTGACAGTACTGTTGCTGGGAATTTCGTGAAAAAACGCAAACGTGTTTGGCAATGCTGCTGGAATAGCCCCTTACGCTCACTTGGCCATTTACAAAGTATGCAAACCAAAAGGTTGCCCTGAAAGCTTGCTGCTTGCTGCTGGCTGCCATGGACACAGTAATTGAGGATGGAGGGGATATCATCTCCGTCTCCATCGGCATTGATGTGGATTACTACTATAATAGTGGTTTAGAAATTGGTGCATTTGCTGCAATCCAGAAGGGGATTTTCGTGAGTGCCTCGGCCGGCAATGGCGGTCCACGTTATGGATCTCTAAACAATGATGCTCCATGGCTTCTCACTGTTGGAGCAAGCACTATTGATAGACGTCTCGTGGCAACAGTGAAGTTGGGAAACGGGGTAAAATGTGAGGGCCAGTCTCTTTTCCAATCCAAAGACTTCAACTACTCTTTACTACCCTTGGTGGACTTAGGTGGGAAGCCATGCACTCCACAGACCTTGAGAAGTAAAAATGTTGTGGGCAAGGTAGTGTTGTGCACTGATAGTACCAACATATCAAGAATTTTGCAAGGACAAGCTGTGAAGAATGCTAGTGGGGCTGCAATGATTCTCATGAACACAGCGAATATTTATGATCCTACTATAGCTGATATTCACGCTCTTCCTGCAATCCATGTGAGTTATTTCACAGGGTTGTTTATTAGATTATATATATCAGAATCAAGATTTAAAAAACCAAAGGCTAAAATCTTATTTGAAGGAACCAAAATAGGAGACCCATTTTCACCTATGGTTGCACCATTTTCATCTAGAGGCCAAGTGTTGCAAGCCCGGGAATTTTGAAACCAGATATTATGGGACCTGGTGTGAGTATTCTAGGTGCCAAGCCTTACCCTCATCCTCATTCTCAGGGTGAATTTGAGTCCACTTTCACTATCATGTCAGGTACCTCCATGTCTTGTCCACATTTGAGTGGTGTTGCGGCTTTGCTAAAGAGCTCGCACCCGGATTGGTCACCATCTGCCGTTAAATCTGCCGTCATGACCACAGTTGATACAGTTAAGCTTAATGGTGTACCCATTTTAGATGAGAAGCTGAATCATGCAAACTATTTTGCCATGGGAGTAGGCCATGTGAACCCATCTAAGGCAATGACCCTGGCTTGGTTTATGATATGCAACCCGAAGATTATGTTCCGTATTTATGTGGATTGAATTACACAGATAGACAAGCAGGACTCATCGTGCAAAGAAAGGTAACATGTGCTGAAGAGAAAAGCATTCAAGGTACAGAACTAAATTACCCTTCGTTTTCTGTGTTTCTTGGGTTGGATCCTCAGACCTATACCAGGACAGTGACCAATGTTGGACCAGCATATTCATTGTATAATTTGGAGGTTGTTCCACCTAGCGATATTACTGTTAATGTGGAACCAAAAAGAATTAGGTTTAACGGAGTGAATGAGATGGCCAAGTACACGGTGACATTTAGTCGGATAAGTGGCATTAGGAAGAATGGTAGTTCCTCTTTTTCTTAAGGGTTTCTAAAGTGGGTTTCCGATAAGCACATCGTGACAAGTCCAATAGTAGTTACTTTTGTATGAGAAAGAGTCAGTGGGTCAACTGGTCATTTAGTAATGGATTTTATCGAAAAATCCATATCAAAGTTGTCGAAGCAGTAACATACTAAGAAATTGTTTGAAACAATAATTGATATTAAGTGATACTCTCATGTAGGCAAAAAAGTTAGTCTTACATGTGTAACCTACTTTTTAATGTTTGTAAGAGTACTTCTCTAAGTAATACTTAAAAAATTTTCAAATCCCAATGACCACTAGGTTTGTTCGCTAGCAAGATGAATTGGGATAGTGCGAAAACTCATTGCCTAAAAAAAGATTTATTTCTTTAGTTCTTCTCTATTTATTTATTTTTTTGTCTTTTTTGTTTTTGTTTTTGTTTTATGATTCTAAGTTCAAACACAAAGTTCTAAAAATTACTTTAATACTACTCAGCAATAGGCCATTAAGTATAAAAATTTTATTCTTGATTCATCTATATCCTCTCTTCATTTGGTGACCTACTAGTGTCGTTGAGTCATGTTAGCTGCCATTTGGCATTTGAACTAGAATTTAGTTTTAAAAGAAAAAAGAACTTGTCGATTTACCATATATTTTTTTCTAGAGCGGCATGAAGCTTGCCAATGTATTTGGAAGCTGTTTAGATTTATGATTATTTTATTTTTTCTTTTTCCTCTTCTTTTATTTATATATCTTGTTAATTCTGGCTCAAACATTCAAAATAACGAATTCATAATTACAGAAATAATGCTCAATCTCAAATTTATGTTATTACTGTTTTCTGTACACAATTAGTAAATAGGGGTGACACCTTAAACCCAATAAGGAACATGAGATGGTACTTGATAATGAAATATTTTTATAAATTATTATTGTTAGAGCAATTATTAGTACAAAGATGATGAGGACCAAAAAAAAAAGACAGTTGAAGTTTACACTTTATCATGAAAAATATCAAAACTATTATAATTCATTTTAAAATGAAGTTTATACAAACAAACAGTCTCTAATTATTTGATTGCTTTTCATTGAAGGGGATATTTATCAAATATTGTTAATAACTCTTTATAGCATTTTTTTTTGGTTGCATTACCATAAGGAGATTCAGATCTATAATCTTCTGTAAACTACTCAAACCACTTACTATTAGATTATATCTAATGGCTTATTTCTTATGATGTCAAGAGTTTTATTCTCGTTATATACTACTATACTTTTTCCCAATCGGCTCTCTTATAACTAAAAAAAAAAAAAAGTCTCAATTCAAAATTAAATATGTCTACCTTTTAATAATTGTGATGTTATTGGAGAAAACTATAGTCTGCGTATAGGAACCCATCTCAAGATCAACGAGGAGTAACAGAGCTCCAATAATAAAAGTCATGAATCAAAGGAAAGGCCCGAAGGGTTTCGTAGACTGAGGCATAATGGTAGAGTTTTAATGAGAAAAGAAATTATAAAACGGTGGTATTTTTTTTTTTTTTTAATAAATGAGGGTATAGAGATTTGAATCTCTCCTATGGCAAATCAGATCATATCTAATAACTTATAAAATTATCAATTTAACAAGAAGGTATTTTGAGTAATCCATAACTTTGCCGCATGCATGCTTCAACATATAATATAGACGTAAATATAAATATATAAATAGATAGAATAGATAAACAATGCAATATACCCTATATCTATCAAAAACATTATAATTAATTAGTTGTGCTAGGTGGCTGGTAATTCATGATGATTTTTAATTTAAACAGAAAAGTTTCCCTCTAGCTACCCAGTCCACCTTGAATTCATAATCCACATTATTGTCTAGAGCTTATCCAACGTTATACATAGAAATCCTCTCCACTGTGACCGGCGCAGCATTGGAACAAATCAAATCAATAGAATATCTAGCTGGCATTAAATATTTCATTTTCTTGATATTTTGTGATAAGCTCGTTTCCATATGAAAATTCTACCTCCCTTATACCCACTTCTGAAGCTGATGGTAAGCCGTCCAAGGCCAGCAAAATTGCTACTCTTTCAACAAGCTATTATCTTCGTTAACACTAACACCCATGTATTGTCTTTTCTCTCCACAATATATACATGCATCCATTTCCAGGTACCAGCAATCCAAGCACAAGGCAATTTTCTCTTTCTTCTGCCATCATGGAGAAGACCAAGTTGACATTCTTTCTTGGTCTCATTATCATCCTTAGTGTCTTTTCCACTTCCAAGACACAGGAATTCCCAGAAGAGAGCAGCTTATCCACTTACATTGTTCATGTCAAAAAGCCAGAAGGTGTGGCATCTATTCAATCAAAAGAATTGCATGGGTGGCACCAATCATTTTTGCCAGCCAGCACAGAAACTTTGAACAACCAGCAGCGCATGGTTTTCTCATACCGAAACGTGATTGCTGGATTTGCTGCAAAATTGACTGTGGAAGAAGCAAAAGCTCTGCAGGAGAAGGATGAGATTTTGTCAGCTCGGCCAGAAAGGATACTTTCTTTACACACAACTCATACTCCAACTTTCTTGGGGTTGCAACCGGGAAAGGGGTTGTGGGAAAGTTCGAACTTGGGCAAAGGCATCATAATTGGAGTTGTGGACACTGGGATATACCCTTTCCACCCTTCCTTTTCTGATGAAGGAATGGACCATCCACCAGCAAAATGGAAAGGATTCTGTGAATTTACTGGGAAAAGAACATGTAACAACAAGCTCATTGGTGCTAGAAACTTAGTAAAGACAGCGGTTCAAGAGCCTCCATTCGAAAATTTTCCTCACGGAAGCCATACATCAGGCGAAGCCGCGGGAAGAATTGTAAAGAACGCTAGTGTTTTTGGTAATGCCAAGGGCACAGCAGTTGGCATGGCGCCAGATGCTCACATAGCCATGTACAAAGTGTGCAACGATAAAGTGGGATGCCCCGAAAGTGCAATGTTAGCTGCAATGGACATTGCTATTGAAGATGGCGTGGATGTTCTTTCTCTGTCTCTTGGTTTAGGCTCTCTTCCATTCTATGAAGACCCAATTGCAGTGGGAGCATTTTCTGCAATTGAGAAGGGAATTTTTGTCAGTTGCTCAGCTGGTAACAGTGGTCCTAACTACAGTACTCTCTCCAATGAGGCACCATGGATTCTCACCGTTGGTGCAAGCACCATTGATAGAAACATCAGAGCAACAGCAAAGCTTGGGAATGGAGTGGTTTATGATGGCCAATCACTTTTCGAACCAAAAGATTTTTCTTCTACATTAGCACCACTTGTGTATGCAGGTGCCAATGGCAACCAGTCCTCTGCCTTCTGTGCTCCAGGATCTTTAAAGAACGTTGATGTCAAGGGAAAAGTGGTGTTGTGCGAGGTAGATGGACGCATTCCAGAAACTGATAAAGGAGAAGAAGTTAAAAATAATGGTGGTGTCGCCATGATCCTCATGAACAAACATGAAGATGGCTTTAGTACTTTCTCTGATCCGCATGTTCTTCCAGTTGTGCATCTGAGTTATGCTGCTGGGTTACAGATAAAAGATTATATAAATTCAACCTCCTTTCCAACAGCAACAATCTTGTTCAAAGGAACTGTTATTGGAGATTCACTTGCTCCTTCAATTGTTAATTTTTCTTCAAGAGGTCCAAGCAACGCAAGCTCTGGCATTTTGAAACCAGACATAACTGGACCTGGAGTGAACATTCTCGCGGCATGGCCAGTATCTATAGACAACAAAATACCACAATTTAGTGTTATTTCTGGAACTTCAATGTCTTGTCCTCACCTCAGTGGCATTGTTGCTTTGCTCAAAAACGCGCACCCAGATTGGTCCCCAGCTGCCATCAAATCTGCAATTATGACCACTGCTGATGTTTTGAATCTTGGAGGCCAAGCCATATTAGATGAAAGGCTTCTACCAGCTGATATATTTGCCACTGGCGCAGGACATGTTAACCCAGTGAAAGCAAATGATCCAGGGCTAGTTTACGACATCGAAGGAAATGATTACATTCCTTATTTATGTGGTTTGGGTTACAATGATACACAAGTTTCAATTGTTGTTCAAAGAACAGTGAGGTGCTCAGAAGTTAAGAGCATACCAGAAGCACAGCTGAATTACCCATCAATTTCTGTTGAACTGGGGTCTTCTTCACAATTGTACACAAGAACTCTAACAAATGTTGGACCTGCCAAAGCAGTTTATAATGTGAAACTTGAGGTGCCTTTGGCGGTTGGTATAAGTGTAAACCCTGCTCAGATAATATTCACAGAGGTGAAGCCGAAGGCTACATTCTCAATTGAGTTTATTCCTAAAATAAAAGATAATAGAGGTAATCATACGTTTGCTCAGGGTTCTCTCACATGGGAATCTGATAGACACTCTGTTAGAATGCCGATAGCTATCATTTTCAAGTGATGATTTCAATTTGAGAAACGAGCTCAAGTTCGATGAAATAATACATTTATTGATACATTATCTCAAAATGTGTTTAATAGCTGATATTACGCTTTTCCTGCAAGGCATGTGAGTTATTTCATACGGTTGATGATTAGATTATACATATCAGTTACAAGATTTGAAGGCCCAAAGGTTACAATAATGTTTGAAGGAATGGTAATTGAAGACCCATCTGCACCTATGGTTGTTAGATTCATTACACCTCTTTGCAAACTACGTTCTGTGTTCAGTGTTTCATATCGTGCTACGGGTACAAAATTTGTGGTTCATAGTATAACCCACGTACTGCATACCAAACGACCCGCGAACTTCGTAACTGTGTTCTAGGGTGCCAATTCTTGCCCTTGGCATGCCATAACCAGCTCTTATCCTCATCCTCATCCTCTTGCTCACACTAAATTTGAATCCTCCTTCGCACTCATGTCTGGAACCTCCATGCTTTGTCCACATGCAGCTGCTAAAGAGCTCACGCCTGGATTGGTGAAAGAGATGGCCAAGTACTCAGTGACAATATTTGGTCGGATAAGCGGCATTAGAAACAATAATTCCTCTTTCGCTTTAATTACATTGTGACAAGTCCAATAGTAGTCACTTTTTTATGAGAAAGAGTATGGTCAACTGGTAATAAGATTTTTTGTGTGATGTAACATGTATTTTTGTATTAGACCAATAGAGATATGACATCTATTAAATAGATCTTGTTTAATTCTCGTACCTTATGCAATACACTCAAAACATGAATGGATGTTATACACAAGTGGGGTGGGGTTGTGTCTATATTATCATTTAAATTAACTTGGCACACATTTATTAATATTGTATAAAACTACGTATAGTATTAGATTATACAAGAATTTCTAGTAGTAATGGATTTTTATGACAAAAAAACCCGTATCAAATTTGTGGAAGCAGTCAACTTGCCAAAAGTCAGGTTGAGTATGTGCTATGAAGGAGTACTGGCAAAGATGAATCAGGAATAATGCCAAAAGTCTTCGCTTGATAAAAGTTTCATTTTGGTTTCTTCTGGTCTATGTCCTCCTCATTTGGTGACTTCTAGTGTCGTTAGTGTCGTTTGTCATTCTGCAATTGTCATTTTGCATTTTAACACGTTGCGATTCAACTATCAGTTTTTTAAAAAATAAAAAAATAAAGAAAACTTGGTGATTCACCTTAGATTTTCTGCCATGAGGTCAAAGGTCATGAAGCTTGCCATTGTATATGGAATGGTCTGTTCTTTTGAGAACCGTGAGATTTATGATTTGGGTCTTATGGAGAAAACATGAACAAATATATTTTAGACAAAAGTGGATAATCTTTAAATGACAGGTCAATAATTTAGTGAAGTTGTCAATCAAGATAATTTGTCAAACTCTCCCTTCTAAAATTTTGAAAACGAATCAATTTTGGGTCTTGATGTGTTTAGAAATTTTTTCTCTCATATGGTCTCTCTTTTTACAACTTAGGACCAATGTTAAAATCGGGATGGGTTAAGTTTTTCCAAACCTGGTAAGATTTGGTCGGTCCAAAAATTTATCTATACCTAGACTGACTAGACCAATGTTCAGCCCTAATATGAGAAGTGCTTCATGCATTTAGATAAACCAATTGGAGATTTTTTCTTTATTATTATTATTTTGCATTTATTAGTACCTAGCACAAGTCGATTTAAATTTTATTTTTCTAGATATTGATTGTATACCTCTATAAATATAAAAACGCCGTGAGAAAAAAAGACTGAGTAATATTTTTCAACTTGTTTTTCTCAACTGAAAATAATATAAAATTTCTATTTTTTGGCTACAAATATAAACTTTTTAATAGACTTTCTACTAAGTTATTCACTTGCTTGTAACAGTTGTAAGAATTAAACAACAATTGAGAAAACCATTATAAATATTTAAATAAATAGCAAAAAACTAAGTTCACATTAGAAAAAAAAAGAGAGATGAGAGACAACAATTTGAGATGGTCAACTATTATTTATAGCAAATGTACAATAAACATTAGGCCTAATCATAAACCTAATTGCATGCTACTATTCATATTATAACCGCTAGTAAATGCCACATTTTAGTAATTACAAATGAGTAGAAGTACAAATAATGGAGGATCCAGGCCAGCTTTGATTTTAACAAAAAAGTTTCCCTCTACCTAATTGTTCATGTATTCATAATCCAAATTATTGCCTTGAGCTTATATAAAGTTATCTAGCAGGCATTAAATACTTGATACTTGATTTCAATATTCACTTTCTTGATATTTTGTGACAAGCCCGTTTCCAAACTCATTTGTACTATAATCTAGTGGTGATATGCCGTTCAAGGCCGGCCAAATTGCGAGTCTTCAATCAACCTATTATCCAAAGCCATTTGTACTATAATCTAGTGGTGATCATATGCCGTCCAAGTCCAGCAAAATTGTGAGTCTTCCAACAACCTATTATCTTTGTTAAGACTCACACCCATGTCTTGTCTTTTCTCTCCACTATATATACATGCATGCAATTCCAGGTACAAGCAATCCAAGAACAAAGCAATTTTCTCTTTCTTCTGCCAACATGGAGAAGACCAAGTTAACATTTCTTGGTCTCATTACCATCCTTAGTGTCTTTTCCACTTCCAAGACACAGGAATTCCTAGAAGAGAGCAGCTTATCCACTTACGTTGTTCATGTCAAAACGCCAGAAGGTGTGGCATCTATTCAATCAGAAGAATTGCATGGGTGGTACCAATCGTTTTTGCCAGCCAGCACAGAAACTTTGAACAACCAGCAGCGCATGGTTTTCTCATACCGAAACGTGGTTTCCGGATTTGCTGCAAAATTGACTGTGGAAGAAGCAAAAGCACTACAAGAGAATGATGAGATTTTATCTGCTCGGCCAGAAAGGATACTTTCTTTACACACAACTCATACTCCAACTTTCTTGGGGTTGCAACCGGGAAAGGGGTTGTGGAAAAATTCCAACTTGGGCAAAGGCATCGTAATTGGAGTTGTGGACACTGGGATATACCCTTTCCACCCTTCCTTTTCTGATGAAGGAATGGACCCTCCACCAGCAAAATGGAAAGGCTTCTGTGAATTTACCGGGAAAAGAACATGTAACAACAAGCTCATTGGTGCTAGAAACTTGGTAAAGACAGCGATTCAACAGCCTCCATTCGAAGATATTACTCACGGAAGCCACACATCTGGCGAAGCTGCCGGAAGAATTGTAAGGAATGCTAGTGTTTTTGGTAATGCCAGGGGCACAGCAGTTGGCATGGCACCAGATGCTCACATAGCCATGTACAAAGTGTGCAACGATAAACTGGGATGCCCCGAAAGTGCAATATTAGCTGCAATGGACATTGCTATTGAAGATGGTGTGGATGTTCTTTCTCTGTCTCTTGGTTTAGGCTCTCTTCCATTCTATGAAGACCCAATTGCAGTGGGAGCATTTTCTGCAATTCAGAAGGGAATTTTTGTCAGTTGCTCAGCTGGTAACAGTGGTCCTCTCTACAGTACTCTCTCCAATGAGGCTCCATGGATACTCACCGTTGGTGCAAGCACCATTGACAGAAACATCAGAGCAACTGCTAAGCTTGGGAATGACGCAGTATATGATGGCCAATCGCTATTCCAACCAAAAAACTTTTCTTCTACATTAGCACCACTTGTGTATGCAGGTGCCAATGGCAACCAGTCCTCTGCCTTCTGTGCCCCAGGATCCTTAAAGAACCTAGATGTCAAGGGAAAGGTGGTGTTGTGTGAGCTAGGAGGAAACATTTCAAGACTTGATAGAGGGGTAGAAGTGAAAAATAATGGCGGTGTTGCCATGATCCTGGTGAACCTTCAAAGTGCTGGCTTTAGTACGTTCTCTGACCCTCATGTTCTTCCCGCGGTCCATTTGAGCTATGCAGCTGGGTTGGCGATCAAAGATTATATAAAGTCAACCTCCTTTCCAACAGCAACAATCTTGTTCAAAGGAACTGTGATTGGAGATTCACTTGCCCCTTCAATTGTTCATTTTTCTTCAAGAGGTCCAAGCAAGGCAAGCCCTGGAATTTTAAAACCAGACATAACTGGACCTGGTGTGAACATTCTAGCGGCATGGCCAATATCTATAGACAACAAAATACCACAGTTTAACGTTGTTTCAGGTACCTCAATGTCTTGCCCTCACCTCAGTGGCATTGCTGCTCTGCTGAAAAATGTGCACCCAGATTGGTCCCCTGCTGCCATCAAATCTGCAATCATGACTTCGGCTGATGTTGTGAATCTTGGAGGCCAGTCCATATTGGATCAAAGGCTTCTACCAGCTGACATTTTTGCCACAGGCGCGGGGCATGTTAATCCAGTGAAAGCAAACGATCCTGGGCTTGTTTTTGACATTGAAACAAATGATTACATTTCTTTTTTGTGTGGTTTGGGTTACAGGGATACACAAGTTTCGATTGTTGTGCAAAGGACAGTGAGATGCTCTGAAGTTACAAGCATACCAGAAGCGCAGCTGAATTATCCTTCAATTTCTGTTCAACTGGGGTCCAGTACAAAGGTTTACACAAGAACAATGACAAATGTTGGACCTGCCAAAGCAACTTACGCTGCGAAACTTGATGTACCTTTGGCAACTAGTATGAGTGTGAATCCTGCTCAGATAACATTCACAGAGATGAAGCAGAAGGCTACATTCTCAGTTGAGTTTATCCCACAAATTAAAGAAAATAGAGGCAATTATACGTTTGCTCAGGGTTCCCTCACATGGGAATCCGATAAACACTCTGTTAGAATGCCCATATCTATCAGCTTCAAGTGATAATTTGTTCAATTTGGGACAAGAAGTGGGAGAGTGATGCTGCATGAATAAAGGAGTCAAATGTCTGGGAAGGAGCTTATTTGATTAGTTGATCTATAAAATTTAAATTTCCAAGATGTCATTGGAAATAATTCTTTTTCTTGCAATTGTAGGATCTTGAAATTGGTGACCCCTTTTTTCTCTCAACGATGCCTTGGGGGTCTCTCTTCTCAGTATCATTGATATGGCTTTCGTTCTATCATTTTATCCGATAATTGCCAGCATTTGCTTTGCAAAAAGAAGAAGGAAGAGGATGAGGATTTCTAGGGCCTTGCCATCTTGGGTGCCGGAGCGGCAGAAGGCGGCGAACTCTTAGGGATTCTGCCGGAGGCTATGCAACCAGGTTGGAGCTTTAGTCCAGAGGAAAATGCCATAGATAAATTGTGAAGGAACCCTGGATTTTGAACTGATTCCGGTTTCTCTCTCTCTCTCTCTCTATGGGCTTAGGTTGAGGGGAAGAAGATGGGGGTGAAGAATGAAGATGAAGTGCTTGGTAGTGTGCCGTTGGAAGAGCATCGAAAATATTTGTAGCCGATTAGTATTGAGGTAATAGTACCCAAAAAAAAAAAAAACCTTATTTAGTCTACAAGAACTTTACCCGATTTAGTCTGCAAGAAAATTCCCGGTCAATTTGGGTTATATGCTTTTGGTTTGGTTTTAAGCTAACCCAAAAAAAAAAAGAGAGGAAAAAAGTGACCATAGGAGATAGAGAAAATGGCTGCACATCAAGAACCCAAAATTTGGTTATTTTCAAAATCTAAAGGGAGATTTTGATAATTTGTCTTGATTAATTTCAACTAAACCAAACATTCTTACTAGCTTTTTTTTTTTGGTTAAAGATAGAATATTTATATCACAATGTATATTTATATATATTTTTAAGAAACTCTTATATGAAAAAGAACAAACATTTAAGTTGTCACTTTAGCGATTGCTAGGGGTCATACCCTCACAATTTACATCATTATGTTTTGATCTTTAAACATACAATTGAGATATAATTAAATCCTCTATATGAATGATTAAAGAGAGATCATTCTTTTTCATTTTCTTTTTTATGTTTGACACTTCAAATTTTTAGGAGTATTTTTTTTTTAAGCTTTAGATTATTAGAATTTCCAATTGTTCAAGAAGTAAACAAAATAATAAAATTAATTCTTAAACAATTGGAATTAAAATCCTCAGTCCGAATTAAAATTCTTAACACCCAGACCAATAATGTAAACCCAAAATTTACTAAAAAATTTAACTCGATTAAATCCAAACATTGGTTAAGTTGATCCAAGTTGGGTGTTTTTTTCGTCTTGGTCGGTCTGAGCTGAGTACTTTTGCTCACCTCTAGTTCAATTAGTTGGCTAGGACTGCTTCAACGAAAAAGTTTCTCAATTTGAATCTTGCTAATAAAATTAAGAGTAAAACTCCTTTTTAGTCCCTGAAAGATGGGGGCAGTGACACTTTAGTCCCTGAAAGATTTTTATCGACACTTTGGTCCTTGAAAGATGTTTCCGTCTACCATTTTAGTCCGCTGCTAGTCTCTGTTAGTGGAGCTTAACGGAAAATGCCACGTGGCACGTTAACTGCTGCTGTGACTGTCAAATGCTGAGGTGGCAAGCTGACTGGGCAATTGGGTACTCTAATGTCATGGATTTGAAGTGAGACGGTGCCGTTTTGAAACATTGCAGAACTCCTTCAAGGTGAGTTTGAGACGTCGTTCTGGGAGCAAAGGAGAAGAACTCCATGGCGATTTCTGGGAGAGGTCTTCTGGAACTTTGAAATCCCTCAAGGCTTCCTGCGATTTCCCTCAATCCCATAAGCAACACCGAAATCCCCCCAAAATCGGTGGCCATTTTGCATTTCTCAGTGGGTGTATTTACAGATTTCCCCAATTTCGAACCCTAAAACAGTAAGCTTCCCTTTCCTCCTAATTTCCCCAAATAGATGAAGTTTTTTCTGGGGGTTTTCTCGTTAATCTTTAGAGGAAGGCTGAACATTTTTTTTTTTTTTTTTTTNTTTTTTTTTTTTTGTGTGTGCTGGAAGAATCAGTATCTTGTATAAATTGCAATGCAAGATGAATCAATTTTTTTCTCCAATTGCATATCACGTTAATGTCAAAAATTAGTTGAAGTTAGTTTTTCCAAAAATAAGAGAAGAAAAACTAGAAATAAATCCTTAAAATTACGTATACATTTTTTATGGCTGGATGTTGTAATTTAGAGACACTAGGTAGGACAAAAGCAAAGCTATCCAAAATTAATGTTATATCTCAGTCTCCATCTAAGTTTTTTGATAAGCATGCTCCCAATATCAAACTCAGCTAGGGTCAGATGTGTAGAAGTTTTGTAGAAGGTTATTTCAGGAGTCCTTTTGGCTACTGCTGAGATTGCATTCTTTCAGGGATGCCTTACTTGGCTTTTATTTAGACTATACAAAATCCATTTCTTGTATATGTCAACTGCATGTACTTGCCTTCATTAGTCCTCTGCTACCAATATTTCCATCTTGGCTTGCAACAATTCCAGCAACCATGCAACTTGTGCATATCTTACTGGGCTTAGCATCATTGGGGGAATGACATTGTTTCCATCTGCTCTAGAGGTAAATTACTGTCCTCCATATTTGATTTTCTGATATTTCTATAAAGCAATTTGTGTTTCATAGCTTCTTTGAGTTATATTCCAAATGAATCTTAAGGTGTTGGCTCATATTGTTTCAACATAATACAAATCTTAGTAATTTGGGTATTTGATGTCAATTTGTTTCTCTCAAAAAAATTCTTGCTATGCAATCATTAGATTCAGAGTCAATTTTCTGTTGATGAACTTTGAAATTTGGATTCAGAGTTGATGTGCTTTTCTGTAAACTATAGATATGTTATCTACTTTTCTTGCTAAAGTCATAAGAATGTGGGATCAATTAATCCTCAAGTAATCAGTCAAAGAAATTGCTCAAGTTTCTCATGAAATTGTGTAGTAAACTTCCCATGTCTTTTGTAAAGTTGAAACTTCAAATAAACTGTGGTTTTCTTCTTTTATTTCCCTTAGGTTTAGTTTTTCTTTTTGTTTCTTGGGGTGGGGCGGAGAGGGGAGCCAAATGGACAGCAGTCTTCTTAGATATTTGTTTCCTCTGAGATACTTGTTTCAAGTGCTAATTTGATACTGATACTTGTTTGGTTCATCCTATCATAATTGTAATTTCCTTGTTTCCCATGACATTAGTTTCACTGAAGGGTTATGTTGTTTTGCAGGGAGCAATTATGGGCCCATTGATAACCACAGTTATGATTGCTCTGAAGGATTTGTATGCTGAATTTGTTTTGGAAGAACCTGTCAAGGCCAAACAGAAGACAAGCTAAGTCTCTTCCTGTGTCCATAACAGTATTTGTCAACAGTTGAAATTTGCTGCAAGTGCATTGTTCATGGCCATTATGTCGGCGGACTTTGTCTCTAGGCTTGTGATTTGTTTGTAATTACATCTTTTTCTATATCATTAGATTATTTTAGTTGAGAAATAGGTTTATTCCTTTTGTTTTTCTCTATTTAAGGGTTATCAAATGGTGGCAGTGTTTAATAGTTGTACATTGTATTCATTTTTGTAAGATTTTGTTTTGGTCATTGTAAGAATTCTCTAAGCTTGTTGGAAATATAAATATTACCCATGGGTTTAGCCATTGAAAAGGGTTGTTGCTGAGAGCACTATTTTAGATTGAGTAATCACTGCAATAACTAGTCATCCAATGCCTGGTTCGAGTGATTGGGTATGAACATTGATTCAAGAGATCGATACTTCAAGTTGCAATGCTTAATGTGCCTAAAAATATATTGAGTATACAATGCTTCTTTTTAATTTTTTTCATTATAACCTTTTTATTTTTGTGATCCAAATTATGAGTTCATCTAGAATGCTTTACCAATAGATTTTCATGGCCTTGAATCCAAGCCACTGAGAAAAAAGTACAAGGACCACACTACGATGGTACAAGAGGCTTCTAAAACTAAATTATCCTTCCCATTATGTTCTGCAAAATTTTTACAACAATGTCAGGACTCCACATCTGTGGTGGTCAACTACACAATATTTTCCTAAAGCACAGTTATACATTCGAGTAAAATGCCCCCAAACTTACAGACCAAATCCATCCCTCATTCCATAAAAAAAAAAAAAAAAATGTATCTATCATGAACTCAACCTTACATGTAGCTACATCCTATCTAGAAAGAGCCACAAAGTTTCTTTGCGGTGGAAGTCATTTCTGATTGTATCATTGATGAAGCGCTCAAGAGTGTTGGTTTCCCCATGAGCTTGGTTTTTAAACACCACATCATCATCCCACCTAATTTAAAAACCAGATAGAAGAAAGAGGGGTTAGGGGGAAGAAAAAGGAGCAAACTCATGTCAGTTTAGAACCAAAAAAGGAAAAACGAACATGGATTAAAGAGAAGGCAAAGCAACAATTTCCCCAAATTCATACCTTCGTTTCACATTGAAAGCCATGGGTCCCAATACTCAATAAGCCTAACATGGGACCAGTTTCAATAAATGCAAATCCTCATGACCTGTCCATTTTCCATGATAAGAATCTTTTCAAAATAATCATACTACCAAAGGATTCCTCTAAATTGTCGGAAAATCTGCAAATATATAGACTATAGATTGATGAATGCAGAACATTAACTTGTTCGATAATTGATTCAAGAAAAGCACTTATGCAACAATTTGGACCCATGGCAAGAAAGTACCTGAAAAACAACAATTTGGGGGTTAGGGTTCCTCTTCGTCAATTTGGAGAAATTAGGAGGAAAGGGTTCCTCTTCGTCAATCTTTAATCAGATCCACCGAGAAATGCAAAAATGGCTACTTGATTTTGGGGGGATTTCGGTGCTTAAGGGAAATCACATTTCAGCTTATGGCCTTGAGGGATTTTGGAGTTCCAGAAGACCTCTCCCAAAAATCGCGATGGAGTTCTTCTCCTTTGCTCCTAGAACGACGACGTCTCAAACTCACCTTGAAGGAATTCTGCAATGTTTCAAAACGGCGCCGTCTCACTTCAAATCCATGTCATCAGAGTACCCAATCGCCTAGTCAGCTTGCCACCTCAGCATTTAACAGTCGCATCAGCAGTTAACGTGCCACGTGGCGTTTTCCGTTAAGCTCCACTAATAGAGACTAGCGGCGGACTAAAATGGTAGGCAGAAATATCTTTCAGGGACCAAAGTGTCGGTAAAAATCTTTTAGGGACTAAAGTGTCACCGCCCCTATTTTTCAAGGACCAAAAAGGGGTTTTACTCTAAAATTAATTGGGGCGCGTTAAACTTCAAAAAAAAAAAAAGGCAATCTCTCTTTTTTTTAAAAAAAAAAAATCAAAGTAGAATTCCAAATATTTTCCTCTCCTTCACATATATTGTAGACACCATAATTTATCCGGGGGTGTTACACGTTTTTTAAAAGAATTATTTTTCATTACTTTTTATTTAAAATTTAAAATTTATGATTTCAAGTGAAAAATCTGATTTTGAGGTCTCATTTAACCTTTGGATCAAAGTTTTGGTCGGCATTGGACCACTTCAGTTTAACCTAAGTTAGGAGGCCCTTTGATCCATTTTCTTTAAATTTGATGTTGGGGCCTCTTGGCCTATTTGATTTTCTTTAAATACTTTATTTGGACACAAGGATTATAATTTTTTGGGCTTTTAGTGATTTTGGGTCAAAACACATGTTTTGGACATTGCCCGTTTTGCTAAAACCTTAGTTTGAGAGCCTTTAGGCTCACTTAATTTTTGTTTTCTAAATGTTTTGATACAAATAAATAAAAAATGATTGTTGGACTATTTAATATGTTTGAGATTTTATTTGAGTCTAATTAGACCAACTTAGCCCATTATGATTTTGTGACTTTTATTTTTTATCAAAAATAAAATAACTTTGTAGGAATTCTGGAGGTGATTTTTGGCCAAGCTAAGGGAGAAATGTTTTATTAGGGTTTTGGCAAAATATCAAAAGAATGGATGTTGCATGTGCCTTGCAAGTGCTAAGGAAAGTGCTAATAAGCTCCCTTTTAGGGTTTCTTGTTTTATTTCAGCAAAAATATGATTAATATGATTAAAAATATGAAAGGAGGTCAGCTAAGGTTTAAGGAATATTCTCAAGCATAAGTGAAAAAATCTAGCCTTAAGGAAGCTTTATGGAAGTTACTTGTGCAAGGCAATTTTGGAAAAATTGTTAATGAGGGCTTCTTAACCTTATTTTTGCATGAAATAAAAATACAAATTGGAGGGGCTAAAATGTGTAATTTGGCTCGGCATTTTGGAGAAGAATTATTAGATTTTTCACGTGGCAATGCTATAGGAAAGTGGGAGGAAGATACAAAAAGGGTAGGAAAAGACCAAACTACCCCCATTGTGCTTACCAAGTTAAGAGGGCTAATTGCGAAAGAAAAAAAAAAAAAAAAAAAAAAAAAAAGAAAAAAAAAAAAAAAAAAAAAAAAAAAAAAAAAAAAAAAAAAAAAAAAAAAAAAAAAAAAAAAAAGAGAGAGAGGCTCTCATAAGATGCTCTCAAGGTGAAGACAAAAAAGGAAGGGAGAGAACTTGAAAAAATGAATCAAAGAGAGAAAAAATTAGAGAAAAGTTGAGTGTTTTTGAGAGTTCTTAAAGTGTTATTGAGTGTTCTTCATATTTTTGGAGAGAAAAACACGAAATCAAGAATGGTTTAAGCTTCTTGGAGTTGGGTTCTACACTTTTGAGCAAGTGATAAGTCGGTTTTATATCGCTTATCTTGTATTTATCTAGCTTGTTAATTGCTTGTTCTAGGGTGTTTTAGAGTTAATTTATGTGTTTAAATGTTTATTTTGCAGGTTTTCGATTTAGGAATGCTTGGAAGTCTCTTAAGCATATTTTGGTTAAAAAAGGGGTGAATTTTGGTCATTTTATGAAGGAGGCAGCATCCCTCCGATGGTCAACTCAAGAATTGACTTCCAATTTTCTATTTTAGTTAGGATTCCTTTGTTATTTTAATTCCTTATTTCTCTAAACTTCCTAGGACATATAAATAGGTATTTTAAAGTTTAGATTAGGTTTTCCAATTCGTTCCCAATGGGTTCCTATTTGGTTCCACAATCTCATAAGTGGATGATTGGATAAGAGATATTGGAGGCGCGAGGAAGGAGACGGCGACGGATCTAACTTCTCAATTAGATTTTCTTCTTCTACTTTCTTTCAATTATGTTTAGATTTATCATTAGGGTATTTTATTTTATAGTCATGAACTAATTTTTTTTCTAGGGCTATGATGTATCCTAATTATGAACGGTTGTAATTTCTTATAGATTTAATATGTGATTTATCTTTTCTACTTGAGTGTTTCTCTGTTCTTAATGCTTCTGATTGCTTGATCACCAATTAGTTATTAGGTTAATCACAATGAGATTGAAAAAAAATTTGTGTGTCTAGTTCATTGAGATAAATGTCATAGGTTGCATGTAGGATAAGAATATACTTCTATGGCATGTGTAGTCAATTAAAGAAATCCATAGAATTGAACGAATTTTCTAGTTATTTGTAATTCACATAGGAATATAGTGGGTTCATAACTTGAGAATATTTTCATTTGACCTAGGGAGAGGCTAATAAATAAATTAGGTCAGCTAACAAACAAAAAGATAATTCTAGATTAAGGAAATAAGGAATGAAAGCCGGGATTGGTTATGGTGAAATTGAAAAATCTTAGGTTTTGTTTCTTCATTTATTCGTGATTTTTATCTACTTTCTTTTACTTTCAGTTTATTTAAGTTCAGTCTTGAAATTTTTCCTTAATTAGTTGGTCAGATAAAATTGAAATTAACCCAATTTCGATAGTTAATAACTTTAGTCTTCATGGGAACGATATAATTCACTTTTATTATATTACTTATAAGAAGATAGCGTGTACTTGCGCTTCGTTTTATCACAACAGAAAAGGAATATGAGTTTTCTCGAAGAACACTATGTAAACTTCACTATTCTCTTGATTTCTTGCTATTTTCTTGTTGGTCTTTGTTTGAATCCATATGAAGTGCATGTTTTTCTTCATTTTCCTCTTGAATGCCTCTATTTCATTTTAATTTCATGAGTCTCATTTAACTTAGACTCTTTTTCTTGTTGATTCAACTTGATTTACTAAAATTCTCCCCTTGAACCCCTTCATTTTTGTGTTGATTTGACTTGATTTATCATTTTATAACTTGTTTACCCCTTGTCTCCATTTTCAATTTTGGGTCTCATTGAGGTCTATTTTGATTTTGTTTGGTTCTTTTGGTAACATGTTTATGCTTGGCCTTTTTTGAAAATCTTGTGTTTTGGTCTTAATTTTTTACTTTTTTCATGTTTGAATTCAAATTGGTTAATTGGGAAAGTGATTATCAAATTTAGTTTTTAAATGGTCATTCTTAGACTTGTCAGTCCAACACTGGTAGTGTTCGGTCTTTTGACCATAACTTGAGTTTTACAACTCCAAATTGTATGTTTCTTATTTTTTTTAGAACCCTAAGATGCATATCTTGCATGAGTATAGATTTTATATTTTTTGCATGTTGCATTTGCTCTCAGTTTTAATTTGAAAATGACTGTTTTCTCTGCACTGTGGAATTGTTAATTGATTTTGGCAGTGTTGAGTTTTTGGGCCATAACTTGAGTTAGGGAGCTTATGTTTGTATGATTTTCAATTATTTAGAACTCTAAGATATTTTTCTATGTCATGTAAAATTTTGGGGTCAAATCTCATTGATATGCATTCCCAATTTTCTTTATAAGTTTCTTATGTTTTATGCTCTGTTTTCAGTCTTTGTTGTTTTTTCTTTCTTGATTTTACCTTATATTTAGTTGTTGTCATTGCTTCTTCTTTTTTTTTTTTTTGGAACCACTTGCATGTTGTGATCCTCAATTTGTTTTGTTTTATCTTTGATTTATTTTACTCTTGGGCTTGATTTTTTATTTTTCCCTTGATGTTTGGCTTAGGGATTGCATGCTAATTAGGAGTGTATGTTGACAGCCCTGTTTAACTAAATGTTGTTGCCATAGTTTGCATGCTATTTTTATGATTTTATTTTAACTCTTAAGGGCTACTACATGTGCTTTAGTATTGTATGCCTTTTCACTCGAAGTTGACATGTTTTTTGCTTTATCTTGTCATTTATTGTGATGTGTTGTGGTTTCTCACTTGCTTATGCATATGTGACCTTTAATTTCTTATTTTGAGCCATCTAACGTGTGTTACATGTGAGAGGGATCCATAATCTTTGGGCCATTAACAAAACCTTAAGGTGGTTCGGAGACTTGGAAAACTTGTTTATTTAATTTATATTTTGCCAAATCAAGTACCCCAGCCATTTTGAGGTGTATAATCATGCATTACATTTAGGGTTTTTTGTTTGAGTTTTCAAAATCCATAAGCTCTTTGCTTATCATGGAAAGATAGATGGGTCTGTCTTATATGAGATGGACCCTATCTATCTGACTTAGGCAGAAATAAGCGCCACCTTGAGGGGAATTTTATACACATGACAAGATGAAGGATTTTGGGCTCGTTAGAATTCATGCATTTCATATTTATTTCCTGTACTTTTATTAGTGAATGTAATTTATTTACGAGAGTAAACAAATGACATCTTTTGGCCACATCTTGTCTTATTTTTGCATAGTTGATTAAGGGTAACTGTCTTTATACGGATGCTATGAGGTGCTTAACACATTCTTTACACATAAACAGATTCCCAAGTCAATCTTTGGTATGCAAACCATTTAAAAATAATAAATAAATTTTTTTTCTAATTATATCCTATTTTCTAAAATAATTAGTTGCGACTCTTATTTTTCTTAAATTTGGTCAACCATCTGTGTCGCAATTGTCTCCCGGTGNAAATTATACATAACAATATAAAATTATTAAAATTTCTAATCCGAAAATGGTTAAAAAAAATGGATAGTAGAGATGTATAAATGAAGGAAATTTTCAATTTATCCTGATCCAACAGGGCTGAAGACCAATAAGGAAAAGCAATACGCTAATAAAGGACGGCTTTTTTAAATATTGTCGTTTACGCTGACCCTTAAATGAAACGACTAGTTTAGCCCTCTTCGTTTTTTGTCTTGTATATCCTCTTGGTGCCCACCTCACTCACCACGTCGAGTCTCAGATTTTTCAGTGTGAGGAGCAGTGAGCATCAATAAGGAAACAGAACTCAAAAATGGTGTTAAGGCTTCGGTTACCGAGGTTTGAAGGCAAGAAACAGCCTGTGTTTAAAATGAGCAAGTGTTTAAAATTGGATTAGTAATAACCCTATAATTTTTCTGATAGCATAAATGTCCGTTACCTTCTTTAACTGGACATGTCTTGAATCAAGAGAAGCCAACTAATGCTCACCCCAATAATGGTGATGATGGTTAAGATGACACTTTTAGATCTTGAAACCCATACAGTGTTGTTTATATGTATATCTGCAGAATCTATATTTTCAATCCGCTTACAGATTAATTGTAGAGAATAACCGCTATAGTTTTGGATAAGGTGGCTGTTTCTGTGGCCTTGTTTGTGTATCTTTCAAAATTGTCGGCAATTTCATCATTGGAAGTGAACTCAAAAGAATCTTTTTTCATGAATACATGTTTCTTTTGTTCTCTGGAAATTTTGCATTTGAAAGTTGCTTAGAAAATAGCCAAAGTAGCTCATTAGATTTTGGATTTATTCCTCTTAAGTCTTAACTTATCAAAAGTTGCTTTCTGGTGTCTGTGTACCTTCCAGTTGATTTATATGCTTCTGTGGCGTCTTGATTCTGGGAATGCATTTTGAAATTTTATCCTGCCAAAATGCCTTACTTCAAAATGGTATTATTCAATTCAGCCATTTTTCATGTTACCATATATGCCACTTCTCACTTAAGTGTTTAATAATGATGTTAAGTAACTTACTTCTATGCATATATTGGGGAATTCCAGTGAGCCATTGCTATTTGCAACTTCAATTTGGGTATCTATGAAGTGTTGTTCTCCGTATAATCTTAATTCTTTTGTTGATGATATTCTTTATATATGATTTATACAAGTGCTGATCATGTACCTTGAGAATTTGGCTTCCTGGATAAAAGACTTTCCAAGTCGTGTCAATCCATGAATTATTTAGTACTAGGGTAGATCAGGGTCGTAGTTTCAACCCTTGAAGAGAACAGTTATTCTCAGCAGTCACCGTTTTTGCATTAAGCTTCAATACTAATTTTCTATAACAAAAAAGAAAAAATAGTGAGAGAGAGAGAGAGAGTTGAACATAGTCTTTCAGAAGCCTTTACATATATNTCTTTCAGAAGCCTTTATATATATATATATATATATACATACTAATTACATGCTTAAATATCAACTACCTAATTATATACTATTCACATTATTCACATTTAATACTCCAACAGCTAGTAATTGATACTTTTTAGTAATTACAAATGAGTAGAAGTACAAATATTGTACAATGCCAGGCCAGTTTTGATTTGAACAAAATGGTTTCCCTCTACCTAATCGTCCATGTATTTATAATACTAATTAATTCCTTGAGCTTATCTAACGTTATCTAGCAGCCATTAACGTCCAATATGTTGTGACAATCTCGTTTCCAAACCCTTTTGTACTGTAATCTAGTGGTGATATGCCGTCCAAGGCCAGCAAAATGGCGAGTCTTCCAACTAGCTATTATCTTCGTTAACACTAACACACATGTATTGTCTTTTCTCTCCACAATATATACATGCATCCATTTCCAGGTACCAGCAATCCAAGCACAAGGCAATTTTCTCTTTCGTCTGCCATAATGGAGAAGACCAAGTTGACATTCTTTCTTGGTCTCATTATTATCCTTAGTGTCTTTTCCACTTCCAAGACACAGGAATTCCCAGAAGAGAGCAGCTTATCTACTTACATTGTTCATGTCAAAAAGCCAGAAGGTGTGGCATCTATTCAATCGGAAGAATTGCATGGGTGGTACCAATCATTTTTGCCAGCCAGCACAGAAACTTTGAACAACCAGCAGCGCATGGTTTTCTCATACAGAAACGTGGTTGCTGGATTTGCTGCAAAATTGACTGTGGAAGAAGCAAAAGCTTTGCAAGAGAAGGATGAGATTTTGTCTGCTCGGCCAGAAAGGATACTTTCTTTACACACAACTCATACTCCAACTTTCTTGGGGTTGCAACCGGGAAAGGGGTTGTGGGAAAATTCCAACTTGGGCAAAGGCATCATAATTGGAGTTGTGGACACTGGAATATACCCTTTCCACCCTTCCTTTTCCGATGACGGAATGGACCCTCCACCAGCTAAATGGAAAGGCTTTTGTGAATTTACCGGGAAAAGAACATGTAACAACAAGCTCATTGGGGCTAGAAACTTAGTAAAGACAGCGGTTCAAGAGCCTCCATTCGAAGATTTTGCTCACGGAAGCCACACATCTGGCGAAGCCGCGGGAAGAATTGTAAAGAATGCTAGTGTTTNTTACTCACGGAAGCCACACATCTGGCGAAGCTGCCGGAAGAATTGTAAGGAATGCTAGTGTTTTTGGTAATGCCAGGGGCACAGCAGTTGGCATGGCACCAGATGCTCACATAGCCATGTATAAAGTGTGCAACGATAAAGTGGGATGCCCCGAAAGTGCAATGTTAGCTGCAATGGACATTGCTATTGAAGATGGTGTGGATGTTCTTTCTCTGTCTCTTGGTTTAGGCTCTCTTCCATTCTATGAAGACCCAATTGCAGTGGGAGCATTTTCTGCAATTCAGAAGGGAATTTTTGTCAGTTGCTCAGCTGGTAACAGTGGTCCTCTCTACAGTACTCTCTCCAATGAGGCTCCATGGATACTCACCGTTGGTGCAAGCACCATTGACAGAAACATCAGAGCAACTGCTAAGCTTGGGAATGACGCAGTATATGATGGCCAATCGCTATTCCAACCAAAAAACTTTTCTTCTACATTAGCACCACTTGTGTATGCAGGTGCGAATGGCAACCAGTCCTCTGCCTTCTGTGCCCCAGGATCCTTAAAGAACCTAGATGTCAAGGGAAAGGTGGTGTTGTGTGAGCTAGGAGGAAACATTTCAAGACTTGATAGAGGGGTAGAAGTGAAAAATAATGGCGGTGTTGCCATGATCCTGGTGAACCTACAAAGTGCTGGCTTTAGTACGTTCTCTGACCCTTATGTTCTTCCCGCGGTCCATTTGAGCTATGCAGCTGGGTTGGCGATCAAAGATTATATAAATTCAACCTCCTTTCCATCAGCAACAATCTTGTTCAAAGGAACTGTGATTGGAGATTCACTTGCCCCTTCAATTGTTCATTTTTCTTCAAGAGGTCCAAGCAAGGCAAGCCCTGGGATTTTAAAACCAGACATAACTGGACCTGGTGTGAACATTCTAGCGGCATGGCCAATATCTATAGACAACAAAATACCACAATTTAACGTTGTTTCAGGTACCTCAATGTCTTGCCCTCACCTCAGTGGCATTGCTGCTCTGCTAAAAAATGTGCACCCAGATTGGTCCCCTGCTGCCATCAAATCTGCAATCATGACTACGGCTGATGTTGTGAATCTTGGAGGCCAGTCTATATTGGATCAAAGGCTTCTACCAGCTGACATTTTTGCCACAGGCGCAGGGCATGTTAATCCAGTGAAAGCAAACGACCCTGGGCTTGTTTATGACATCGAAGCAAATGATTACATTTCTTATTTGTGTGGTTTGGGTTACAATGATACACAAGTTTCGATTGTTGTGCAAAGGACAGTGAGATGCTCTGAAGTTAAAAGCATACCAGAAGCGCAGCTGAATTATCCTTCAATTTCTGTTCAATTGGGGTCCACTTCAAAGTTTTACACAAGAACAGTGACAAATGTTGGCCCTGCCAAAGCAACTTACACTGCGAAACTTGATGTACCTTTGGCAACTGGTATGAGTGTGAACCCTGCTCAGATAACATTCTCTGAGGTGAAGGAGAAGGCTACATTCTCAATTGAGTTTTTCTCACAAATTAAAGAAAATAGAGGCAATCATACATTTGCTCAGGGTTCCCTCACATGGGTATCCGACAAACACTCCGTTAGAATGCCCATATCTATCATTTTCAAGTGATAATTTGTTCAATTTCGGACATGAATTGGGAGCGTGATGCTGCATGAATAAAGGAGTCCAATGTTTTGGAAGGAGCTTATGTGATATGTCTTTCTGTAATGGGTTAATTTCAATTAAAATTTTGTCAGACTTCAGTCTTATTTCTTTAGTTGATCTAGAAAATTTAAATTTCCCATATGTCGTTGAAAATAATTATTTTTCTTGGTTATTCATTGAAAATTATTCTGGGGTATTATTTCTCATATTGGTTACAACTAATAAAAATTATTAACTAATTAATGTTGCCCCAAAAATAATATGTTATTATTTGATGTCTTGTTCTTAAGTTTGGCTAAAACTCTATTTCCAAACAAACGAATGTTTCAGGAGGAACTTCATAAAACATAGCCAGGCATAGCTTGAAAAAAAAAGTGTGAACTTAAACAGCAGAAGTTTTAACAACTCTCAAACGACACTGCATTTAACAAGAAGCTAGAATAGATCAAGTCCTTCCTCACAATCTAAAGTTTCAGCCTATTAGCAAGCAATTGGATATGACTGATAATATGACTTCTAAGGTGAAAATACTAAGAAACGAGAAGGTAACCATGCAAGCTTATTATCATTTGACATTATATGGCGTTTCCTTCTAAAGATTTTTCTTCCCAGACAACTAAGCATTTTTTTATATAACTTGTGAAAGCATTAATGCTTAAGCATTTTTTTATATAACTTGTGAAAGCATTAATGCTGCAGTGCAATTCTTGTTCTCATTAAGGATGCAGTACGGTTCATATATCCATGTGAAAGACCAAGGTAAGGCTTCATCACCTTCTGTCACATCATAGGTTAGCTTAAAATTTATAGTTGTAGCTTAAATTTTCTATATTTAATTCAATGAGATGCAACCAATGCACAGTAAAAAAAACAGCTCCCTAATGCTTGGTGTTTAATGACAGTGTTAAAATATGATTCCTGAGAAAGTGGAACACTTATTGACATCTTCAAGAAGGAACAAGCACTCCTTGCAATTGTAGGATCTTGAAATTGGTGACCCCTTTTTCCTCTCAAGGATGGCCTTGGTGGTCTCTCTTCTCAGTATCACTGATATGGCTCTCGTTCTATCATTTTATCCGATAATTGCCTTGTTGAAATTTTAGAAATGGACAGTAAAGATGTATGTGAGTGAGTATATGATTGGTAGAAAAGAAGAATGATAGTGGCTTAGAATAGTTGAACTAAGTTGATGTAAAGAAGAGAAATGGATTACAAGTTTGACGTGATGGTAGTAGGTGAAAATATGTAGTTTAGTTATTGAAAAAAGAGGTACAAAGCTGATGACTTTGTTTCTTTCATGCTGATGACTTTGTTTGTCATCAGCATAGCTTTAGTTATTGACGATTAGCTAGCCTATGCTAGCTTACACACAGACTTGTCCTTTTACAGACAAGAGTAACCGACTATGTAAGGTAGTTTGTAGATTTTTCTATTAGTTTCTAGTATTGTCTACTCTATAGTCTTCTAGTTTGGTGATGACTAGCTGGAGAAGTTTCTGGTCTTTTCTTCTTTGGTCGGCTCCACACCTTTTGCTTTTTTAACCTTTCTTGATTTTTCTAGATTATTTTTCAACACCTTCACTTAATCTAGAAAAATCTTGAATTGCAAATCTTCCTCTGTAGCTTCGGTATTGTGGCTGCCATGTAGAATTTTTTGTTGCGTACTGCATGTTCTTGGTGATTGCTGCCTGCTGTAATTAGTTGTTTGCCTTCCTAGGCTGACTTCCTTTGCCTTCTTGGCATTGAGGTTCTTCATTGGCCTTGTTAGGCTCTTGAAGCTAGCCGTTGGCCTTGTTAGGTTCTTGAACTTGGGGTGAATTGTTTCATGCGCCCTTAGCTTCTTGAGCTAGTTTTCTTTCTCTCCGCATGCTAGCAGTAAATTGCGGGAGACTTAGTAGACTGAGGAAGTTGGAATTTCCTGAGTGTTGCAGCTCTATTTTGAAGCCATTTTCTTCTTCGTATATGGTGTCATTTTAAACCTTTCTTGATGAGACGCCCATACAATGATCGAAACATGCTTTGATACCATGTTGAAATTTTAGAAATGGACAGTAAAGATGTATGTAAGTGTGTATATGATTGGTAAAAAAGAAGAATGATAGCAGCTAAGAATAGTTGAAGTAAGTTGATGTAAATAAGAGAAATGGATTACAAGTTTGACGTGATGGTAGTAGTTGAAAAGATGTAGTTTAGCTATTGAAAAAGAGGTACAAAGTTGATGACTTTGTTTCTTTCATGCTGATGACTTTGTTTGTCATCGCATGGCTTTAGTTAATGACTATTAGCTAGTCTACGCTAGCTTACACACAGACTTGTCCTTTTATAGACAAGAGTAACCGACTATATAAGGTAGTTTGTAGATGTTTCTATTAGTTTCTAGTATTGTCTATAGTCTTCTAGTTTGGTGATGACTAGCTGGAGAAGTTTCTGGTCTTTTCTTCTTTGGTCGGCTCCACACCTTTTTTTTTTTTGACTTTTCTATCTTTCTTGATTTTTCTAGATTATTTTTCAACATGCCTGCTTTTTCTTCTTTGGTCGGCTCCACACCTTTTTTTTTTTTGACCTTTCTATNTTGACT
Organism: Cercis canadensis; assembly: GCA_003255065.1. Taxonomy (NCBI): domain Eukaryota; kingdom Viridiplantae; phylum Streptophyta; class Magnoliopsida; order Fabales; family Fabaceae; genus Cercis; species Cercis canadensis. The sequence continues at coordinate 130,862 of QAOA01006358.1, read as the reverse complement.
TTTCTATCTTTCTTGATTTTTCTAGATTATTTTTCAACATGCCTGCATTAGCTTTGTAGGAAGAAGAAGGAAGAGGAAGAGGATTTTGAGTGCGTCGCCGTCTTGGGTGCCGGCGGGGCATAAGGCGGCGAACTCCGATGGATTCTGCCGGAGGCTTTGCAACCAGGTTGGAGCTTTAGTCCAGAGGAAAATGCCATAGATAAATTGCGAAGAAACCCTAGATTTTGAATTGATTCCGGTTTCTCTCTCTCTCTCTCTCTGTGGGCTTAGGTGAGGGGAAGAAGATGGGGTGAAGAATGAAGATGAAGTGCTTGGTAGTGTGCCGTTGGAAGAGCATCGAAAATATTTGAAATAGTTACTCAGATAGCAGACAAAAATGAACCGTTTAGGCAGTACGTTAGACGAAATATTTTGTAGACGCCCGTACCACATTCTGAAACTCTGAATGGTGAGAAATTTATGTAACCAAAGAAAAGATATATAGTTAATGACAATAGAATGATTCTAAGAAGCATGTAAGTGTGATTTAGTGTGATTTATGTTGTGCACCAATGAGCTTAAATATCAATTTTAATATTCATACCAAATTTTAGACATGTGTGAGGGTACTAAAAAATAAAATCAAATAACTAATGTTACATTATTGTATAACCTATCATTAACTAGAGAAATTTAAAACTTACAATATTTCCTTGGATTGGGCATATTATGAACCAAACAATGTCAAACACAATTATGAATAATAATCAACATAAATGGTGATTTATATAAAATTGCACATCCTACAAATCATACAATTAAGGATAGTAACACACATAATTTTTGGTCTTTTTACAAATAATGAATGTAGCCTACTTAGCCATATAGATACATTGTAATTTAATGGCAAATAATTCCTTAAAAAAAATTTGAATAGCAAATAATTGCTAATATTTTATTGAACATGTTATTTTTTTTAAACCTTGATTTTGAATTTAAATTTGAAACTTGCTTCCTTATAATTGTTAAATTAGGGTTATATGTCTTCCTTTTCCCCTATAAAATGAACACTCACAATGACAGCCTTCTCCATTTGTTGGTTGAGCGGAATTTCAACTTATAGCTCGATGCTCTTTACTCTCAAAGCAAAGGGTGCAGTCTAATAGAAAGTGAGAGCATAATTTTGCACAATCACATGAAATTGACTTTAGAACAATCAGATGAAATTTTTTATTATCTCATTTTATTAGCTACATTGTGCACATGTACAGAGAAAAAAAAGAGAGGAGAGGACCCTCCTATATTACTATTTTATTTTGCACAATTTCATGCTTGACACTACGGCCAAAAAAGGGAAAAAAATTATCAAATATTTTGCAAAGCCTTAACAAAATTTTAATTTGATAAATTAAATTAATACCTATTGTCACATGTTATAGTTATATTTTTTTGTGTAATGGTACCGCTAGAATGATTGTGACATTAATTTTTGTAGGTCTTATTCTTGGCAAAGTTAACAGAGTAAAAAACACACGTGGTCCGTAGTAAAATCATGAACAACACAACTAAGTAAACAACACAAAATATAAACACTTATATAAGTCTAAAACATGAAATTGCACCATGAGATTGTTACATATTTTAGGTAGTGCATGATTGGTCACGTTTTTCATTAATTTAATTTGGCCACACTGTGTTAAAGAAAATAAAAAAAAAGATTGCACTCTTTGTTTTCTCCATTTTTGTTTATAGATAGGTTTGAAAGAATATCAAATTTAAAAGCATAAGTGTAAACTTTAAAATTGATAAAGAACCCCTGCACTAGGCATTGAAAAAGGAAACAAAAAATGGGAGATTAAAAAATAAGAACTGACTAGAGAAGAAAAATTATGGGCCAAAAAGCAAGATCTAACTATATTAGATTGTACAAAGAACTATATCATAAGGTATCTGAAAAAAAAAATGAAATTGATTGGAGAACAGAGGTTGAGCAGATAGAACGAAGAGATAAACCACAATCCATTAGTGGAAGAGAAGAATACTGAGAGAGATAGAGGAATGCCTGATCTTACTGACCTATTCTAAATAGCACTTATTCGGTCTCCATATTGAAAATAATAAATAGGAATGATTTGAGATATTTAACATTTGAAAATACATGCCAACACATACCTCAATCTAGCTTGACCTCATTGATAACCTCTTGCTTGGATTGACAAAGTCTGTAGAAAATATCTCGATGTACTGATTAATTGTAAGGAGGGGCTATGATCTTATCCCTTTAATATAAGGAGATATTTAACAAATTATTATCTTGATTATAGATTACTTTTTCTGTTGGTGAGTATTTTCATAAAACTTTAGGATGCTAACTAATTTTGAAATGTGATTTCCATCAAGACTATCCATCTTAGAACATTTACTCTATGTCTACAAAATTTTTAAATGTACTTCAAAGTTTATCATGTTGTTCTTGAGTTATATATTTAACCTGAAAAATTTTTCTTAAAGGATTTTGTTTATTATTGAGTAAATGTTTTTTTTTTTTTATATATATGTGGAAATGTGTTTACGTTTTTAAGTGCTAATGACACTAATTATTTTTTTCATTACTTTAAAATTTATCAATGGTAATCAAATATTGGGATGTGACATTTATTATAAATACAAAAAAAATCATTACATGTCGCATTTAAATATATACAAGGGGCAATTTAATTTTGTGTAGTTAATTTTTGGGATAGGATGGGAATGTGAATTAAATTATTTTACTAACCATTAGTGGGTCAATGCTTTATCAATAAAAAAATGGTATAATACATGATACTCTTGTGATGTTTGAATGAAAAATAAATGTCCTACCATTTTACACAAGGATATCCCTGTTATAACTTTTCTTTAAATCTATACAAAATAACAATAGTAATTAGAATCGTATTTAAATATAAATGAGTTGAAATTAGTAGGGGTCGAGTATGATAATTGAGACGGAGAGGGAAATGGAACGAAAATCAAAATTATAACTAGGTCTAGGTATAGTCTTTGGGGAAAAAAGATTAAATAACCTATAGCACTAGGAAAAATATTGGAGTTAGACCACAGGTACAAGTTTGCTAAAGTTTTAATAGGATTATAATTTGGATAACCAATAAACTAATCACGTCGGGTGATTAAATAGGATTTCCTATGGCACTTGGAAAAAAGGTGGGATTAGACCATATGGACAAGTTTCTAAAAATTCTGATAGGACTATAATATGGATAACCACTAAAGCAACCTCAACGGGTAATCCAATAGGATTTTTTTTATTCTGTGTCTCCCCCCGCCGTAATGCCCAGCCGCGCATCGCGCGGGGCCCAATACTAGTAATACAAGAAAACAGAAAATATTCTTTTATCTTGGTATTAGAGAGGATTGCGATCCGTTTTTTCTTCAAACCCCAATTTCCTCTAAACCAAAATCAGCTACAATGGCTGGAGAAAAGCAGGGCGACATTGTTCCTGCCTCAAGTCTGAACGGTGGCTCTGAGTCATCCAATATCAACATCATACCTTTCACGTTCAAATTGAACGACACAAACTTTAAAGTGTGGTTGAAGATGATGGAGGTTCATGTTGTGGGCTTGAATAAACTTGGCTACTTGAATGGAAAAACTGTGAAAGTTGAAGAAGAAGATCTTGGTTATTCCAAATGGGTCATCGAGGATGCAGTCGTATGGGGATGGTTGTTGAAAACCACGGAATCTCATCTTCTTGGTATGTTTATTGACTTACCAACTGCTCAANGGAAAAATATTGGAGTTAGACCACAGGTACAAGTTTGCTAAAGTTTTAATAGGATTATAATTTGGATAACCAATAAACTAATCACGTCGGGTGATTAAATAGGATTTCCTATGGCACTTGGAAAAAAGGTGGGATTAGACCATATGGACAAGTTTCTAAAAATTCTAATAGGACTATAATATGGATAACCACTAAAGCAACCTCAACGGGTAATCCAATAGGATTTTTTTATTCTGTGTCTCCCCCCGCCGTAATGCCCAGCCGCGCATCGCGCGGGGCCCAATACTAGTAATACAAGAAAACATAAAATATTCTTTTATCTTGGTATTAGAGAGGATTGCGATCCGTTTTTTCTTCAAACCCCAATTTCCTCTAAACCAAAATCAGCTACAATGGCTGGAGAAAAGCAGGGCGACATTGTTCCTGCCTCAAGTCTGAACGGTGGCTCTGAGTCATCCAATATCAACATCATACCTTTCACGTTCAAACTGAACGACACAAACTTTAAAGTGTGGTTGAAGATGATGGAGGTTCATGTTGTGGGCTTCAATAAACTTGGCTACTTGAATGGAAAAACTGTGAAAGTTGAAGAAGAAGATCTTGGTTATTCCAAATGGGTCATCGAGGATGCAGTCGTATGGGGATGGTTGTTGAAAACCACGGAATCTCATCTTCTTGGTATGTTTATTGACTTACCAACTGCTCAAGACATTTGGCATAGTGTGACCCAGATGTTCTATGATAGAGAAGATGAAGCCCAATATTATGAACTGCGTTGTAAGGCCACTCGAATTCAACAAAATGGTCGTCCCGTGAATCTTTACTTTGCTGAATTAAAAAGTTTATGGTTGGATATGGATAAGCGACGTCCGAGTAAAATGGTGTGTGCTTCAGATGTAAAAAGCTGTAAGGAAGATCTTCACAAGGATCGGGCATTTGATTTTTTTGCAGGTCTTGACAAGGAATTTGATTCAGTTCGAAGTGATATTCTCCGAAAGAAACCACTCCCAGGTCTTGAAGAATGTTGCAATATTATTCATCGTGAATCTTAGAGGCAGGAAACTATGCTTGGACGAAAGGATTCTGCAGTGGAATCGTCCATGGCAATGGTCTCCAAAACTGCCTAAAAAATGTGACCTCACTCTTTACAAGACTTTGATGAAGCTGAGAAAGAAAAACTCAGGTGCACTCATTGCCATAGGACTCGACATACAAATGAAACCTGTTTTGTGCTTCATGGCTATCCCGAATGGTTCTTGGAGAAGAGGAAGTAGTTGCGAGCTAAAGGCAAGCGTCCAGGACAAGCAAAGTTCATTGATACTGGAGCTGGAGTTGCTCTTGGCTCTGCAAATCAATCCCAAGTGCTGGGCCAAGCCTCTAGCCACAATGACACAAGCAAACTGCTATCTCTTCTCAGCCAGGTTGATGTAAATTAGTTAACTGACAATCCAGGTAATATTGGTGTTGCTTTAATTGCCTCCACTGATCAAGATACGGGATAGGTAATCGACTCAGGAGCTACAGATCATATGACATATGATTCGTCTCTCTTTCAATCTAAAAGTAGACAATCAAAAAACAATATTATAACGGCAAATGGTGATGTTGCTCCGGTTACCGCAGCAAGTTCTATTGCACTCACCCCTACTTTATCTCTACATAATGTTCTACATGTTCCAGCATTATCTAATCATCTGTTATCTGTTGGATAAGTTATTGAACAATTAAATTGTGTAGTGCTCATGTTTCCAAATTTTTGCTTACTTCAGGATATCCAGACTTGGGCGATCATTGGGCATGGTACTAAGAGGATGGGGTTGTATTATGTAGATGATGTGACACAGGGTCATGTTAATCAAGTTTGAAGTAGTGTTAGCAACAAGATAAAAATGATCTGGATGTGACATCGTCGGTTGGGTCATGCATCTTGGTTATATGAAGAAATTACTCCCTTCTTTATTTTCCAATGTTTCAGACTCTTCTTTTAAATGCAATGTTTATGCGTTAGCAAAAAGTGTTACGTAAAATGTGAACGCAAGTGCACATGCCGTAATCAAGTAATAAAGAAGTGAGATTAATTATCGTCCCACGGAGACTATGGCTATTAAGTACCAAAATTATGCATATTCTAATTTTATCTAGACAATTGATAGGTGAATTTTTGATGATAATTGACTGTAAAATTGTAAGCAATAAACAATCACTTAGAAAAATGAGTAAGAATATGGTGATAAAATATCTAGGATGTCAATTTCACCGTAGCTAGTCTGGATTTTTATCCCTAAATCATTAATCAACAACACTCTTCCAAATTGATAGCCAAGAACCCTAAATCATTCAATTGTCTTTCCCAAGGTTAAACAAATATATTCCTAAACTACGAATCTACTATATTCCTATGTGGATTATGAATAGTTTCCGAATTCAATTCGTTCTATGGTTCTTTTTATTAGCTACATAGATCATAAGGGTATATTCCTATCCCTTATGGAATCTATGTTCTTAATCCCTATGGTCCTCTATCACAACTAACTTTCCAGTATCATTGTAATCACTTGCTCATCTAAATTGATGGTCAATCAAAAAGAAGCATTAAGTATGGAGATCAAGAAGTCAATTTAAGAAGAAGGTCTTTTGATTAATTCATTCGAAACTACAAACCATCCTAAGCTAGGCTACATCTCCACCCTAGATGGTGGAATTAGTTCATGATAATTGCAGAAAATAACATTACACACAGATTAGACATCAATAACAAGAGAGAGATGAAGAATTGAACTATGGGATGAGACAATTCAATGCTGAAAGTCTCGATCTTCAAGCTTGAATCCTCTTCTCCTCTTGCCTCTTCTCTAAAAAGTGTGGAACCCTAATTTAGACTTTAAGAGTCCTATTTATAGGTCCTAGGAAGTTTAGGAGAAAAATGAATTAAATTAAAATAGGATTCCTAGTGAAATTAGGAAGCTTAAAGGTCAAATAACGAATTGACCGCCAAGGGGTTGCGCCTTGGGTTTGGGCACTGCAGCGCCCTGAAGTTTGCCTGATGGGCGCTGCGGCGCCCTTCTTTCTGGATTTCAGTCCCTGTTTGCTGAAGCTAGGGTGCTGTGGTGCCTGGTGTAGGGCGTTGTGGCGCCCTCCTGGCTGAAATCTGGCTAGTTACGCATTGGGGCGCTATGGCGCCCTGAGTAGGGGCTGCGGTGCCCAATTCCTGCCTTCACTTCCAACTTGCATGATTTTCCTTCTTTCTTGCACCAATTTCTCCAAAATGGCTTCCAAGGTTCCCCAAAACATAAACCTACAAAAATGAGACTTAAATCATGAAAACCTATCCTAAAATACTCAAGAATATACAAGAATCAAGCAAGAACATTATGAGATAAACGGTATAAAATCCGCTTATCAAAAAGCCATCATGCTTTGTACCCTTTGAGTTTTAATAAAAGAACTGCTTCATTTGAGTTAATTCATTTAAATGTGTGAGGGTCTTATCCTATTTCTACCCAACAAGGCATTCGTTGGTTTATTATTTTTGTGGATGATTGCACTAGAATGACATGGCTATATACTTTGAAAAGCAAAAATGATGTGAGCACAATTTTCAAATCATTTTATCGTATGATTCAAAATCAATATTCTCTTCCTGTTAAGGTTCTTTGGTTTGATAATGGGGGAGAATATATCAATCTTGAATTATTTGAGTTTCCTTAAGGTTCTTTGGTTTGATAATGGGGGAGAATATATCAATCTTGAATTATTTGAGTTTCTTCAGGAAAATGACATTCTTCATGAAACCACTTATCCTCATACTCCACAGCAAAACGGCGTGGCCGAAAGGAAAAATAGACATATTCTTGAAATCACCAGAGCTATTCTTATTGGGCTGATGCAGTTACATATGCAGTGTATCTCATGAACCGCATGTCATCGCGTGTTCTTTCATTTTGGATTCCCCTCGAAGAACTTGCTAACCATGTTACTATTCCCTCATCCTTGCACTTACAACCACATGTTTTTGGGCGTACGGTGTATGTGCATCTTCATAAACACCAACGGAGCAAACTTAATCCATGTGCTGAGAAGTGTGTCTTTCTTGGGTTTAGTTCCCAACAAAAGGGGTATCGGTGTTATCATCCGTTTACTTGGCATATGTATGTTACTATGGATGTTACATTTTCAGAGGGTGAAATGTTTTTTCTTCCTGAATCTTCCAGCTCTTATCTTCAGGGGAGATTGGTACTAGTGAAGACTATAGCTAGATTGACTTGCATGATAAAAGATGTGTGAATGCTGAGCTTGAAAATGACAGTTATGTGGCAGTTGAGTTTGAAACACCTGAAACACTGAAACAACCAATAATTTGAGTTCAGAGAAAGAAACCAGTATCTTGCCAAGTCCAATTGAACATGATAAGTTAGATCGAGACACACAGACAACCATGGTAGTTCTTAAACAGGTTGAAGTTTCTCTTGATACTCCCACTGAAGATAACAACCCCCCACTCTCTCCTCATGTACACGTCGATAGCCCTGTGAATATCCTAGAGGTAAGTAACTCATCTATAAATGAGGTGTTTGATTCTAAAATTATTGAACTACCTTATGTTTTACCTCCTAGACAGAATCGTGGGAAACCACCTGACAGATATGCTCTAGAGGGAAAAGTTTGTTATGCCATTGCACAATATGTCTCCATACATCGACTCTCACCACAGAATCAAGCATTTGTGTACAAAATGGCTGGAATTAAGATACTAACGAAGATTGAAGAGGCTTTGAAAGATCTAAAATGGGTGGAAGCAATACAGGTTGAAATGGATGCTTTACAGAAAAATGGCACTTGGAGTGTTGTTTCACTTCCAAAAGGAAAGAAACCAGTGGGATGCAAGTGGGTATTCACTATAAAACATAAACCTGATGGAACTATTGACAGATACAAGGCGAGGTTAGTAGCTAAAGATTATACTCAAACCTTTGGTGTTGACTATCAAAAGACATTTGCTTCGGTTGCTAAGATAAATACAATTAGAGTTTTATTGTCTCTAACTGCTAATTTTGATTGGCCTTTGAAACAATTTGATGTAAAAAATGTTTTTCTTCATGGTGCCTTGGAGGAGGAAGTATATATGGATCTTCTACCAAGTTACGGTGTTCAAAACTCCATTGGCCAAGTATGCAGGCTTCAAAAGGCTTTGTATGGACTTAAGCAATCACCAAGAGCTTGGTTTGGGAGATTCACACAGGCAATGAAGAAATATGGTTTTCACCAGGCGAACTCTGATCATACCTTGTTCATCAAGCACAATGGTAATAAAGTTACCCTATTAATTATATATGTGGATGACATGGTTGTTATATGGAATGATATAGAGAAAATTGGTAGATTACAAGAGTACTTGTCTTCTGAGTTTGAGATGAAGGATCTAAAAGGATTTAAGTATTTTTTGGGGATTGAAGTTGCACGTTCTCAAGAAGGTATATACTTATCACAAAAAAAAGTATACACTAGACCTCTTATCCGAGACTGGCATGTTGGCCTGCAAGCCAGCTGAGACCCCTATTGTGCAAAATCATCACCTTGCCATTTATCCAGACCAGGTTCCAACAGATAAAGACAGATACCGAAGGTTAGTGGGAAGATTAATTTATTTGTCCCTTATTAGACCTGACATTGCTTATGTTGTGAGTGTGGTTAGTCAATTCATGCATGTCCCAAGTGAAGATCACATGGCTACTATGATGCGTATTCTGAGTTATATGAAAGGAGCTCCTGGGAAAGGACTAATGTTTAGAAAACATGGACACATGGAAGTCAAAGGTTATACTGATGCAGATTGGGCTGGTAATATCACAGATAGACGCTCTATATCAGGCTACTTTACATTTGTAGCAGGTAATCTTGTGACATGGAAGAGTAAGAAACAAAATGTAGTAGCAAGGTCAACAGCAGAAGCAGAGTATAAAGGGATGGCATATGGTATTTTTGAGCACTTATGGCTTCGGATTCTTCTCACCGAGATTGGGTACAAACCAAAAAGTCCAATGCTGCTCTATTGTGACAACTAAGCTACACGAAAAATAGCTAATAATCCTATTCAACATGATCGAACAAAACATGTTGAAGTGGATAGACATTTCATCAAGGAGAAGCTGGAAGTCAAGTTAATAGATATACCTTTTGTTTGTTCAGAAGAACAACTAGCTGACGTGTTGACACATGGTGTATCTACAAGAGTTTTTTATGACTCACTAGACAAGTTGGGCTTAGGAGATATCTATGCACCAACTTGAGGAGGAGTGTTGGCATGAGTCAAGGAGAGATAATTGTAAAGAATCATTATATCCTATTTTATGTAATTAGGATCCCTAGAATTACTCTTAGGATTACCAAAATTACTCCTAGAATTACTCTACCACTTATTTTGTTGAAAAATTAGAATTGCAAAGAAAATACTAGAAGTTATGAAAGATAGTAGAAAATGCTAGAATGTGGTAGATTAGTAAAGAAACTAATAGAAAAATCTATTTTTACTACAAGGTGGTAGAAACTAATAGAAAAATCTAGACTAACAACTACAAAAGAAAAGTCTAGAAATGAAAAGAAAAATCTACACAAAACCACCATACATGGGTGGTTATAAGAAGCCTAAAAATAGGCACTAATAGCTAATGTAAGAGTGCAATATAGAGAGAGAAATCCTAGTTCTTGTACATGTTTCCTTCAATCTAAGTCCTTTAACTACTACTCCACACCTTCTCACTCTCTTTGTTCATCCATCATTTATCTTTTCACACACACACACACACATAACTATTATCCCATTCTATAAAAACTAATAATGGTATCAGAGCTACTTCTTTCCATTTGGGCGTGAGGCTCATTCACTAAAACTCATTTCTCTATCCCACCTTTCTATTTCACCTTTACCCAAAAATTCTCCTCTATTCCATGGCTGCACCTACTGCCAATTTCTCCTCTGTCCCTCTACCAGTTTTTACTAGTGAAAACTATGATTTTTGGAGACTAAAATTAAAGACATATTTTATCTCACAAAAATTGTAGGACATTGTTCAAAATCAGTTTAATACCCCAGAAGATATTTTCACTTTGTTCGAGGTGGAGAAGAAAAAATTGGAAGAGAATCAATAGAAAAATGCGTAAGCTCTGTTTGTTATCCAACAAGTAGTAGGCGACACTATTTTTACAAGGATCACAGATGCCAACTCTGCAAAGAAGGCATGAGATATCTTGGAGGAGGAGTATTGCGGAAGTGAAAAGGTACAAGCCATTAAACTTCAATATCTTAGAAGGGAATTTGAAATATTAAAAATGAAGGAATCTGTGACCATAAAAGATTATTATGGGAAAATTAAAGAAATAGTCAATCAAATAAAATTATATGGGAAAGATATAACTGAAAAGAGGGTGGTAGATAAAATTCTTATCACTCTCATAGAAAAATATGACCCCATAGTTGCTGCTATAGAGACGACACTAGATTCATTGTCTTTATTAGTAGCTAAACTAGTAGGACTCCTTGCAGACCATGAAACAAAATTGAATAGGTGTAATGAAGCTTCCGTTGAAAACACCTTCAAAACTAAAATAAATATGAGGTCTCATAATCCTAAAAATAATCAAAATATATGTGGAGGAGAAAATGTTAAAAAAGTTGACAATAGAAAAAATAGTCAAAGGCAAGGTGATAGTAGAGCTACATACCCTCTATGTCGAATCGGTAAGAAGAGAAGTCATCAAGAAAAAGATTGCTAGTTTCGAGGAGAGCCACAATGCAATAAATGCAAGAAATTTGGACACGTGGAGAAAGAGTGCCACGTCAAAGGCACTCATCATGTCAACTATGTGGAAGAAAGTGAGAAGAATGAGAATTTGTTCTTCCTCAATCAAGGCTCGAACCGAGAAGACACATGACACGTGGTTCCTGGATAGCAGCTGTAGCAATCACATGACACCATACAAGGATATCTTCTCCAAGCTGGATACAAATTTCCAATCAAAAGTCAGATTGGGGAATGATGAATTCCTTTAGGTGACAGGCAAAGGAACAGTTGTTGTGGAAACAACAAAATGTACGCGATATATTCATGATGTGTTGCTAGTTCCTAACTTAGCACAAAATCTCCTCAGTGTTAGGCAAATGATACAACGTGGATATACACTACACTTTGAAGGAGATACATGCATCATCTATGACAAGAAAGACAAAAATCTTGTCATAAGCAAAATAAAAATGAGAGAATGTCGTGACTTTCCTATTCGATGGAGGTACAATACTGCCATGAAGGCTCAAATTGATGATTCATGGCTTTGGCATCGGAGATTTGGGCATTTCAACTATCATGACTTGAGCATTCTTCATCAGAAAAATATGATGAGAGACCTGCCTAGCATTAAAGAGGCTAAAGAAGTTTGTGAAGGTTGTATGCTTGGCAAGCAACACAAACAATCCTTTCCTTTTGGGCAATCATGGAAAGTCAAAGCTGCACTGGAACTCATTCACACAGATATATGTGGACCGATGAGGACACCATCTCTCACCCAAAATAGGTACTTCATTCTTTTCATTGATAATTATACTAGAATGACAGAGTTTACTTTATGCGTGAAAAATCCAAAGTTCTCAAAATTTTTAAGAAATTCAAGCAACTAGTTGAGATTCAAAGTAGTCGTCACATCAAGACATTATGGAGTGATTGTGGCAAAGAATACACTTCAAAAGAATTTGAGAAATTATGCGAAGATGAAGGAGTTGAACGGCAACTAACCATTGGATACGCATCGTAGCAGAACAGAGTTTTAGAACGAAAGAATATAACTGTTATGGAGATGGCGAGATCGATGCTAAAGGAGAAATGATTACCAAACACGTTTTGGGCCGAAGCAATTTACATTGTCGTTTACCTATTAAACAGCCACCCAACTAAAGCCGTCCAGGATAAAACACCTGTAGAAGCTTGGAGCAGAAGGAAGCCGTCAACGAAGCATCTAAGTGTTTTTGGTTGCATATGCTATGTCCACATTCCAAATAAGAAAAGGAGCAAGCTTAATGAGAAGACTGAAAAAGGAATCTTCATGGGATACAACACTGAATCAAAAAGATATCGAGTATTCAACTTGAAGACCAAGAAGCTTCTTATTAGCCTAGACATAGAGTTTGATGAAAACGCTGCATGGAATTAGGAAGCAGAAAAAGTCGAGAAAAACATATACATGCTTATCCATCAATCAAGCACACTAAGCCAAGAAGATGACAATGAAGACAATACCGCCACTCCAAGCACTCCAACAACTCCAAAGACAGCTCCTGTACAAGAATTATCATCTGCAGAATCTTCTCCAAGAAAAGTAAGATAACTAAAAAATATATACGAAAGATGTAACTACGTAATGATGGAACCCGAAAGCTTTGAAATAGCTGCAAAGCAAGACGAATGGATAAAAGCTATGGAGGAAGAAATCAAGATATCGAGAAGAACGAGACATGGGAGCAGGTTAAAAAGCCAAAAGATAAAGAAATTATTGGTGTAAAATGGGTTTACAAGACAAAACTCGATCCGGATGGCTCCATACAAAAACACAAGGCAAGACTAGTTGCCAAAGGTTACTCACAAGTACTTGGCATCGACTATAACGAAACATTTACTCTAGTTGCACGACTCGACACTATAAGAGCATTGATAGCTCTAGCAGCCCAAAAAAGATGGAAGATTTTTCAACTAGATATGAAATCAACATTCCTGAATGGAGTTCTCAAAGAAGAGATCTATGTAGAGCAACCACAAGGATTTTTTGTAGAAGGTGAAGAAGACAAAGTGCTGCGATTGAGGAAAACCCTATACGGATTAAAGCAAGCACCGCGAGCTTGGTATAGCCGAATTGACAAATACTTCATAGATCAAGAATTCGGGAAGAGCAAAAGTGAACCAATACTTTATACTCTCATAGTTTCTCTATACGTAGATGATCTCATATGCACAGGAAACAATGAGAAAATGATAGAAGAATTCAAAGACGACATGATGAAGACGTTCGAGATGACCGACTTGGGTCTGATGCACTACTTCCTTAGCATTGAGATTGCACAAGAAGAAAATAAGATATTCATCTCACAAAAGAAGTATACAGAGAATCTTTTGAAGAAGTTCAAAATGCTTAATTGTAAGGCAGTTACTACTCTGCTGGTAAATAATGAGAAACTACAGAAAGAAGATGGATTTAAGAAAGCTGACGCTTCACAATAAAGAAGTCTCATCGGAAGCCTCATGTATCTAACATCTACAAGACCAGACATCCTGTATGTAACTAGTCTACTGTCCATATTCATACAAAATCCGAGTGAGAAGCACTATGGAGCAGCAAAGAGAATTTTAAGATACCTGCAAGATACAAAAAATTTCGGCATTCAATATAAGTTTGTTGATGATGCAATGCTACTTGGATACACAAACAGTGATTCGGGTGGATTAGCAGATGACATAAAGAGCACCTCAGGATATGCATTCTTACTTGGAGCAGGAATATTCTCTTGGACATCCAAAAAGCAAGAGACAATAGCTCAATCATATGCCAAAATTGAGTATATCACAGCAGCAAGCACTAGGAAAATTTTTTGAAGACATGGGAGAACTTCAAGAAGATGCAACTGAAAGTTTTTGCGACAGTAAGTTTGCCATAGCCATTGCGTAAAATCCAGTCCATCACAACAGAACAAAACATATCGCAATCAAATACCACTTCATAAGAGAAGTAATATCGGAGAAGAAAATAAAACTCAAATACTGCAGCACAGAGGAGCAGCTCGTCGACATCTTCACTAAGGCACTACCAAAAGCAAAATTCAAATTGCTACGAGACATGGTCAGAGTAACAAAAAAGTATGCTAAGGAGGAGTATTAAACAATAGCACACTTTTCTTGAAAATCTAGACTTATCGTCAAGTTGCCACCAAAAAGAAACTCTAGAAACCTCTAGTACAGCTGCTGGAAAATTAGAATTGCAAAGAAAATACTAGAAGCTATGAAAGATAGTAGAAAATGCTAGAAGGTGGTAGATTAGTAAAGAAACTAATAGAAAAATCTATTTCTATTAGAAGGTGGTAGAAACTAATAGAAAAATCTAGGCTAACAACTGTCGCAACGTCTTTATCGGGAGCGCGATGACGCGAGGCGGCAAAAAGAATAGGTGTAAACATGTAGGTTTTGAAAAACTTAATTAAAAAAAAAAAAGATTGAAGAAAACTAATGGAGTTGCCACCAATCGATTTAAGTCATGATTGGATGTCTATATAAAAAAAGTTTGGTCTACGTTATCAAAGTTTGGTAAGGGAGTTATTTACGTGTAGGAAATGTGTTAGCACCTTACGACGCTCGTTCAAGCGAACGATTAATAATTTAATTTTATGTCATCTAAAAATTGTTGAATGAAATTGGTCCTTAAATTATATTTTAAAATAGATTAATGTGTTATTAAGCCCCGCCAGTATTTCTGGAAAAACCTAAAAAGATACCTCAAGACTATTGAGTAGAGACAGTGATTGTCATTACAATCCTCTCTCACTTTATTCTGTCATAGGCGATTTCTAGCAATTTCACTAACTAAGTGATAACTAGATACGCGAAATGCAATTTATTATGTGTTCAGGAAATGAATTCGAGATTTATGACAAAAGATTTTTATTGGAGATCTTTCTTTAAATCTATTAGTACATCTGGAAAGACTAAAGCGACACTTCTCACATCTGGAATATCAAAGAATCATCGTCATCACAACTATCCTTAATTATTTCCTCGTTGGTAATCTTATTCATGCATGAACAGAAATAATGACAAAATAAGATAAAATGCAATGTAAAATGTCAAAAATATAGTAATTAAAGGAATTAAAGCAATATTAAGAATTTCATTGGCCACTCTAGTACCTTTGGCATAACCAAAAAATTATCCCTCACCTTAAGAAAATTAGGTAAGATTGTCAACACAATTCTTCCCCAACTTAGTTCGTCGTCGAGCTAAAATATTTTATTTGTAAAAAAAACTAAGGACAATGTAAAATGGTGTAAAGTATGTAAAATAGAGAAGATAAAACATAAATTGATGTCATCAAGATAAAATAATGATTATAGTAAGAATATGCAAAGAACAAATAAAACTATAAAAATGAATAAATTAAAAGGGCCCAAAAATAAGACAAGAGTTCTAAACAAATAGGCCTAAAATAAAAAGAAACCCAAACCAAATATATGAAACAATATGACTTTTAAAAAAAAGATAAACCAAACAAAAATCCAAATCAACTAAAAGAAGCAAAGGCCTAAATCAAACAAACAAAATAAGGAAAAAGAAATAAAAGACACTATAGAATGGCCCAACTTGAATTAGGCCCAATCAGCTAAAAAAATGAAATGACTATAGTAGCCTAAATTGATTAGTAAATAAGATAGCAAGCTAATAAAAAGAACAAAAAAAATAAAGAAACTAGACCCAACAACCCATTTTGTGGGCTAGGACCAGACAGCAAAAATGGACTAGGCCAAGATGATTCAGCCCAAGCAAATAAAAGAAAAGACATAGACCAGCCCATAAAAGACAAATAAACTCAATAGAGTCCAAAAACAAATCAGCCTAAACTAAAAAGAACAATAATTGAAACCCAAATAAACAACTAAAACAAAAGCAAACAAAAAGCACTTGAACAAGAGAAAAATAGATACGCATCAAAGAAGGAAATCATGATACAGGAAGAGAAGCAAGGCAAAAATAGAGAGAAGAACCACAGCCCACATCTCCTTCTTCCACCACTCGAATCCATGGACTTGGCTTTGCTTTTCAACTAACAGTGGCTAAGGTAAGAAAACCCTTTTTCTATTTCTCAAAATAGCTTTATATCTCTCTCTGAAATTCTATTTTCTCTCTCTAAAAATTCCTCACTCTGAAAATGGAAGAAATTGGGGGATGGGGTGGAAATCGCTGCCACCAACGGTGCCACCCTTTCCCCTATTTGCTCCTAATTTGGCTTTATCTCTTTGAAAATTGAAATTTGGGAATGGCTTTAGGGATTGGGCGTGGAGCCACCGCTACCGGCGGTGCCACCCCTCTGCTTTGCTCCTCTCTTGGCTTAAAATGAAAATATTTCTCCTTTATCGAAATAAAGATAAGGAAACTCTAATTTTTTTTGTATGATTGGTGCTCTGTGTGTGATGTGAGTACTGAAAGAAAGAAAGAAAATGTGAGGGTGAGTGAATAGAAAATATACTTGACCCATTCCCTTTCTTCTTTAGATGTTTTCCTTTTTTTTTTTTNTTTTTTTTTTTTTTTCCAGAGTTCCTCCTCTATTTTTTAGATTTCTCACAAGTGTGTATGGATAAAAATCTTTGTTCTCTCTTTGTGGTGTGTGAAGAATACTCAATCCCCGAAACTTGCTGTTTTTGCGTTCTTTTATAGGCAAAGCTCAGGCTCCTTTAGCAAGTTGGGCAAGTTGTGCAAATTGCACTGGCAAGGTTGGGGGGGGGGGGGGGTCATCTGGTGAATAGCATTTTGCCAAAAGTTGGCTGCCCAGGAGTCAGGACTGCATTGTAGAAAAATTGTTTGCCGCCTACAATGGCATTTATTTCTTGCTTTTTTTTCGTTTTTATTAAAAAATTGTGTATTTTTATTATTTTTGTAAGTATTTCAACATTTTGTTTTTGTATTTGTTCTTTATAAGTTGACCCAGACAAAATTAGATATCAACAACAAAGAAAAGTGTAGAAATGAAAAGAAAAATTTACACAAAACCACCATACATGGGTAGTTATAAGAAGCCTATAAATAGGCACCAATAGCTAATGTAAGAGTGCAATATAGAGAGAGAAATCCCAGTGCTTGTACATGTTTCCTTCAGTCCTTTAACTACTACCATCAAGTACCTCTTCTTTTATTACTAATCTTCTATTTTCATCTACTACTCCACACGCTCTCACTCTCTTTGTTCATCCATCATTTATCTTTTCACACACAAACACACAACTATTATCCCATTCTATAAAAACTAACAATATATATATATATATATATATTCATAGGACCACAGCAAGCAGTGGTCATAAAGTTTCTATTTCTAGATTAAAAGAGCCTTTGCTTCTTTGAGCATATGCATTTAGACTTTAATCGCTGATCGAATTTTCACCATAAGTATTTAATAAGAAAAATGGTTGGTTAAGGCTGCTGTGTCCAGAAACGACAAAAAGTGGAAACACCAAGGTGATTTTCTTGCCAACGTTAGACTTTGATCGCTGATCGAATCTTCACCATAAGTATTTAAAAAAAATGGTCGATTAAGGCTGCTGTGGCCACAAAGGACTAAAAGTGGAAGCCCCATTCCCCCTTACGCAGAGGATATCTTGAATTTAAGAGAAATGTTACAGAAAATTGCTATAAATACAACAATTGGTAATACGCAGATGCTTGCTTGTGGGATTATTCAAAGGAGTTGTGTTATGGATCAGAATTCACGGGCAAGATTAGTAAAAGTCTGAGAGAACCTTTGACTTGTTTCAACTTGTAGAATATGAAGTGTGCTTGCCCATTGAAGAATTTAGATACCATTTTCTGTCTAGCTGCCAAAGTGAAAAATAAACTAGACTCCATGTTTTAAGGTTTTGGGATTGACCTGCTGCTATCATTTATGTCAAAGTTTTCCTATCAACATCTCTGTGTTCAGCATCTTTCTTTGCTGATTTAGACCCTTGGCTCCATGTTAATGAAACTTGTGAATTCATTTCCTTTTACCTTTGCGTATAATCTTTGCTATCTCTGGTATGGAATCTATGGCTTAAAAGGGAACAGCATCGTTTCAAAAAATAACTCGACATGAATTCTAGTAGATTGATAAAGGTTGTAGAGTATTGGACCATTATCAACACACGCACAAAAGTCTCATACTCATAAGATTGATATCAAAAGGACTGCAAATTGGTTATTTTACTCTGGGAGTTCTGGATTGTCAAATTCTTGACAAGTGTTGGTAGGGGGAATTTATACTAATGTTTGGCAGATTGAGCTCTCCTGAGAATTAGGCATTTCACTTTTGGCTGAAAAATGGGTACAAATAGATGGCCTTCAAATACTCATTAAAGGGAAACTGTTTGTATAGCAAGTTGAACTTGATGATTTAATTGTAGTTAACATGTTATATCATTAGAGCAACAAACTAATATGAACAGACTACTCCTAAATGACTGCAGGATGTTCTTGGCAAACATACTTTAGTGGTGATCCATTCCATTACCATTTTCTTGGTAAATTGCAAATGATCCTTATTGGTACAGTAGAGAAAAACAGTAATTGATGCTTATGAATGTCACCTCTATCACTAAAATCTAGTAATAATTCAGGATGTTGTTTGAGCTTGAGGTGGTGTGTCAGAAGCAGTTTCATAGAAGAGGCTGTTCCCATATCTGACATTACAGCTGGGTCTTCCAATTATTACACTTCTCCTGCGATTACAGCATGTAGGGATTTCTGAGAAAGCCTCACCCAAGCAGTCGATACAGATTTGCTCAGATAAATCAGGCGTACACTGCACAAGAGCATATATATTTTGAAAGTTTGGACCTGTTACATTTCCAGTAGCAAACTTACGACGGGAGTCACCAGATGCCGCTTTGCTTCTTAGGTTTGCCAGCAATTTGTTTAGATCTCGATTGTACCGTTTTACACTTGTTACATTATTTCCTCCCCACTGATAGTACCAGGGAGTATCTTCTATGGCACCCAATATTGAGCGGTTTGAGTAGCGTAACATGCATTTGGCGTAAAATGCAATTGCTTCCGTATTATCACACTTCTGTGGGAGAAGGACTCGAGCATCGTTAAGGCAACTACGGCAAACATCTGGCTTGGTATCTCCTCTGCACAGCCCAATTACACTAACTTTGTCAGGGTTTTGGCCGTAAGACAAGTTGTAGAAGCCATAATCAATTTTTGTGTTGGAAGTGAGTTTGGCCAAAAGAGTAATGAGGTTAGTCTTGAAGGTTCTAGTAGCGGTAAAGTTACCTCTTTCAGTGACGCATAGAGAGTATTCGGGCTCAGCGGTGGCTTGGGATGCAAGATTGAGAAGGAAACAAAGAAATGAAAGTGACACTAAAGAAACAATAGCCATTGTGGTTGTGCTTTGAAATATGGAACAAAATGTGAACTTATATTGGTGAAGACTGGAGCAAGATTGATGTTCCTATGTCTATGTCCAATTTCTTCCAAGGTTAGTGTTAGCTGTCAAATATTACGGCCATCATGAAGTCAAAAATTACGGCATACATTAGTCAAAAAAATTGTGTGTGTCACATTCAATTTCCTAACAGTTAGGAAAAGGAAAGTTCTTTTTTATATGGCTCAGTCAATGCTTGACTTGGAAAGTCCATACTCATGGTTCAGTGCTTGACTTGGATCTGGTACAAGTCTGCTAGATGGTTGGTTCCTGTGGAAACCGGCGATAATCCATTCTTCACGTATAATCCGATAACCTTGCTCTAATAATCCGATAACCACGTTTTCAAAAACAGCAATTGACATGACAGAAAGAATAAAAAACAGAGCATGTGACCATGGCCAATTAAACAGAGCATTTGACACATAAACACTAGGACCCACATTCTTTGTCTACCACTTTTCCTTGCATCATGGTCGTGCACTAGAAGTCCCCAGTCCCCACCATGGCTCTAGCACCTGTTCACTGCCCATAATGTGAACACATAAACAAATACTAAAGGACTGCATGATTTTGCTGGCAAAATACTCCATGTATAGGTGATTGACAAAAAAGCTATTTTTTTTATAAAATAAAATTATTACAGCTTCAGAATGCATTCGCTTTTTCCTTTTTATATTGCTGAGAGTATTGGGAATTTGGGAGAGTGAGAGAGCAGGTTAGTATTTTTAGAGACTTAGAGGAAGAAGAGTAGAAAAACTTAAAGCAAAAAGCTGTATGCAACATGGTTCTTGGTCTTCTTATTTTTTTTATCCATCTTGGTTGCTATATATACAACAAAATTATTAGTACATGTCCATACCTAATCCATACCACACCGTACCAGTCAACAATAATTATTTCAGCTTATCTAAACTAGCAAGCAACATAACACATCAACATCAAATTTTTTACACTAACAAAAGGAAATATTCCCTAACTTAAAACATAAAAAAATCTCATAATTCAATAGAGCAGCTGTTAAGCCTAAGTACTACCGAAGACATAGTTGGTCTGTCAAGTGTTAAGTACATTTTCTTGAACACAAAACAATCCAATGCGGATGCATCTAATTATTTCGTTTCTTGATTAATCATTGAGTGTGGCATCTACAACACTTGAGGCTGTCTATACCCTCCAGTTTTTCCATGCAGGCAAGAATTTGCTCAAATGCAGAAAGATATTAGCCAACAACCAGAAATTCTTACTCGTAAAATTTCATGTGGACTAATTATAATTATACATATTCTTATGATCATGCCATACTTCTAAAGACAAGGAAGATAAATAATTGGAAGTCTTCCAAAGTTTATTATATTCATTGATGCCACCATTTTTTTTTGGCATACTTCTAATATGAACAGATGACTACTCCTAAATGACTGCAGGATGTTCTTGGCAAACATACTTTAGTGGTGATCCATGTGTTCCATTATTATTTTCTTGGTAAATTGCAAATGATCCTTATTGGTACAGTAGAGCAAATCAGTAATTGATGCTTATGCATGTCACCTCTATCACTAAAATCTAGTGAGGATATAGCTCAGTAATTCAAGCTTCATTAACGGATGATTCAAGAGGTTGGATATCTAATACACTTGATCTTATTTCCCCTGAAGTATCCTCCCCTGAATTCGTATAAAAAATAACTTTTCTCCTGTTTATGCATTCAAAGAATTCTAGATCAATTTACAATTTCATTCTTGGTAAACTGCAAACAGTCGTTCTTAGTACAGTACAGAGCAAATCAGTAACTGTTGCTTATGAATGTCACCCATACCACTAAAATCTAGAGAGGATACATCTCAGTAATTCAAGCCTCATCAACTAGATGGATGTCTTAATCACTTGATATTGAAAAACTACTAGAATTCATAAAAAAAATGCAGGTTGCGAGGGTATTGGAAGTGTGAAAGAGTAGCTGTTAAGCATGAGTACCACTAAAGATATGGTTGGTCTTTCAGCTACATTTTCTTGAACACAGAGTAATCCAATGTGGATGCATCTTATTATTTCATTTCTTGAACCACCAGTTATTGTAGGATCAACAATATTTGAGGCTGTCCTTTCCCTCTAATTTTTCCATGCCTGCAAAACGTTGCTCAACAGTAGAAACATACGTTCACAGTTTTTTACTTTTACAATTTTGTTGGCGTGAGCTGATTAGAATTAGGAACATTGGTATTTGTAAAATCCCATACTTCAAGGGTGAACCACTATGCCCATACTTCATGGGTCAACTACTATTCTAGTCTTAGACATTGTAGAGCCCAGAATAGGTGCCAGAAATTTTTTTCCTTGTATCTATATATTTTTGTACTCACTTCTGAAAAGAGATATACGAAAAAGAGAAAACTTCCAGTCCAGTTAACAAATTTCACGTGGACCAACCATGTAATAAATATTCTAATCCTACGCTTCTTGAGAGAAGAAAGATAATGATGAAAAGAAGGCACACTTACAAAAGTTAATAGATCCACAACATTCTCCTCATGATGGATGCCATTATTTTTGTGTCCACTTACAATCTCTAGCACAAGTACACCAAAACTATATACATTTGATTTCACTAAAAAAATTTCAAGCATAGCATACTCAGGTGCTATATATCTACTGCAAGTTAAAACATAAATAATCCCAATTAGATACAAATGCTACCAGATCTCTTATTGACCATCCTGATGTTCTTATTCTGTTTTGGTTAAAGACCATTATTAGAATAACTAGGTAGCTCTAGAGTATTCTGTTACTTACTAGGTTCTAACAATCTTGCTTGTATTGCCTTGAGTTTGATTCACCACAATTAGTCTCGCCAATCTAAAATTTGATATCTTAAGGTTCATCTTTTCATCCAAAAGAATGTTGCTTGCTTTGAGATTATGATGGATAATCTGCAAACGAAAATCCTCATGAAGATAAAGAAGTTCTCTAATAATACCTTTTATGATTTTGTAGCACTTCTCCCAATCAAAATGTGCACGCTTGATTGGATCTACATATCCAAGGCAAGATATAATTTTTAGTTTTTTTGAACTTTTATGTACTTAACCATGCAACAAACTTGAAGTAATACTGAAACAGAGGTACAGTCCAACCAAGTTAAGCCTATAACTAACCGAATATGTAGTAATCAAGGCTTTTATTTGGAACAAACTCATAGACAAGTAGCCTTTCTTTTTTATCCAAACAAAAACCAAGTAGTCTAACTAAATTTCGGTGCTGAAGCTTGGCTGCTAACAGCACTTCATTCTTAAATTCTATGTCTCCTTGGCCAGAATCCTTGGATAACCTTTTGACAGCAATTTCTTGTCCACTGTAGAGCCTACCTTGAAAATATGTCAGTGTTAGCCTGTTAGGTACATGGAATTCTAAGCCAATCCTAAACGTGTAGAATGTTTTCACAATGATGTGATATTGTTATCCAAGAAAAAGTATAATCTTGCCTTGTAAACAGCTCCAAATCCACCTAATCCGAGCTTATTTGCCTCTGAGAAGTTATCTGTNAGCGCCGCACCCCTCAAAATACAGAGGTGCGGCGCCCGAAAAATGAAAAGAACCAGATTTCTTCCAGCAACTCAGAGGTGCGGCGCCC
Source organism: Cercis canadensis (assembly GCA_003255065.1). Lineage (NCBI taxonomy): Eukaryota > Viridiplantae > Streptophyta > Magnoliopsida > Fabales > Fabaceae > Cercis > Cercis canadensis. The sequence goes on along the minus strand of QAOA01006358.1, from coordinate 107,267 downwards.
AAACTTCAGAGGTGCGGCGCCCGAAGTTAATTCTGCAGACGTGGCTTATTTTCTCATGGGTTTTAGGGCTTTAGAGTGGGGGATATAAATAGGAAAGAAGGGAATTAGAAGGGAGTCGTTCTTAGACACTTTTGGAGGCACAAAGGAGGCAAAGGAAGGATTGAAGGGAGGAGATGCAAGGCTAATTCGACCTTCAAACCAGAGTTTTTCCTCTTTTACCTTTGAATCATGTCTCAATTTTATTCTTTCTTGTTCTCTTCATCTAGTATGAACTAATTCTCTTATCTAGGGTACGATGTAGCCTAATTAGGACCAGCTGTAGTTTCATATGAAGTTAATTCCATTATTTATCTCTTCAATTTGAGCGTTTATCTCTTCTCTTAATGCTTCTGATTGTCTGGCCAATAATTAGATGAATTGTTAATCACAATGAGACCGGAAGGAGAGTTGTGTGTCAAGTTCCTTGGGGTAAATGCCATGAGTTACATGGAGGATAGGAATATACCTCTATGGCTCATGTAATCAGTTAAAAAGATCCACAAAACTAAATGAATTCATAATTATTGTAACTCGTATAGGGATATACAGGGTTAGTAGTTAAGGGATATTTACACTAGACCTTGGGAGAGGCTAGTGAATAAATTAGGGAATCTTGATTAGCAAATAGGAAGATAAATTGGAGTTAATGGAATATGGAATGAAAGCTGGGAGTAATTATGGTGAAGTCGGAACCCTAGGTGCTTCTCTTTTGCTGAATCTATAATTTTTTCTGGTTTAATTTGCTATTATTCTGGTTTACATTGTTTTCATTCTATTTTTAGTTGTTTCATTGAAATATCTTCTTATCGATTGATTAGATAAAGTTAAGGTTAACCCTATTTCGGTAGTTGGTACATTAGTCCTCGTGGGAACGATAAATTAATCTCATTTTATTACTTGCAAACGACAACGTACACTTGCGTTGGAATTTTCACAACAGCTTGCTTTGAGATTATGATGGATAATCTGCAAACGAAAATCCTCATGAAGATAAAGAAGTTCTCTAATAATACCTTTTATGATTTTGTAGCACTTCTCCCAATCAAAATGTGCACGCTTGATTGGATCTACATATCCAAGGCAAGATATAATTTTTAGTTTTTTTGAACTTTTATGTACTTAACCATGCAACAAACTTGAAGTAATACTGAAACAGAGGTACAGTCCAACCAAGTTAAGCCTATAACTAACCGAATATGTAGTAATCAAGGCTTTTATTTGGAACAAACTCATAGACAAGTAGCCTTTCTTTTTTATCCAAACAAAAACCAAGTAGTCTAACTAAATTTCGGTGCTGAAGCTTGGCTGCTAACAGCACTTCATTCTTAAATTCTATGTCTCCTTGGCCAGAATCCTTGGATAACCTTTTGACAGCAATTTCTTGTCCACTGTAGAGCCTACCTTGAAAATATGTCAGTGTTAGCCTGTTAGGTACATGGAATTCTAAGCCAATCCTAAACGTGTAGAATGTTTTCACAATGATGTGATATTGTTATCCAAGAAAAAGTATAATCTTGCCTTGTAAACAGCTCCAAATCCACCTAATCCGAGCTTATTTGCCTCTGAGAAGTTATCTGTAGCGACTGTGATGGTGTCAAAGTTGAATTCTATTTCATTGTCAGCTTCAGATTCACATAAAAAACCGAGTTTAAATAAGTGAGTAGTACTAATGGGATTTATGTTGTTAGGATGGTCTTATTTTCTACTTAACAAATATAAATAGTTACTTAAAATCATAATTGGTCATAAACTTTTTTTGTGAATTTAATCAAACTAACGAAATAAAAAATCCTTTTCCCTTTAAATTTCACTGCAACTGCATAAGGCCTTACTTAACCAAAAACAAATAACAAGAAACACTATATTGTCTTACTTTCAATAATTTTCCTTGGTTTCCTCATTCTTAAATAGATGCAGATAAGGATAACCAGTGCAACGAAGGCAACAACTGGCACAACTATGGCAATCACAGTTCGTGATGATTTATTGTTGTTTCCTGCTAAAGCCAGAATTCTGTGCCGACTAAAACATTCCAGGGACAAGGATTGTGAACTATAAGATTAAGATATCAATTAACCACTGGATTTAGAGAGAAAAAAAGAAGAAAATATTAGTTCAATTTCTAAGAATGTCATGTAGACAACTTAATTTGAAGCAGGGATGAGTTTAAGTTGCTTACTTGTTGCTATCACATTTTAAAAAATAATGTGGCAAGTACCTTTAGATGGGGGACGAAGGGGAGATGGTTGTGGTGGCGATGTTGGTGCTGTTGCATCAGCTGCAGGGTCATAGAAGGGGTAGATTTCATATCTAAAATTACAGCTGGGTCTGAGAATTCTACCACCTCTCTTGCTATCACAATATTTTTAGGATCTGTTTGGGAGTTTGAAGTGAGGGAAAATGAAAGGAAAAGAGAGGAAAGAGAGGAAAAAGAAGAGAAGAAAAATGGAGTTTTTTTTTNTTTTTTTTTTTTTTTTTTTTTTTTTTTCTTTTGTTTGGATGATTAAAATGAGCAAAAGAAAAAAAAATAAATAAAAAGTCATATTGTAAAATATTTTTACTAGTTTACCTTTTTATTATTAAAATAGATATATTTAATATAAAATTAAATAATACAATACACTTATTTCTTAATAAAGGGGTGAGAAATTTTAAAAAAAATATAATAGTCATTTTAACATATTTTCTCTCTAAACCCCTCAATTTAGAGGAACACAAAAATAGACCAAAAAAAGAGTGCGAGTTCCATCTTACTCAGCGATCTCCTTTCATTTTTTAAGATAAATCTTTCAAATAAGGGAGATGGGAGCTTTATTCCTCCCCTCTCATTTTATTTTCTCTCCAAAGTAACTCCCAAACAAATCCTCAGGGATTCCTGTGAAAGCTCCAATCAAGCATGTATTGCATTCATCCTCAGATATATCAGGTGTGCATTGCACAAGACCATATATAGTTTGAAACCCTGGAGCAGATGCATTTGCTGCAGCATATTTTCGACTGGAGTCACTGGATGCGGCTCTGCTTCTTAGGCTCTCCAACAAGTCCCTGAGCACTTGATTGAACTGATCCACCTCTGTTGCATTGTTGAAGTTACTCATTGAGAACTGTGGTGAAGTTTCCATGACACCAAATATTGAACGGTTTGAGTAACGTAACATGCAATTATCATACCAACCAATTGCTTCCTTCTGATTTGGACACAGTTGTGTGAGACGGATTCTAGAATTGATGAAGCAACTACGGCAATCCTCTGCCTTGACATCCCCTTTGCATAACCCAATTGCGTTAACTTTGTCAGAGTTTTGGCCATAAGAGAAATTGTAGAAGCCGTAGTCAATTTCTGTGTTGGAAGAGAGATTGGCAAAAAGAGTATTGAGGTTGGTGTGGAAGGTACTATTAGTGGTGGTAGTTACCATTACCATTAATGCAAGAGTAGCCTTGGAACCTTGGTTGAGCGGTGGATTGAGATATGAGCATGACCAAGAGACAAAGAAAAGAGAGCAGCCTAAAAGAAACGATTGCCATTCTAATAGAACAGTCCTCTGGAATAAGATGTAACAATTGGAATATTGAAGCTTATAACATAAGCTGAAAGGTGAAATAATTGGAATTAGTAGATTAAATATCCAAAGGCTTTTTCCAGTCAAACGAGAAACTTGTTTAGAAAGAAGAGAAGGGCTAAGACAACGTCCAGCTTATAAACAAATATGGAAGAAAGATTGACTGCAGTTGCCTAAACTAGAGCTTTGACTTAGATTCAAGATGGGCATTGTTACGAACTCAAGCTGCGAATGTAGAACTCACCCCAAAAGACTAGTCCATTAAGAGAGGGTGCATTCACTACTTAAGTATCATCCCATAATTGCTTACGGAACCGATGTAAGACTTTCCATAATATAACATTACCCACCTCTTGAAAAGGCGGATACCCACGGACGGCCCACTCTTGGCTGTCCACTCAGGGTGAGAGTGGGCCATCTGTAGGCGTTCGGCTTCTCAAGGGGTGGTAATGTTATGGTATGGGAAGTCCCATATCGGTTTCGCAAGCAATTATGGGATGATACTTAAGTAGTGAAAATACCCTCCCCTAATGGACTAATCTTTTGGGGTGAGTTCTACCTTCGCAGTTTGAGTTTCTAACAAGCACAATATAAAATTTTCATTGACCATATACAGCTCCAAGTCGCCTTTTTAAGCTATTAGCTGGTATAACCGTATAAGAATGGGAGATTAGTGTTGCAAGTACAGAAAGATTTATATAATAATAGATAGTTTTCAAAGTTATACAAGTATGCAGAGATTCACGTTGTATTTCAATTTTAATTGATCCACGATAAATAATTTTTTTTTTGTATTGTCAATTATAATTACCTTGCATATTAAAATTTCATTGTAACCGAGTGATACTAAAATCATTCTCAAAACTTATAGGTTTCGTATTTAAATCCAGAGTCGCAGCAAAAAAAAAAAAAAAAATTCATTGTGGCCTATTAATCTAAATTTAACTTGGAGAAAACTTATCTAGGTCAAAGTATATGACTATATGTTGCGGCAATTTTCAACTAACTACATTATTTGTGCCTTCACTTTAATTGGGCTGGCTATGTATTGATGAACCCAATATTCAATAAACTTTAATCATAAAGATGTTCAAGTTCGAGCAAAAAGATAAAAAAAAAAGTTATTGAAGTTCAAGTCATTGAAAGTTTGAGGGCAGTACTGATATTGTTCTTGAAATTCAATACAATGCAAACATGAATTTCCCCTATCACCTCTCATTTTCGGCTAGCGGGGATATAGCTCAGTAATTGAAATCTCATTTCTTGATGCATCAACAGAACCACTTGACAATGTTGAACTTGCCCCTGAATAGATGTCTGTCTCTGATAGAGTCGTGTTTTTCATAAAAAAATGCAGGTCGTGAGGGTACTGGGAGAGACACAGAGTGGCCTTCAAGCATAAGTAAAACTGAAGCCAAGGTTGGCCTATCAACTGCTTTTTCTTGAACACAGAGTAATCCAATCTGAATGCATCTCATTATTTCATTCCTTGAACCAACATATAAAGTGGGATCTACAATTCTTGAGGCTGTCCCTTGCCTCCAATTTTTCCAGGCATGCAATAAGTTGCTCGATTGTAGAACATATTACTTCAGAGTTTTTTTTTTTTTTTTTTTAATTTTTTTTTTCTAATAACATTCTTCCAGAGAAAAAGCAGATAAAAAAAGTGCAAGAAGGCACACTTACAATCTTAGTAGATGCTCTACATTCTCCTCATTACGAGAACCCCTATTCTTCTTACCACTTATAATCTCTAGAACGAGCACACTAAAACTAAAGACATCTGACTTTATTGAGAATATTCCATGAATTGTATATTCAAGTGCCATGTATCCACTGCATGCCAACCAAAGACAAGCTCAATTAGATAGCATTACCAGTTTTCTAGTGATCATCTTCAAGACTTTCCTCTGCATTGCTAAAGGACAATGATTAGAAGCCAAATGGCCAAATCATATTCTGATACTTACTAGGTTCCTGCAATTCTATTTGTGTTGCCTTGAGTTTGATCCACATCAAACAATTTTGCCATTCTAAAATTTGATATCTTAGGATTCATCTCTGCATCTAAAAGAATATTGCTTACTTTGAGATCATGATGAATAATTCGTAATTGAGAATCCTCATGAAGATAAAGAAGACCTTAAGTAATGCCTTCTATAATTTTGTAGCGCTTTTTCCAATCTAATTGTGCACGTTTGATTGGATCTACATGCTCGAGCAAACACATAATCTTTTAAACTATGTTTAGAATGTTCTACTTTGAAATGAAACAGGAATGAATAAATTTCCTTCTTATATAGAGGCTCTAACCTACCAAATATGAAGTAATCAAGGCTTTTGTTAGGAAGAAACTCATACAGCAGTATCCTTTCTTTTTCCTCCAAACAAAAACCATGGAGCCTTACTAAATTTCGGTGTTGCAGCTTGGCCATTAATAGAACTTCATTCTTAAATTCATTATCTCCTTGGCAAGAAGTCCTAGACAACCTTTTGATTGCAACTTCTTGTCCATTGGAGAGCCTACCCTGAAAATATAACAGTTTTGTAAATAAATATCATGCTTGACCAAAAATAGGGCATATATATAATATTTTGACGCAAAGGTGGTATTTACATCTTGGCAACAGTGGTCATCTTTACCTTGTAGACAGGTCCAAATCCACTTTGTCCAAGCTTAATTATTTGCATCAGAGAAGTTATTTGTAGCAACTTGGATGGTGCGAAACTCAAATTGAATCGAGTCGGTAAGTTTAGTGTCATTGTCAGTTTCAGCTTCAGCTTCACCTGGGATAGGAGTTTAAAAAAATGAATTCTTTCTTCTCCAAAAACTTTGGGAAATAATTTTTCAATCTCAAAACCAAGTAGAATGTAAAGGAAACTGTTTTCTTGAAGATAATTTACATTCTATATGTGTTGTGCTTAGCTGATAGCTAGCAAAATCATTTAACTGAGGAAATTATTCCAATTTATATGATTTCTCCTGCCAATACTGAAAAATACTATTGTCCCTAAATGTTTCATTGCCACTGTTGGTCTCACTTGAAGAAAAAAGAAATGACAGGAAAATAATATATTGATTTATAGTCAATAAATTCCATCATAAAAAACAAATTATTAGAGTCAATAATAGATAAAAAATTTAGAGTTACCTTCAGAGTCTTTCTTTGACTTCCTCACTCTTGAGATGCAGAGAAAGATGAGCAGCACAACAATGGCAACAATTGGCACAACTATGGCAATTAAAATTTGTGATCTGCTGCTCTTTCCTGAAAAAGAAAAAAATCCCTGCTGAATATGACATTCCACAGTTTGATTTAGCCTAACTGGGTGTAGGGAGAAGACCTCCATATACAACAAGAATGAGGAAATTTTGGAACCAAAAATATCCTGCAAGTAATTAACTAAAAAACTCTCCCTTTCCTCTAGATGGAAAAGGAAAAAACCCTTACAAAGAAGAAAAAGGTTGATGTAGCCAATTAGATAACACCAAGTACTTGTAAGAAAAAACGTAACAGGTACCCTGTGAGGATGTTGTATTGGTGGATACAAAAGGAGGAGGAGAAGGAGAAGAGTTTTGGGGCGGCGATGCCGGTGTTGGTGCATCAGCTGAAAATTCATAGAAGGGGTAGTTCTCAAATCTAAAATTACAGCTGGGTTTAATAACTCTGCCACCTAACTTGCCATTGCAACACTTAGAAATTTCTGAGATAGCCCCAGTCAAGCAGTTGCTGCATTCCTGCTCTGACAGATCAGGTGTGCACTGCACAGAAGTATATATATTTTGAGATCTTGGACCTGTTGCATTTGCTACAGCAAACTTACGATGAGAGTCACCAATGCAGCTGCGCTTCTTATTCTATCCAGTAAGTCCCTAACCACTTGATTGTACTGATACCACTCTAAGGCATTTTCTATGCTCCACATGTATATTGAAAAGTTAGACTCCACAAGACCAAATATTGAGTGGTTTGAGTAGTGTAACATGCATTCATCATACCCTCCCATTGCCTCCTTCTGTATTGGACACTCTTGAGGGAGACAGATTCTAGAATTGTCTAGGCAACTACGGCAATCATATGGCTTAACATCTCCTCTACACAGCCCAATTACATTAACTCTATCTGAGTTTTGGCCATAAGAGAAATTGTAGAAGCCATAGTCAATTTCTGTGTTGAAAGTCAAGTTTGAAAGAAGGGTGTTGAGATTGGTTTCGTAGATACTATTAGTGGTATAGTTATCATTAAAACAGGCCCTGTATCAGAATTCTGGCTGTGCAGTGAGGATGACAAGGAGACAAGAAAACCAAACTAGTCCTAAAGAAACCATACCCATTGCATTTGTTTTCTATGAAAAAAATGCAACAACATATGGCAAATTGAAGCTTAAGGAGAGCTATAGTTGGTCAATGGCGCAGGGAAAATGTCAATGGTTTGGGTGGTTTTTCCTCTAGACCATCCATAAGGGATTTTTTATTATAAGATATTTAATTGTTATTTTCCGCGACAAAATCAGAGTTAGACATCAAAAAAGTTTAAATGACACATCCTATGACCTTGTTTCTGTTTTCTACTGTTTTGTGATTTGTAAGTACTTCCTTAACGAAGGGAAGTCCAGATTGACCTTGAATGATAATGGAAAAAGTCTTTGAAAGAGGACAAAATGGGCAAAGGGGGAAAACGCGGAAACCCCTCTCGACGTAGCTTTACTTGTCAATTCCACATCCACAATCAGCTTATCAAACGCACCAAGTTTTTCTTTTCTACCTTATTCTACATTTTATTGGTCAATGTACTATGCAACTATGTCTTTGGGCAATGCATGCATTGATAAGCACAGATATCTCAAACACCCCAAAGAATCCCTACATTTTTATTTTTATTTTAATTTTGGAATTTCAGATACGGCTGGGATTCGGCTCCGATACTCCAGCCGACCAGCTGACACTCCCCCGTCCCTTTTCTTCTAACGTTTTTCAACCAAAAAAAAACAAAAAACCACCGAAAATGGGACCTGACACCGATATTTTAGAGGTTTGACTAAAACGCTTTTATTTTTCCAACAACCAGGGTGGACTGTAGGGACAACTTTTTTGAATTACGGGATTGTATAATAAATATTTTATCAATATATATTTAATGAACCAATCAAAAAATAGAGAATTTTCATTTTTTTTTTCTGGATCTGGTGGGCTGTTGAAGTTGTTTAATTAGTGGACTAATGGGCAGTTGAAGTTGGGTCCATGACTCATGGGTATCGTATATCTATTATCTAATAAGCCCAATTAATTCGTTAGGAAAAAACACGCCCAATTCATTTTTTTTCATAGTTTATATTTTTATACTCATACACATAGAAAAGACCCAAAATACATAATAAAAAAAAAGGAAAAGAATTAAAAATTCCTCTAACACATGAAAATTAAAAAATATAAAATAATATATATATTGTTATTTGGAAAGAATTGAGGATTGACAATTAGCATTGTAATGTATGTATTGTATCTAAAGTTTGGTGTACTAATATACGCGTTGATACACCATTTTCAACATTATTATTAAAAAGAAATGTTTATTACATAATAACCTTCACACCAGTTGAGTTGGGCAAATCAAAGTGATCGAAAGTTGGATGGCAATGTTGTTATTGTTGAAATCCAATGCAATACAAAGATGAACATCCCCTCTCACCTCTCACTTAAGCCTAGCGGGGATATAGCTCAGTAATTGAAACCTCATTTCTTGATGCATCAACAGAACCACCTGACATTGTTGCTCCTGAATAGATATCTGTCTCTGATGAAGTTGTGTTTTTTTATAAAGAACGCAGGTTGCGTAGGTACAGGGAGAAAGTTAGAGCAACATTCAAGCATAAGTAAAACTGAAGCTAATGTTGGTCTATCAGCTGCATTTTCTTGAACACACAGTAACCCAATCTGAATGCATCTCATTATTTCATTTCTTGAACCCTCGTCTAAGGTGGGATCTACAATTTTTGAGGCTGTCCCTTCCCTCCAATTTTTCCATGCCTGCAGTAAGTTGCTCAATACTAGAAAATATTGCTTCACAGTTTTTTATTTAATAAAATTTAATGTTGACTAATTATGCAAAATTTCTGATAACATTCTTCTACAGAAAAGCAAGATAAATAGTGAAAAGAAGGCCCACTTACAAAGCTTAGTAGATGATCTCCATTTTCCTCCTTAAGAAAGCTATTAATTTTCTTGCCACTTATGATCTCTAAAATTAATACACCAAAACTAAATATATCTGATTTCACTGAAAACTTTCCACACATTGCATACTCAAGTGCCATGAAAATATTGAAGACCTCGAGCAATGCCTTCTATAATTTTATACCGCATTTTCCAATCTACATTGCACGCTTTGTTGGATCTATATGCCCAAGCAAACATGTAGTCTTTTAAACTGAGTTCCAAATATTTTTTTGAGAGTAAAGTAATGCAATAGAAAGTAATAAATGTACTGTTTAAGTAGAAGCTCGAACTTACCAAATATGAAGTAATCAAGGCTTTTATTAGAAAGAAACTCATAGATGACTATACGTTCTCCTTTCTCCAAACAGAAACCCTGGAGCCTAACTAAATTTCTGTGTTGAAGCTTGGCCATTAATAGCACTTCATTCTTAAATTCATTATCTCCTTGGCCAGAATTCCTAGCCAACCTTTTTATTGCAAGTTCTTGTCCATTGGAGAGCCTTCCCTGAAGATGTAACAGAGTTTTGCACATGTAATTCTTGACCAACAATGATATATTAACGTCATGACAGTTATATTTATGTCAGAGTAACAGTGATATCTTTACCTTATAGACAGGTCCAAATCCACCTTGTCCAAGCTTATTTACATCAGAGAAGTTATTTGTAGTAACTCTGATGGTGTGAAAGTCGAATTGCAATGACTCAGTAGTTGTGATTTCATTGTCACCTTCAGCTTCACCTGAGGTAGGAGACAAGTTGAGTTCTTCAAATGGAATTTTGAGGCTGCAGCTGTTGAGTGCAGCGGCAATAAAATTGCATTAAAAAGATTTTTACAAATAATTTTTCAATCTCGAAACCAAGTAGAATATAATGGCTACTGATATATTAAACATAATTTCTACGTTGTTTTTGTTATTTTTCTTAATTGATAGAAAGTAAAATCATGTAATTGAGTATATTATTCCAAGTTATGTCATTTCCCATGTCAATACTGAGTTGGTCCCTTTATATTTCGTAGCTAGTTTGCAGTGTGCTGGTCTCATTTGACGAATAAGAAATCATAAAAGACAAATTACACTAAACCAAACTATAAATCGATGTATGAACTTATTTTTAAAATTTTTCCTTGCTTTCATAGCTCTTAAATATATGCAGATAAGTACAAGGATGGCAACAATTGGCACAACCACCGCGATAACAGTTTGTGATGTGTTGCTCTTTCCTGCAAGAACAGAGCAGATTTCCATGTTGAGTACTGAATATATATTCTACTGCCCTATGTTATAAGAAATTGAATATTTGGTACCCAAAAGGCCATGAACTGACGGCAGTTAAAAGGGAAAGACTCATTTTCCTCCATGAGATGGGAAAGAGAATATATTGAAAATTGAATGATTAATCTTTATAAAGATCCAAAATTGGATGACGATGAATCCGGGTTGAATTTGAGAATTTAAGGAGGAATAACCCAGTTGTAAGTTGTAACGCTAACTAGTACCTTTTTCAGAGGAGGTGGCATTGTTGGACGAAGGAGGAGAAGGAGATGCTTGTGGTGGTGATGGTGGTGGGGATTCAGCAGAAGGGTCATAGAAGGTGGAGGTGTCAAACCTAAGATTACAACTTGGTCTTCCAATTCTGCCATTTATCTTGTAAGCACAAGAACTTTGCATTCTTGAGATAGACGCGTCCAAGCAGTCGTTGCATTCTTGCTCTGACAAATCTGGTGTGCACTGCAAAAGAGCATATATAGTTTGAAAGCTTGGACCAGATGCACTTCCTGCAGCAAACTTCTTAAGGTGATCACCAGATGCAGCTCTGCTTCTTAGCTTTTGCACCAATTCCATAAGAACTTGCTTGAACTGATCCACATCAGTTCCATTTTCTGTAACCAACATATAGTACCCAGGGCCACTTTGCTCAATGCCAAATATTGAGCTGTTTGAGTAGCGCAACATACACTTGTCATACCACCCAATTGCCTCCTTCTCATTTGGACAAAGCTGAGGGAGAAGGAATTTAGAATCATCAAGGCATCCACGGCAACTATCTGGCTTAACATCTCCTCTACACAACCCAATTGCGTTGACTTTATCAGAGTTTTGGCCATAAGAGGAATTATAGAAGCCATAGTCAATTTCTGTGTTGGAAATGATATTTGAAAGAAGAATGTTGAGGTTTGTCTTGTAGGTACTATTGGCTGTATAATTACCAGTAGCATTGTTACAGATATAGTACTGGAAGTCTGGCTGGGCATTGGCTTGAATATTTAATATCACAAAGAGAGAAAGAAGTGAAAGCAGCCTGACAATAAGAAGCCATTTTGATTTTTCTCTCGGAATAAGAAGCAACGTATGAAACATATAGAAAGTGGACTACTATAGTTGATGAATGCAATGGTGGTATTACTGTCTTAGATTAGATACTATCTGTAAACTGCAGTTTACTAATTTACTTGTTTCTGTTTTCTACTATTTTATTTTCAACACACCTGCTTTGTAAGTTCTTCCATAGCCAACATGGGTCAAGATTGATGTTGAATGATTATTAAAAAAGTCTGAAATAGAAGGACTAAACGTGGTTGATTAGTGTGACCGCAGTTTTGAAAGGGAACAAACGCGGACACCTGGCCTCACACTGGTTTACTTGTCAATTTGCCAATTGCCATGGCCAATCACAATGCGCCACTTCCACATTAAATTGCTTATCAAACGCGCAAATTTTCTTTTCCACTTTATTGACATTTTCTTGGTCAATGTTGTCAAGCTGATATGGAAAAGTGGAAGAATATATATACACGTAAAACTACCTATTTTAGCCTCTACACAAATCAAGGTAATTAACTAAATTGAAGAATATATCCCAAAACTTCCTCCTGAGATCAGAGATCAACTCACGCCAACACTCCCCTCAAATTGGTGCATAGAGATCTCGAATGCTCAACTTGTCAAGTGAGTTGTAGAAGTTTCTGCTACATACAACTTTCGTAAGTATATATGTCAACTGGTCTTCAGATTTAACAAATGGGAATTGAATTATCTTGGTCTCCAAATTTTATTTGATAAAGTGTTGGTCTATTTCCACATGTTTGGTCCAATCATGTTGAATTGGATTATGAGAAATGTCCACGAAACTCAGCTTCAACACTTGATAATGCTACTACCTTTTGTTTCTTACTTCTTCATGTAACCAAATTCCCTCCGACAAAGGTAAAATAACCTGAGGTGGATTTTCTATCTATAATATCTCCTGCCCAATCAACATCTATATAACCTTCAACCCATAGGTGATTGTTTTTTGTGAACATTAGACCTTTTCCGGGCGAGGACTTCAAGTATTAGAGGATTCGAATTGCTGCATTCATGTGATCTCTACTTAGACGGTGCATGAATTGGCTTACTACACTTACCGCGTAGGCTATGGCAGGTCGTGTATGAGACAGATAAATAAGTTTACCAACTAACCTCTGGTACCTTCCTTTGTTTGTTGGCACTTGGTCTCGATATTCTCCAAGCTGGTGGTTTTGGACAATTGGTGTATCTGCAGGCTTACAATTTAGTAGTGCAACCTCTGATAAAAGATCTAGGATATATTTTTGTTGAGAAAGAAAGATGCCTTGCTTCGACCTAGCAACCTCGATTCTTAGAAAATATTTGAGTCCTCCTAGATTTTTCATCTCAAATTTTGTTGCCAATTGCTTTTGAAGTCTTGCTATTTCTTGTGAGTCATCTCCTGTAATGATCATATCGTCTACATAGACTATCAAAGTTGTTATCTTACCTTGGTGATGCTTCAAGAATAGTGTATGATCTGCATTGTTTTGTTGAAAGCCATATTTCCTCATTGCCGAGTTTAATCTTCCAAACCATGCTCTAAGGGATTGCTTCAAACCATACAGAGTTCATTGCAACTTGCTCACACTCTTAGTTTCAAAATGTGTCATATGTCCTAGAGGGATATTCATGTAGATTTCTTCTATAAGATATCCATGGAGAAAGGCGTTCTTGACGTCTAACTGATGCCATGGCCAATCAAGATTTACTACGAGAGATAATAGAACCTTGATAGTACTCAACTTGGCCATAGGTGAAAAAGTTTCTTGATGGTCTACGCCATATGTATGTGTAAAGCCTTTGGCCACTAATCTTGTTTTGTACCTTTCAACCAACTCATCGGCTTTGTACTTGATAGAGAAAACCCACTTACACCCTACTATTTTTTTTTTTTTTTTTTNTCTTTTTGGTAAAGGAACAAGAGTCCATGTTTCATTTTTTTTGTAATGCCTCCATTTATTCCTTCATAGCTTGAATCCATCTAGGGTCTTCCAGAGCCTCTTCAACACTCGTAGGAATATAATGTGAGGAGAGCTCATTTGCAAACGTCTTGAGGGGTTCGGACAACTCCTTCATAGAAACATAATTAGCAATCGGATATCTCAATCTATGGTCCTCCACTTTCGGAGAATATCTTTTCGGTGGTTTACCCCGATTATGCCTGTAAGGTAGCTCATAGCCAACAAGGGTATCCACATTATTAGAAATGTTAGGTGTGACAGGAGAGCTTACCTCAATGATATTCTCAGGAGATAGGTCGTTGGATATTGAAAAAGGGGGGGGGGGGGGTTCTGCTACTTCAGCTTCTGGAGATATTGATGGCTTTGGATCAGGTTTCTCGATGGTCATTTGAGGAGCATCAGGTAGTGTATTAGTATCCTTGAACCAGTCAAACATCAACCAATTCGGCTCTTCTTCTCGTGTCTCCCCCCTAAAGAGAAGAATTGGATGAAGCAGGAGAGTAGAAAGTGTCAAATTCAAGGAACATGATATCCATGGCTACATATGTGTGCTGACTAGTTAGGTCATAGCAGCGGTATCCTTTTTAGTACACAGCATATCCCAAAAAAAGACGGCAAATGGCACAAGGATCAAGGTCTGTAGATGAACAAACGCAACATAACCGAAGACTCGAGGGGGGAGCATTTGTATTGTGGGTAATGTCACATATGTAGACAAGGTCTGTAGCGGAGTCTTAAATTCAAGAACTTTTGAGGGCATGCGGTTAATGAGATAGATGGTTGTGGCAACAACATCAGCCCAATGGTGGCTAGGCACGTGTGCTCCAAGTAAAAGAGCTTGAGTAGTTTCAAGGATGTGGTGATTCTTGCGTTCTACAATACCATTTTGTTGAGGAGTATGGGGACACGAGGTCTCATGAATAAGTCCATGATGTTGGAAATAATCACGAAACGGTTGGTCGTGCACTAGAAGTCCCCACATTCTTGGAAATAATCACCGATCTTGCCACTACCACAATTCATTGTTTATGAGATATCCTTGACCAAGCAATCATTGCATTCTTGCTCAAGCAGATGAGGTATGCACTGAACAAGAGCAAATATAGTTTGAAAGCTTAGACCAGGTGCATCATCTGCAGCATACTTAAGCCGGGGGTCACCTGCTGCTGCTTTACTTCTGAGTTTATCTAGCAAGTCCCTTAGCACTTGGTTGAACTTGTCTATCTCTCTAGCATCATTAGGATTAATGTAACAGAGATGAAAGTCAGATTCTTGGACACCAAGTACTGAGCTGTTTGAGTAATGTAATATACATTCGTTATAGCCCCCAATCGCCGCCTTCTGATTTGGACACACCTCTGGTAGAAAGATTGTAAGATTTTTGAGCAACTATGGCAAGAATCTGCTTTAACATCTCCTCTACGCAGCCCAATTGCGCTGGCTTCATCCAAGTTTTGGCCATAAGAGAAATTGTAGAAGCCATATAGTCAATTTCTTTGTTGGAAGTGAGGTTTGAAAAGAAGGGTTTTGAGGTTGGTCTGATAGGTACTATTAGTGGTATAGTTACCTCTATCATTGCATCTGTAATATTGGTACCCTGAGTGAGGCATGGCATGAGGTATGAGAATGACAAAGAAACATAAAAATGAAAGCAGCCTTAAGGAAATGATAATCATTGTCCTCAGGGAATAAGAATCAACAAATGAAAGACTGAAAAGCTTAGGACATGGACGTTGGCTACAATATAATGACTAATGAGGGGCACAGTGATTGAGAGATTAGCTTCTATATTACTCAACTCTTGGGAAAGGTATTAACATGTGATTTCTAGGAATACACGTCTTGCAGTTGGTCAGAAAGGCACAGACGCAGAGTTAAATGGACTAACCACTAGTGGAAGTACTGATTAGAGAAGATGAGCTCTAAACTCCAGTGCACGAATTAACAAATATTCAGCGTGCTTTGTTTATAAGTATTTTGGTGACCAATGAACCAGATTAGCATCGCCTTTGAACATTAATCAAATCTTGAAAATAAAAAAATGCAGCTGATTACTTTAGTGGTTCAGGACAAATGAAGAAATGCAAAGATGGTTTCCTCGTGCAACTTGTTCGCTGCCATGGACCACATGACATGGACTTCGCCATCTTACTCAGTCTTACTACCTAATTTCTTTATTAAACTAGTATAGAAGCCCCCAACTTCTCCGAAATTATCACAAAAGTGAAAAGAGAAAGCCATCAACTTTGCAGAAGCCTAAAAAATGTTGCTATTCATTATACTCAGCATGCTTATCATCATGAACGTGTGTGCTTATGGCTAAAGAATTGGACGAATTACTAATGCTGGTAGCCAAGAACAATTTGCAGTAATCATTTGAATCTTTCATTTTATTATGTGCATGTGAATTATCAAATGAATAATCTTTTCTTAACTAGGATTACCAGAAGGACTTGATGGGTAGAAATATTAAATAAGAAGGAAAAACCATTCAATTCTCTATCACTGAAACTGACTTATCACTTAATTTGTTATGAAATTTTATAAAAAGATAAAACGATAAAAATGGATACTGATTCCATATAAGGATCAGCCTCTTACTATTGAGGAAAGAATTCACGCAGGACATTTCATTGATAGAGGATGGTATGAAATCGCAGGTAGATTGCATGCAATGAGGTCGATTCAGGGGAGTTGGGTAATGAATCGTAACTCTTGAAGCAATATTAGAGAAAATTTAACAAAAACTCTGTTCCAGAAGCCTCTATCTCTTTACACAACTGAACTTCTGTAATAGTATCATTAAAAAAAAAATTTAATCTTTTTCTTATTTGCGCCGTAAAAGAATTCTGTGTCAATATATATTTTTATCTCCTTAATTGGCTCATCCAGATATCTGCAAATCTTGATTGATGCTTGTGAATGTCTCCTTCATGAGTAAAATCTAGCGGGGATAAAGCTCAGTAATTGAGGCCTCATTTTCTGATGCTTGAGCAGAGTTATTCTCTGGTGCACTTGTTCTTGTTGTCCCTGAACTATACTCCAACGACTGCATATCTGGTAAACTTCTACTATTCATAAAAAATGCAGGTTGCGAGGGTACTGGGAGAGTGAGAGAGTAGCTGTTGAGCATAAGTAAAACCGAAGCCATGGTTGGTCTGTGAGCCACATTTTCTTGAACACACAGTAACCCCATGTGAATGCATCTCATTATTTCATTTCTTAAACCATTGTTTAATTCAGGATCTACAATATTTAAGGCTGTCCCTTCCCTCCAGTTTTTCCATGCCTGCAAGAAATTGCTCAATTGTAGAAAGTATTAGTTCACAGATTCTTAACTTTCACAAATTCATGTGGACTACTTATACATGGTCTGCTAATCCCATAGTTCTAATGACAAGGAAGAGAAAAAATGAAACGAAGACAGATACTTACAAAGCTTAGCAGATCCTCCCCATTTTCTCCCTGATTGATGCTGCTATTCTTTTGGCCACTGACAATCTCTAGAACTAGTACACCAAAACTGAAGACATCAGATTTTACTGAATATTGTCCATATAGCTAGCAAAATCA
>QAOA01006358.1:64759-88072 GCA_003255065.1 Cercis canadensis | reverse complement strand
GAGGAGACTCTTGTGGTGGCGATGATGGTGCTGGTGCATCAGCTGCAGGATCATAGAAGCGGCTGTTTTCATATCTAATGTTACAGCTGGGTTTAAGAACTCTACCACCTCTCTTTTCTTCGCAACAATTTGGAATTTCTGAGATAGCCTGGACCAAGCAGTCACTGCATTCTTCCTCAGACAAATCTGGTGTGCACTGAACAAGACCATATATAGTCTGAAAGCTTGGACCCGTTTCATTTGCTGCAGCAAATTTTTGACGTGAGTCACCAGCAACAGCTTTGCTTCTCAGTCTTTCTAGTAATTCCCTAACCACTTGATTGTACTTATCCTTCTCAGGTGCATTATTAACATTCCACAAATAGAAAGAAAAGTCAGATTCCAGGACACCAAATATTGAACGATTTGAGTAGCGTAGCATACATTGGTCATAAAAACCCATTGCTTCCTTCTGATTTGGACACAACCGTGGGAGAAGGATGGTTGCATTGTTGAGGCAACCACGGCAGGCATCTGGCTTAACATCTCCTCTACAGAGTCCAATTGCACTTACTTTATCAGAGTTTTGGCCATAAGAGAAATTGTAGAAGCCATAGTCAATTTTTGTGTTGGAAGTGAGGTTTGAGAGAAGGGTTTTGAGGTTGGTCTGGTAGGCACTATTGGCTGTGTAGTTTCCTTTATCATTGAAACAGTTCGAGACCCGGAACACTGGCTGGGAAAGGGCTTGAGGTATGAGAATGACAAGGAAAGTAAGAAATGAAAGCAACCTTAAGGAAATAATAGCCATTCTCTTCTAGGAGTAAGATTCAATAAATGGAGGAGTGAAGCTTGGGACGTGAACTTGGGGATCGGCTTATTAATATGAGAATGGATTTCCTCTTTGAAACAGTCAATTTCCTATATTCCCCAACTCCTGCGAAAGGTAAAAACATGTAGTTTCTAGGAATATAAGTTCTTGCAGTTGGTCAAAGTCACATGACAGCTAATTAAAATCCCCATTTTATGAGTAAATAACACTGAAATGAAATTCCAAATTGGGTAGTATTCACCTATAAAAGAAGAGCTTTAAACACCAGTGTAGTAATGCACGTGCTTTTGTTTTGCATACAATATTGTCACAAGTTCTTTGTCGACTATGACTTGGAACGCTGATCAAGTCTTTGAAATAAAATGGAGGAGTTGATTGGGACCAAAGTGGTTGAAGACAAAAGACAAAACCCGTAAGACCTTCCACCCGCTCATTACGTTACCTTACCAAACACGCAAACTTCTAATGCCGGAACTTTCTTTGGTCATTTATCTCAAATCTGAAAAGAGAAATACTGATACTTCACAAAACAAGTTTTTATGGACCATATATATGCTATGCGTAACAATATATTTCACTTATGTTCTTTCTTTCTTTTTCTTTTTCTTTTTCCCTTGATATTTCACGTATATTCATAATCACATTAATGGTGCGGGAAAGCATGTAGGATGATTGAGAGGAATTGGGTATTAATCAAAATTTGTAGGGCAAGATTAGAAAAAATTTGAGCCATTTTTGATTGTTATAGATTGTTTATGGATCATATACGTGAAATAACTCAGTAATTGAGACCTCATTCTCTGATTCTTGAACAATTATGCTTTTGCTTCCACAGAGTGTCTCCCCTGTTTTAAGCTCTGTTTTGCTACCATGTATGAAAAATGCAGGTCTCAGCGGTACTGAACAGGAATACAAGGAATTACTAAAAAGGAATCCTCATTGTGCTAGTTATACATAGAATTTAGCTGGCTGCACAGAGTGTGGGCTCTCTACTGGATGGGGACGAGAATTTATAGTAGTCTCTGACTTTAATGGAGAACTAGGCATTAGCATTTAGCAAACTTAAGATGAGTTGAACCACCTCGTCGGCTAAGACGCTGCCATTGACGAAGACGGTATAGAGCTCTAAGTCTCGCCATCAAACGGAGTTTGGACAGGTTTCAACTAATGATTCACCGCTGATGGAAATTAAAAGTGAATCCAAATAAAAATATTTTAATTTTTCTGCGGTTTACGGTTCTGATGGGCCGTTGAAGTTTTTTAATTAGCGGGCTAATGGCAGCTGAAGTTGGGTTCATGACTCATGGGTATCGTATATCTATTATCTAATTAGCCTAATTAATTCGTTAGGAAAAAAAAAAACAAACACGCCCAATTAATTTTATTTTTTTAATAGTTGATACTCATACTGTCATATCATACACATAGAAAAGACCAAAAATACATTAAAAAAAAAAAAAGGCAAATAATTAAAAACTCCTCTAACACATGAAAATTTTTAAAAAAATATAAAAAATATTAAATGATATATATATTGTTATTTGGAAAGAATTGAGGATTGACAATTAGCATTGTAATGTATGTATTGTATCTAAATTTTGGTGTACTAATATATGCGTTGATACACCATTTTCAACATTATTACTAAAAAAATGTGTATTGCATAATAATAATAACCTTCACACTAGCTGAGTTGGGCAAATCAAAGTGATCGAAAGTTGGATGGCAGTGTTGTTATTGTTCAAATCCAATGCAATACAAAGATGAACATCCCCCTCTCACCTCATTTCTTGATGCATGAACAGAACCACCTGACATTGTTGCTTCGCCATTGTTGATGGTATTAATTCATTGTCTATCTAGTATTTTATTTTGCCTTTTCTTCGCCATTGTACTGTCTTGGACTAAATTTAGTCATTTGCAGAAGATAACTGAAATTTGAGATGGAAATATTATAAATTGATTTGTTACTCATAAGAATTTCAATATAAATATTTTGCAGAACGATATGATCTGGTATAACAAATGTTAGAATAGTGTTGAAAACTACAGTAAATAGTAATGGGTCAAACAACATGCAATGAAGTCGTGTCTAGGGAAGTTGCGTAATGAATTTTAATTCATAGGCAAGATTAGATAAAATATGAGATAGGCATCTCTGTTCTGTAGGCATATGAACTTGTGAATCAGCAGCAAAACAGAATATTGAATTTTTTCATCTTTATGTGGTCAAAGAAATCTGCGTCAACATATATGTTTTTTTCGTTTTCTTGGTATACTGCAATCTTTCTTTTCCTTGGTACAGTAATCTGCAAATCAGGATTGATGCTTATAAATGTCACTCTCACATCTCACTAAAATCTAGCAAGGATATAGCTCACTATGGTGATGATAGTTCTTGTTGTGTTACTCTTTCCTAAAGAAACAAAAAATCCATGCTGATTAATATATTCTACAAGGAATATCAAACAAGCCCAACACCATCTAAAAGGAATACAAGGAATTACTAAAAAGGAATCCTCATTCTGCTATACATAGAACTTAGCTGGCTGCACAGAGTGTGGGCTCTCTACTGGATGGGGACAAGAATTTACAGTAGTCTTTGACTTCAATGGAGAACTGAGCATTAGCATTTAGCAAACTTAATTCTCACAAAACCTTATTTATTATAAACAAATTGCTTGAGATTATATTGTATTCTGTTTACATAATCCTGTCTCTCCAAGGCTTTTTGCACTGGATTGAAGAATACATTAAATGAGCCCGTTTATCGGGGGTATAATTCAGTTATCGATGCTTCATTCAGAGACAATGGAAATGTAGAGCTGGAAGACTGACCAGAATCAAGCTCATGTCTTAGTCGGTTTGGTGTTGTCCTTCCACGCAGGATATATGGTGGCTGTCGAGGCTTTGACATAGTAAGAGAATAACTGCTCAACATAAGTGCTACAGTCGCCATTGAAGGTCTGTCTGCTGGATTTTCCTGGACACATAGTAAACCAATATGGATGCATCTAATTACTTCGTTTCTTGGATAAGAACCTCGAAGTGAAGGATCAAACAATTGCAGAGGTGTTTCATTCGTCCAAGTTTTCCAAGCCTGCAGTAATACAAGAAGTTAATGTTCAACTTTGGAATTCATGTCATTCCTCAACCACCTAAATCACTTTTCCAAGGCATTTGCAGCTGACTTTGGCATTAAGTAAAGAGAGGCGTTACACTTGATTTATACTCACATAGCTCAAGAGGTCATCCTCAAGATTTGATTGATAAAAACTAGAGTTCCTCTTGCCACTAACAATCTCCAAAACTAAGACACCAAAGCTGAACACATCAGATTTCATAGAGAACCTTCCATGCATTGCATATTCCGAAGACATATAACCACTACAAACCACCATAGCCAATCCATAGATTCAATCATTAAAGCAAATAACATGAACATGTAGCAAAAGGGGAAAATAAAGGTCATAATGAGAAAGAAATGTTTTTCGTTATTTTTGACTAAAAGTTATGCCTTAAATTAATCATATTTAGAATCGAATGATAAAATGGCCTTAAACTTACAAAGTCCCAACTATCCTTCCTGTTCTTGTATTTACTTGAGTTTGGTCTGGAAGAAAAATCTTTGCCATGCCAAAATCTGAAATCTTCGAGTTCATATTAGAATCTAATAGAACATTGCTAGCTTTGAGATCTCGATGTATTATTCTAAGCCGAGAATCTTGATGCAAATAAAGAATTCCTCGAGCAATCCCTACTATGATATTGTAGCGTCTAGACCAATCTAACTCTCTTTGCTTGTCAGGATCTATAAATTTGCCAAAATCAAAATATTCAGGTTAGAAATAAGTTGTGTAGTTGAAGAATTTGTTGAAACGCAGAAACAACCCCTTCAATGTGCTTGTTTATAAGAAAAAAGGTGACACCATCTTAACACAAGTTTGAAGTAACTGATTTTTAGATGGCATATCACTCACCAAGCCAGTTGAGCTTTGCTTACTAGACAAGATAGGTTTTAAGAAGTAGAGGAGTTCAAATTCAAAAGGTCGAGACAAGCTTTGCACACTAGACAACATAGATTTTAAGTAGAGAAATTCGAAAAGACAAGAAAAAAGTTCAAGAGGTACAAACCAAATAGAAAGCGATCTAGGCTCATGTTTGGGATGTATTCGTAGACAAGTATCTTCTCCTGTCCCTCCAAGCAAAATCCTAATAGCCTTACTAAATTTCTGTGCTGAAGCTTGGCTACAAGTGCAGCCTCATTCCTAAATTCTATTGTACCCTGCAAGGAGCTTTCTGATAGCCTCTTCACAGCTATCTCTTGTCCATTAGGAAGGGTACCCCTGAAAACGTGCTTGGGATTAGACCAATTTCGTTTTAATGTAACTTTATACTGCCTTGAAAAAAATTCTCACCTTATAAACCATACCAAATCCACCTTGGCCAATCTTCTTCTCATCCGAGAACCTATTTGTGGCAGCTTCAATTGTAGCCAAATCAAATTGCAAGGATTCTATAGCTGGAAGATCATTCACAACTACATATTGCAGAAAGATAGTACCAATGAACAACCTAAAGCATGGAAACAAGCAATTAAGTTCAACAATCACTGAAAGGAGAAAAAAAAAATATAGATTACTGATATCTTCCTGGACAGCTTTATGATTCTTGCTTGCCCTCCTACGCAGGTGACAGTAGCCCAGAATGCAAAGCGCTACCCCAACGACAATTGGAACAACAATGGCTACAATTACAGTGCTATTACTTTTTCCTGCACAAAAGTTCCGCTTTTCTTAACATACCCAATTTCAAAAAGACACAGTTATCAAGAAATCGATTAAAACTGATTCTTCCAAGTCACACAAGGAGGTATTCACAAGCTAATTCAATTTTCTCTGTACATTACCTGAAGAACTAGGAGGGAGCACCTGTGCAGCTGTAGTATTGTAAAATGGGTACAGTTCATATCTAATATTGGCTCCCGGAAGCAGAACCGTGGCACCCTGTTTTCCGGCGCAACACGTCGGAAGAAGTCCGATTGCGCTTTGGAACACGGTATTACAATCAGAAGACGATAAATCGGGCACGCACTGTGCTAACCCGTATAGCGTCCCCGAGGTGGTGAATTTTACTTCGCCGGTAGCGAACTTCTTCTCCGACTGAGAATTTGCAGCTTTCGTTGCCAAATCATTCAACAAGCTCGCCAGTAAATCATTGAAACGCTCCATGTCAGAGCTACTAACGTTGTTCCCATCCGTCAGGCTCTCTCCGGGAACTATGTTGTTGAAGGAATTGTTAGAATAACGCAGCATGCACACATCGTACCAGATTATGGACTCTGTTTGGTTGGGGCAGCGACGGGTTATCTCTTCGGCTGCGGCAGTGACACAGTCTTGGCAAACGGTGGTGTTGATGTCGCCACGGCAGAGGAAAAGACCGTTGATGACGTCGGGGGTGTTGGGACTCACGATGGTTCTGTAGAAACCATTGTGGAGGGAGGCGTTGGAGGTTAAAGAAGAGAGAAGGAGATTCAAATTGGATTGAAATGTGCTGTTGGGAGTGAAAACGGTTCCGGGTGTGCAGTAATGAGCGCTGTAAGTGGGAGCTGCTTCACTTGCAGAGCTAAGCAACAGAAGCAGAGAAAGAAACAGAGAGGGGGTTAAAGCAGAGTATTTGAAGTTAAGCATGTTCGACAAAGGGTTCTGTTACTGTCAAAAGATGAACAATTTTGTACTTCTTGTCTTTTCCTTCTCAGAGTTAATCAATGAGATAATGTATATGTTGATGCCAGCAGAATTCCCAGAGAGTGAATGTTGTGGAAAAGACAGGTCAGCACAACTCAAAATTTCAAACTTTTGACCACTCCATCATTCTATAATGTTTCCGTAGATGATAGAGTAAGGCACTGAATAAAAAAATGATGGAATAAGATCAAGCAAATCCCAGTTGACTAGGGACAAAACAGACAAAATAGAAAACATGCTGTTTGTACCTATGTACAAAGGAATAACAGGTTCTATTCTATTTCTTGTTTCTGCTGTTGTTGATAATCACCTGGAAGGAGGATTTTATGGACATAGTTTTTTTTGTCCCGCAGTGGTTCTTAATTCAACACGGAACAAAACTGAGGTTCAGCAGTATAGGAATTGGAGGCTTGTTTGGACAATTTCCAGAACCAACAGATACCAACCAGTAAAATATTTTTGCTAATGATGCCGGTTAAACTTTGACCTTAATAAAACTAGTTTATCCATCTTAATAAAATTTGACACATTACTCCTTTAAGGTCATTTGGTCAGCATTTCAACATATGCATGCATGGGATGGGATGGGATGGAGACATCAAAGTAACAAACAGAGCAAATCCTGCTCATCAGGTAGATCGAATAAATGAGTTTTTTTGCAGAGTTCTGACCCAAATTTGATAGCTTAAGCATTCATCTCGTTCTAGCACGTTTGAATAACAAATTGGTTGACATTATGCAGTTGTTCGTTTAAGTCAAAAGATTATCTTTGTTCACCATGCATTATATGTTCAGCAGGGGAATCCAGCATCAAGCATTAATAATACTGTTTACAATTCATCAACAAGTTTCATATAAACCATTGTTATATTAAAGTAAAGAGTATATAGTATGACTACCTTTATCCGGGGTATACTTTAGTACTCAATGCTTTATTCCTAGAACATGGAATTGAAGAGTTGGCAGACTGATCAGAAGCGAGCCCATTTCTTGGCCTGTTTGTTGATATTCTTCGACGCTGGAAAGATGCTGGCTGTCGAGGTAATGACAAAGTAACAGAATAACTCTTTAGCATAAGTGCTACGGTTGCCATTGAAGGTCTATCAGCTGGATTTTCCTGAACACATAATAAACCAATATGGATGCATCTAATAATTTTGTTTCTGGAATAAGAACCTCTCAGTGTTGGATCCAACAACTCTAAAGGTGTTTGCTCTGACCAATTTTTCCAAGCCTGTGGTAATATATGAAGTTAGTATTCAAATTTGGTATTTCTGTTATTTTTCACCCACCAAACTACTTTTTTTTTCCTAGGCCTTTGTAGCAGACTTCAAAATCAACAGAGTAGAAGAGAGATGGGTTGACACTCACAAAGCTCAAAAGGTCAACAGCAACATGTGATTGATAAATATCAGTGTTCTTCTTGCCGCTGACAATCTCCAAAAGTAAGACACCAAGGCTGAACACATCTGATTTTACAGAGAATTGTCCATGCATTGCATACAAATCTTCAAGGTTAGGAATAAGTTAAGTTCCTGTGGAGAATTTCTTCAAGTAAACAAAAACAACATCTACAGCATTGTGTTTTTTCCGAAGGTAAAAAAAGGTAAAACTGTGAATATTATTTTGAAGTATCTGTGATGTTAGGATATCATATCAGTCTCTCCAGGGCAATCAAGCATTGCTTAATAGACAAAATTAGTAGAGGTGCTAAGGAGTAAAAGAGGTGAAAAAGGTTCAAACCAAATATAAAGTGATCAAGGCTCTTGTTAGGGATGTATTCATAGATAAGTATCTTATCTTCTCCCTCCAAGAAAAATCCTAGTAACCTCATTAAATTTCTTTGCTGAAGCATGGCTACAGGAGCACCCTCGTTCCTGAATTCTGCTGCTCCCTGCAAGGAGCTTCCTGATAACCTCTTGACAGCTATATCTTGTCCGTCAGGAAGGGTACCCTGGAGACGTCCTGGGATTAAAATTTAGCAGAGTAATATGATAGAATGATGCATTAAGATATTTCTTACCTTGTAAACCACACCAAATCCACCTTGGCCACTCTTCTTTTCATCTGAGAACCCTTTTGTAGAAGCTTCAATTGTAGCCAAGTCACAATGCAAACAGTCTATAGTTGCAAGATCATTCCCAACTGCAAAAGACAAATGATTTGTGCGCAACCAAATTGTTAGCACATTGTTAAAGCAAGGAAACAAACAACAAACTTGAACTATCAGTGAAAGGGGAAGAAGACATTACAGGTCATCTTCCAGAAATGGATTATCCTTCTTGCTTTCACTCTTACGCAGGAAACAGCAGCCCAGAAAGAAAAGTGCCACAGCAACAACAGTTGGGACAAGAACCGCAACAATGAGCAAGATATAGCTTCTTCCTGATTAAAATATTAACTTTGTAAGATGCTTGAAAATACTGTCCTTTCATCTCATTATATGTACCAGAGACAACAGCTATCCAAACTTCTTGTGCGATTTGCAAAAGCGAAAAAGGAGATGGGAATCAATTTGATTCTCTTAAACTCCTTAATGAGTACTTGAACGGTCACTTACTTGGGAGTTGGTACAAGGGAAATGAGAAGCATTATTTTTATTATTCTCTCGCTTTACCAACTACCAAGGACTAAAATCTTTTTCCATTTTCACTCCCCTCTGTTTTCCACATCCCCTCCCAAATACACCTAAATACCATTCAATAGTACGAACAAATCTTACTAGATGACACAAACAAGCTAATACAATTTGGTTAGAACATTACCTGAACGAGGAGGAACAGGAACGTCTAATGTCCCGGTTATATTGTAAAACTGATATAGTTCGTATATGATATTACATGCCGGAAGCAGAACTCTTGCGCCCCGTTTTCCATCACAGCATGTCGGAAGAAATCCAATGGCGCCTTTGAGACACCTGTTACAGTCAAAAGTCGACAACTCGAGGGTGCACTGGACTAATCCGTACAACATCTGCGAGCTCGTGAATTTTTCTTCTTTAGTAGCGAACCTCTTCCCATACTGGGAATTCATAGCATTTGATATCAAATTATCTAACATGGTCGCCAACAATTGATCCAATCTGCCCCGGTCCGAGCTAGCGATGTTCTTCCTATACGTCAATTTCGAGAATGGTACTATGTTGTTAAGGTACTTGTTGGAGTATCTCAACATACACACGTCATACCAGATTATAGAGTCTGTTTGGTTGGGGCAGCCGCGTATCATCTCCTTCGCTGCGGCATTGACACACTATCGACAACATCGCCTCGGCAGAGAGAAATCCATTCAACCTTGTCAGGAATTCCCTCGTTCAAGGTGATCCTGTAGAAACCATCATGGAGGGAGGTGTTGGAGGTAAGAGAGAAAAGGAGGACATTCAAATTTGTTGAGAATGTACTGTTTGGCTTTGAAAAAGATTTCGTTTTTACAGACATGAGCGCTGTAAATGGGAGCCGCTTCACTCGCAAAGATGAGCAACCCAAACAGAGAAAGAAGCAGAAAAGGGATTACTGAGTTTATGAAGGAAAGCATCTTCGTGACCAATCTGTGGTAATCCACCTCCACCCGTGGAAAAAGGGTAGTGTATAGTGTATGCTATTATTGTATTTTGGTCATTTGATTCATCTTTTGCTGGAATTTCTGGGTTTATGAATGATATCCAGGGGCAGCAAACCACCACGGCCATGTTGCTACTGTGTAAATGAGTGGTGCTTGAGCTTGACCCAAGTCAATGAAAGAAACTTTCTGAATATTCTAACTGGGTGTCATTCACGGAAGAACTAACCAGTCCACAAACACGGTCAAGAAACCAAATTACGATTTCGATGTACCGTTTGATTCCTTAAGAAACGGGTACGTTTCGGAAATATTTAGGAAAATTTTCGTGAAAACAAAAAATTTTAAAGAAATGTTTTTAAAACAATTTTTTATACTTAAATTTAATTTTAAGAAATTTATAGATAAGAATAATTGACAAAATATATAATTAATTGTTCAACATATTTTATAACATATTTCATTTAAAATTAATATAATATTGTGATATAAATTAAAAGTATATATTTCTAAAACAATTAAAAATAAAAAGGCTCTAAAAAAAAGAAAATAAAGCTTTTATAATTATTGGGGATCACTGACTTTAATAATACATTTTGTAAATTTAATTTTACCAATATTATACTTTTAAAACAATTTATATGTCTATCATAGTTTTTATTTTTTTATTATTATGTCATTTTGCAAAAAAGATGAAAAATAGAAGGTTAGACTATGGGCGACCCAATTGTATATATTATGACATCACAAGAGTGATTGACACTATTTGGCAAATGGTGTAACTTTTGTAATGACGCATTATCCAAATAACGTCACTACAAGACTAACGCAATAAGCCTAATTTCAACACTCAATTCTAGTTCTCTCGCTTCCTTGTGATATGGTTGGAATCTGTAGTTAGGTGATACAACACGCCTTGACGCCATTTTGATTATTACATCACCACAAGAATGATGCAATTTTTTAAATGGTATCAATTTTGTAGTGCGGCAATACACACAATTACATTCCTAATCTCTTTTTGGCAAAATGACATAATATTAAAAATAAAAATTACAGTAGATGTGGAATTTATTTAAAAAATATAATATTTATAAAATTAAATTTTCAAAATATATTATTGAAGTCATTCATCTAATTATTGCACAACAATTCAGCTTATAAATTAAATTTTATTTGAGAAATAATAATAAAAGTAAGAAAAAAAAAAAAAGGTAAAATACAGCAAGTAACAGAGAGAGCTGGTTGCAAATTGATTTTCATTCTCCCTCGCCTCTGTTGCCGGACTCACCAGATGGCGTCGTTCTTGATGTACTAATTGTTCTGAATTTTCTAAAGAGAAAGCCCTTCGCCCTTTGAAAACTAGATAATCTCTAAAATGCAGCACTTGATTGAGTCCACGCCGTATCTGCCTCAAACAACTATATCTGAGCCTCCTTTGCAGCTCATGCATGAAATGAGCCCACAAGAAATTAGCCCAATGTTTCATCAACAAATTGATTAAGCTTGCAAATTATCCTCGTCTCTCTATGGGCATCATGCATTATCTGCTTAACAGCTGCATCCACCATGACTTCACACTAATTGATTTTAATATTTAACATTCACCAACTGGATTCACATAACATCATAGTTTAATCAGCCCTTAACATAAACTAGATTAAAGTGTATAAAATGATTCCCTTTATCGCGGGTACACTTCAGTGATATATGAATCATTCACAGACAATGGAATTGAAGAGCTGGTAGACTGATGAGAATCAATATCATTTCTTAGCCTCTCTGGAGTTCTTCCACGCAGGAAAGACGCTGGCTGTCGAGGTAATGGCAAAGTAACCGAATAACTGTTAAGCACAAGTCCAATAGTTGCCATTGAAGGTCTGTCAGCTGGATTTTCCTGAACACATAATAAACCAATCTGGATGCATCTAATGACTTCGTTTCTAGAATAAGAACTTCTCAGTGTTGGATCCAACAATTCCAAAGGTGTTCGATTTGTCCAACTTTTCCAAGCCTGTGATAATACAAGTTAGTATTCAATTTTGAAATTTCTGTCACTTCTCACCCACCTAAATCCTATTTCCCACTCATTTTCAGCAGACTTGGCACCAATAGAGTAAAAGAAAGATGTTACACTTGGTTTATACTCACATAGCTCAGGAGATCATCAGCATGTTCTGATTGATAAAGTTCAATGTTCTTCTTGCCACTAACAATTTCTAAAACTAAGACACCAAAGCTGAACACATCGGATTTCACAGAGAATTGTCCACGCATTGCATATTCTGGAGACATGTAACCACTGCAAACCAACATAATCAATCCATCAATTCACATAACATGATGAGAAAGTTATAGTTGAAGGGAAACATAAAGGTGATATAATAAAAGAAATAAATANCAGCATGTTCTGATTGATAAAGTTCAATGTTCTTCTTGCCACTAACAATTTCTAAAACTAAGACACCAAAGCTGAACACATCGGATTTCACAGAGAATTGTCCACGCATTGCATATTCTGGAGACATGTAACCACTGCAAACCAACATAATCAATCCATCAATTCACATAACATGACATGATGAGAAAGTTATAGTAGAAGGGAAACATAAAGGTGATATAATAAAAGAAAAAAATATTGAATTCTTTCAAGTAAAGGTTATACAATAACCTACTCATGTATCTAAGAGCAGACGATAGAATGGACTAAGACTTACTAAGTTCCAACTATTCTTCCTGTATTCATTTGAGTTTGATCTGCACCAAAAATCTTTGCCATGCCAAAATCTGAAATCTTTGCGTTCATATTGTCATCTAATAAAACATTACTAGCTTTGAGATCACGATGTATAATTCTAAGTCGAGAATCTTCATGGAGATATAGAATTCCTCGGGCTATTCCTACTATAATCTTGTAGCGTTTTGACCAATCCAACTCTCTTTTCTTTTCAAGATCTACAAAATAGTCAATATGATATACCTAAGTTAGCAATAAATTGGGTTCATGCAAATAATAATAGTGTATAATACAAAATAGTGTATAATACAAAAGCATCAAACCCCTTCCTTTGGGCAATTGTTTTACCGAGAAAAGGAAATGGCATGTGAATACTGAATGCAAGTTTGAAGTATTAGTGCTTTTGCGCCATGTCATATCAGTCTTCTCGGTAAAGAGACCAGATTAACACAGATATAAAGAAAGAGTCATGAGTTCAAAAGATCCAAACCAAATAGGAAGTGATCAAGGCTTTTGTTTGGGATGTATTCATAGACAAGTATCTTCTCTTGTCCCTCCAAGCAAAATCCTAATAGCCTCACAAGATTTCTATGTTGAAGCTGGGCCACAAGAGCAGCCTCATTCCTGAATTCTATTGCTCCCTGCAAGGAGCTTCCTGACAACCTCTTAATAGCTATCTCTTGTCTATTGGGAAGAGTACCCTGAAAACATGCATGAAATTAGACCAGTTTGCTTAATTTAGCATAGTAATATGAAGTATTCTGCATTAAAAATTTCTCACCTTATAAACCACTCCGAATCCACCTTGGCCAATCTTCGTCTCATCCGAGAACCTTTTAGTGGCATCTTCAATTGTAGCCAAGTCATAATGCAAGGACTCTACATCCATAAGATCGATGCCAACTACATATTAAAAAACACAGTATCTGTGAGCAACCAAATAACACATAAAAGACAGTACCTGTGAGTAAACAAACAATTAATTGGAATAATTCTTGAAAGCGGAAAGGAGATTTACTGTCATCCTCCACGAACGTAGAATACTTCTTGCTTGCCCTCCTACGCATGAAACAACAGCCCGCAATGAAAAGGGCTGCAGCAGCCACGATTGGGACAACAACTGCAACTATTATTAAAATATTGCTTTTTCCTGCACAAAGTGTCAAACTTTAAACACATACCTCGAGAACACTTTCTTCGCTCTCGCTCATCATATAAAGTTAACAACTTTCCAAATTTCCAATCATGCAATTTGCAAAAGCAAAAGGGAGTAGAAAGAACAGTCACAGTAGTGAAGAAATTGATGAATACCAAACAAAATAGCATTCACAATTATGCAGAAATTGCTGACACTAGTTGAATGGACATGTTATCAGATGCCAATGCTTTTTGTTCTGTGCATTACCTGAAGGTCCAAGTTCAAGGACTTCTATTGCTGAACCAAAAGTAAGAAAGAAAATGGAAGGAGCAAATAGGTCCAAGTCAATTTTTGTAGCCAAAGGTTCTATCATACTTTTTGCGTGCTTTCCTCCAAAATTAGCAGCATCAATGCTTAATCCAAACCAAAGCCACTATCAAAAGCCCTTACGAGCATGCTAATAGTAGTATACCTGAGCCTACTGGGGGAGTTGCTGGTGGCAGTGGAACAGTGCTATTGTAAAACGGGTAGAGTTCATATCTAATATTACACCCTGGAAGCAAAATGGTTGCTCCTAGTTTTCCATCGCAGCAATTCGGAAGAGCAGCTATGGCGCTTTTGAAGCAAGTGGTGCAGGTAGAGACTGACAACTCCGGCGTGCACTGCACTAAGCCGTAAAGGGTCTCTGTGCTTGTGAAATTCACTTCCTCGGTCGCAAACTTCTTCTCCTGTGCATTCTGTGCTTTCGTTGCAAGAGAATTTAACAAGCCTGCTAGCAATTGATTGAACCGGTCCCTGTCCGGGGTGGCTATGCTCTTGTTATTCATCAACTCCATTCCAGGGACTATGTTGTCCAGAGACTGGTTCGAGTAACGCACCATACACTCGTCGTACCAGATTATGGCCTCTTTCTCAACAGGGCATCGATGTAATATCTCTTTGGCTGCGGCGGTGACACAATCATGACAGCCGGCGGTGAGAATGTCGCCACGGCAGAGGAAGAGGCCAGTGACAACGTCGGGGGAGGCACCGCCGGTCTTGGTCCGGTAGAAACTGTTACCGAGGTTGGCGTTGGAAGTAAGAGAAGAGAGGAGGAGATTCAAATTGGATTGGAATGTGGAGTTTGGTTTGTAAGTAATGGAGTCTGTACAGTAATGAGCACTGTAAATTGGAGCTGCTTTGGTTAGAAAGGCCAAGAGGGTAAACAGGGAAAGAAAAACAGAGCAAATTACAGAGTACTCTGGAGTAGGCATCTTGGTCTTACTCTGTTTGGAGAAAGGTTTTGGGAGGATGATGAATTTTTGCAATTTTCCTATTCGTTTTAATATTTTATGTATCTTTATTATTATTTTTTTTATTTTCCCCTTTAAAGCACTAGTATATCAATCGATGACAACAGTCAAGTATTCAACTCTCTTCTCAATTATAGGTGGGGAAAAAGATTGTGGGGGCAAATCCCAGTTGGGTTTTGTGGAGAATGATGAAAAAATTATAGCATGATTGAGAAACGATGAGAAAATAACCGATTAAGTGTGACTACCCCCACAAGCCACGGCCTAAAGTGACGAAAATATCTTAATGTGTAGCAAGAGATGTTTTGGTTAGCATTGCAAGTCAATTTTGATGGCTTTTGTTGAGTGAGTTTTAGACTCACTCTTTAAGTGCCCTTTACTAAAGTATTTGGTTGGTTTTTGAGGAATAATGGTCATTTAATGTAAGTTTTATGTTAAATTGTAGAGCTCATGGGCTAAAGTGAAGGAATGAAGTATAGGGAGGATTTGGACAGAAATCTAGCGCTGCAGCCCTTGAAATTCAACGCCGCAGCCCCTCGAGCATCAGATTGCACGAGCTGGACAGCAAACAAGCGCCGCAGCGCCACAAATCCAGCGCCGCAACGCCCAAGTACTAGAAAATCTCAGTCTCAGGTAGAGACTCAGCGCCGCAGCGCCCGCATCAACAATTTGGGGAATCTCAAGCAGAGATTCAGCGCCAGTTTTCCAGCGCCGCAGCGCCCGTGCATGGATTATTGCTACACGTCACTCTATTTCTTTCGTTTTAGGGCATTTCTTTAAAAGTATAAATAGACAATTTTAGGATTTTAGAGGAGTTCGTTCTTAGACACTTAAAGAAGCACAAAGGAGGCAAAAGCAAAGATTGAAGGGAGGAGACGTGAAGTGGATTCAACCTTCAACTCAGAGTTTTTCTTCTTTTAACCTTGAAACATGTCTAGATTTTACTTTTTCTGGTTTTAATCTTCTATGATGAACTAAATTCTTCTCTAAGGCTACGATGTAGCCA
The DNA here is from genome assembly GCA_003255065.1 of Cercis canadensis. NCBI lineage: Eukaryota > Viridiplantae > Streptophyta > Magnoliopsida > Fabales > Fabaceae > Cercis > Cercis canadensis. The sequence continues at coordinate 71,786 of QAOA01006358.1, read as the reverse complement.
AAATTATGAACAGTTGAAGTTCTTATGAATTTGATTAGAGATTTATCTTTGTTAATTGAGCATTCTTCTCTACTCTTAATGCTTCTAAATTGACTAGTCATTAATCTAGATGACAAGTTAATCACAATGAGACCGGAATGAGATTTGTGTGCTTAGTTCACTGAGATTAATGCCCTAGGTTACATGTAAGATAAAAATATACTTCCATGGCTTAGGTAATCAGTTAAGAGAACTATAGAACCTAATGAATCTATAATTATTATAACTCATATAAGAATATACAGGGTTAGTAATTAGAGATATTTCCACTAAACCTTGGGAGAGGCTAGTGGATGAATTAGAGATTCTTNGAAACATGTCTAGATTTTACTTTTTCTGGTTTTAATCTTCTATGATGAACTAAATTCTTCTCTAAGGCTACGATGTAGCCAAAATTATGAACAGTTGAAGTTCTTATGAATTTGATTAGAGATTTATCTTTGTTAATTGAGCATTCTTCTCTACTCTTAATGCTTCTAAATTGACTAGCCATTAATCTAGATGACAAGTTAATCACAATGAGACCGGAATGAGATTTGTGTGTTTAGTTCACTGAGATTAATGCCCTAGGTTACATGTAAGATAAAAATATACTTCCATAGCTTAAGTAATCAGTCAAGAGAACCATAGAACCTAATGAATCTATAATTATTATAACTCGTATAAGAATATACAGGGTTAGTAATTAGGGATATTTCCACTAAACCTTGGGAGAGGCTAGTGGATGAATTAGAGATCCTTGATTAGCAATTAGGAAGATAAATTGAGATCAATAACATGACGTACGGAAACCGGGATTAATTAAGGTGAAATCAGAGTCCTAGTCTTTTCTCTCTTGATAATTCTATCACTTTTTCTGGTTTAATTTGCTATTTTTCTGGTTTACTTGTTTTTATTCTATTTTAAGTTGTTTCATTGAAATCTCTCCATATCGATTGATTAGATAAAGTTAAGGTTAACTCTCTTTCAGTAGTTGGTACGTTAGTCTTCATGGGAACGATAAATCTTATTCATCTTATTACTTACAAAACGATAACGTACAATTGCGTTAGATTTTTTCACAACAGCTTGAACGTCAATGTCACCATTTCTATGTTGCATCAACTAGTGTGAGGATATCCTCCTCTCCATGAAAAGTTTTTCATCATCTTATCTTCGAAGTGGGGGTGCGCAAACATAAGCATTCATGACAAAGTGACAAGTCCCCTATATGTTTTGTTTTACTTGGAAAGATATGTATGAGTATTCTTCTTCCGAAGAATCTTTTCATTGTCATGGAAATAGACAAAATTAGTGGCAGAAGCCCTTTTCATGATAGTTGATGGTAAGCATGCGTGAATTTCAGATCTTATCTTTGAATACAGAGGGTCAACTCTTGGCAGTTTCAGCTACCAATCAAAATTAATATATGTTGGCGGGCCAATGCTTATTCTTGGATTGCTAACTCGTGATTCCTAAGTCTCAAACTTTGCATTCAAAGTAGTGCTACGATTTGCAGAAGGAAAGCGATAGTAAAAAGTCATCACTAGAACTGATTGCATTTTATTCAATATTGGCCTAAATGACCCACAGATATTATATTATTTCCATATCTAAAGTTTCAAAATGAGCTAGTAGAAACTTAATATTCCAAGAACTTAAACATCGGTCATAAGCTGCTATTGTTATGACTCGTTAACTAGCTAACCACTTAGACTTAGACACATATCTTTATTCAAAACCTCGTAAATTCAAACTTATCGAGGTTGTACTCCACTGAAGGACATCTCATTGACAGATGATGGTATGGACTTGGATATAGATTGAACATACTGCAGTGGCATGTTTGGATCTGTTTCACTGTGCAGGAAAAACGCAGGCTGTTTAGGTGTCGGCAGAGAAACGGAGGAACTATCCAGCATGAGAACTATTGCTTGCATTGTGGGTCTATCCGCTGGATCTTCTTGAACACAGAGTAAACCAATATGTATGCATCTTACAGCTTCACTTGGATTGGAGGACACTCTTAATGCGGGGTCCAACATCTCCAAGGGTGTTCCATCCTTCCAAAGTTTCCAAGCCTGCATTAAAATTTCATCAAGCATTTGTTATGATGAGATCACTTAAGTTTCCTTTCCATTTGAAGCACACAATTAGACATGAATTAACCCAAGGAGGATAAGATTTTAGTGTTTGTTGTCCTCACATAGCTCAAAAGGTCCTCAGCACCATCCGTTTGATAGAAAGAGCTATTCTTCTTGCCACTTACAATCTCCATAATGAGGACTCCAAAGCTATAAACATCAGACTTTACAGAGAATTCCCCATGCATTGCATACTCAGGAGCCATATAACCACTAAAAACCAAAACCATCAACAGAAACACCGTAAGCAAGGGAGAAAAGAAACTGGAAGTCTTAAAAGTAAAAAAAACAACAAAATTTGTGTTTTGTTTGAAACCATTGACATGTTTGAACTGATTTTATTAGTTAGATTCTTTCAAAAAGATATGAGGATTTGTACTTACTACGTCCCAACAATCCTATTAGTATTTCCTTGAGTTTGGTCAACTCCAAATATTCTTGCCATGCCAAAATCTGAGATTTTGGGATTCATATCTCCATCCAACAATACATTGCTGGCTTTAAGATCACGGTGTATGATTCTAAGCCTAGAATCTTCATGAAGATAAAGAATTCCTCGAGCAATCCCTACAATAATCTTGTAACGCCTTGTCGAATCCAACTCTCTTTGCTTTTCAGAATCTACACATCAAACAAAATATTAAAATCATCAGAAAAATATCAAATAAAAATGAGTAGTTTTGTTCAAATATAAAAAGACATAATAGGAAAAAAAGGTTAGCATGATTTTGTTAAGGTAGCGAACAATCAATAGCTTTGTCATTAATAATGAAGAATTTCCTCTAGCTTTGGTTTCATATATGCTGAATCTGACAGAATTTGGAAAATGAACTTACAGCAGTCATCTAAACTCTATACGGAACAGAAATCCGATAAGATAAACCTACCGAAAAGAGCATAGTCAAGGCTCTTGTTAGGCACAAATTCGTAAATAAGTATCTTTTCTTCTCCTTGCAAGCAAAATCCAAGAAGCCTCGCTAAATTTCTGTGTTGAAGCTTGGCTACCAGTACCACTTCATTCTTAAATTCTTCTCCACCTTGTCCAGAGCTTTTTGAGAGCCTCTTGACAGCTATTTCTTGTCCACTAGAAAGCCTCCCCTGAAGTTTGTAAATATAAGTAAATGGTATAAAGAGTGGTATACTCTCCATGTTATAAAGAAACAAAGAAAGCATACTGGCTTAGTACCTTGTAAACCTCACCAAAGCCACCTGCACCAAGCTTGTTACTAGTTGAGAAATGGTCTGTGGCCTCTTCAATAGTACGAAAATCAAATTGCAATGACTCCAAGGTGGTGATGTCATTTACATCTATACAGCCAAATAGTATGTATATGAGATAAAATTACAACATCAAAATATGCAAACATAATAAAATTTTAAATTCACTTTTGTGATTCTTTACCTTTTCCTTCTCGTTCAGAGTCATACTTGTTTCTCGCTCTTTTCCTTAAGAAACAAATACCCACAATAAACAGCAGCACAGCGACAGCAATTGGAACAACAATTGCAATGATTGTCCCAGATGAGATCCCACTTTTCCCTGCATCAAGAAAAAGGAAACAGCAAAGAGTTTGGTTAATTGGTACTATGATTNTCTCGTACAGAGTCATACTTGTTTCTCGCTCTTTTCCTTAAGAAACAAATACCCACAATAAACAGCAGCACGGCGACAGCAATTGGAACAACAATTGCAATGATTGTCCCAGATGAGATCCCACTTTTCCCTGCATCAAGAAAAAGGAAACAGCAAAGAGTTTGGTTAATTGGTACTATGATTTTGGTATATAAAAAGATGGCATTATTACAACATGTAAAGCACTCCGCTTTAATTAACGTGTCACTCAAGTTTATCTTTGTTCAAAAGACAGGAAACATTTCCATTATTTTCTTCCTTTTGTCTTGTTTTATCAAGACCTGGACTTCCCCTGCTTTTTTCTTTTTCTCCTTTTTCCAATATATTATCTACTCCAACCCAGGTAATTTCTTCTATGATTTTGGTAGCAGAATCATATATAGATGATAGTTTAATTTACACCCATAAAAGTAAATCCTTGAAAGCATCAAACTTCAACTTTACCTTTATGTTTTGCAGAAGTTCCAGGAGGAACCAGTCCAGCCGGAGTAGGCGTCGGCGCCGCCACTGCCGATCCATAAAAGGGGTACAATTCATAATTGAAATTGCAGCTGGGGTATAGAACTCTTCCTCCTATCCTGTTTAAACAACACCATGCAAGGTCTGCAATCACTTCGTTTAGACAGCTTCTGCAATCTTGGGGGGACAGGTCCGGTGTGCACTGAGTTAGAGTATAGAGTGTCTGAAACGCAGAAATATTGACCTGTTTTGTCGCATATTTCTTAGAACCTATAGGAGCTTTGGCTGCCTCATCTGCCGTTGCGTTTAAGGTGAGGTACAACAAACGATTGAACGGTTCTGTGTCGGTGACATTCTCGGTGTTCCTCAGGCGCATTCTCGGCCTTGTGTCAACAGTGGAGAAGAAATTCCGGTTGGAATAGCGAACGAAGCACTCGTCGTACCAGATTATAGCTCCTTTGCCAAAGGGGCACACTAGTGAGCTTGTGTCTTCTAGTCGCTGTGTTGCGCTCACAACGCATTCTCGGCAAGGGTCAGGGAGAATGTCACCTCGGCACAGGAAGAGGCCGTACACGGTGTCGGAGGGGGTTCTTCCGGCGATGGTGGTGTTGTAGTACCAGGTGGTGCCGGTGGCATTGGAAGATAGGGCAGTGAGGAAGGTCTTGAGGTTGAATTGGAAAGCGCTGTTGGCAGTGAACGTTTCATTGGTTGTGCAGCTCTCACGAAGGAAAATAGGGTCAGCAGCTTCAGCAGGGGAAATTTTGAGGAAGATAACAAGCACAAAGAGGAAGCTAACAAGCTGGAACAAAGACATAGTTATGGTGATTGGTGTTTTACTAATTGAGAGCACTTCCATGGTGGGAACTGGGAAGCAACGGTATAGTTTTCTAATAGCAAGTAGGGTGTATTTGAAGTGGCAGATTTTTTGTTCTAGTTTGCTCGCTACTCGGGGGATTGAATCACATGCTTGACGCAAGTGAATGGAGAAAGTGAAACTTCTGTATTTGTTTCCTTTATAAGGAGATTTTTTAGGGTGTAATTGAAGTAGGAGATTTTTTGTGAGCAAACTGTTAAACAATAAAAAAACAGCAGACAACACAAGTCTTTATATAATACAAAATACTAATAGTATAAAGTTGGTTTAAACTATAATAAATAACAGGTTGTAGTCTATGCCAAACCTAACATCTTTCTCACAAAACAAACATTAATACATAAATAAAACAAAATATTTTCTTAACTTAAATTACGTAAAAAAAATTTCATGGTCTGGGGAAAATTAATGAATTAGAGTAATAAATATGTGAATGTGATGGAGAAACAAGTTCAAGGACTTCTATTGATGAACCAAAAGTAAGAAAGAAAATGAAAGGAGCAAATAGGTCCAAGCCAAAGGTTGCAATTATGTCAGCAGAGTGTATTTTTTTTTTTGGATAAATATTCTAGTTAAACTTTATATGATGGCAAATGTAAATTATGGGTGTGAAAAAGGTGTAATTTTACTTATATGTAACTAGCATTACTCTGAAGATGGGGACAGAAATTTACTGTGATCTTTTATCCAAGTACCTGGTATCAGCTTCTACGATTTAAACTAAATTATCCTTTTGATTATTTCCAACATATTTCATTCACATCCTTTACAGCTTCTATGATTGAGAAACCACAAATTGTATGCACCTCCTACACCCCTTGCTTCGTGCTCGTAGCACCAGTTTCTGAGCATTACAGGTAGTTTTCGAAAACGACTTTGCTTTGACAGAATGGATTTCGTTTTCCTCTAGGCAAAGGCGCATATAGTGTATCTAGAAACAAGAAATGAAAAGTGGAGATAGTATAATTTTAGATGACCAACCTTTATCCTTGTTCTTTTAATTGGTTTTTCTAAAAATTAAACCCATGTCCTTATTATAAAAAAGAAATGTTACATATACCAACAAGGTATTGGCTCAATTTAAAGCAGGTTAAACTCTAAAGCATTTTAGGTCAAAAGTCTTGATTTCAAATCTTTGGAGTTCTACTTGTTGAAAGGAATTTACTAGTTACTGTCTCTATCATGAACAAAAATTAATCTTATATTCAAAGGGTGTGAGGATACTTTAAGTGTTAAAAAANAAAAAAAAAAAAAAAAAAAAAAAAAAAGAACGCTACATATCTCTTCTTTCTATAGAACCAATCTTTGCCCATTATATTTTTAAAAAGTAAAATTTCAAATCTCTTTATTTTTTATGCCTTTTTATGATAACATATTTTATTATTTTATTCAAACAACATAAAATGAATAAGTTTCCTAAAACTATATTATTTTTCTTAAAAATATTTTCCTAATAAGAAGTCAATTTCCATTTAACACTTGTATTGAATATGTTTGCAAAAATAATGAAACATTCTCCTTATTTACATCAAAGAAGAGAAGAAAACATTTTTGAGTGTCCGAACTAGGCAATACAAATGTTTAATATTTAAAAAAAAAAAAAATCAGTTGCATGCATTTCTCGTATGCATATTTTTCTAGAAAACAAATCACATATAGGATACGTATTAACTTTGTTGGCATATAAGGTTATGGTTTGTGTCTTCCTGAACACATAACAAGTCAATATGAATGCATCTAATAACTTCATTTCTTGAATAAGAATCCTTTAGAGCAGGATCCAACAATTCCAATATCCTCCCCTCCCTCCATAGTTTCCAGGCCTGCAATAACAAATTCAATCAATAATTAATCAGTCTTTTAAAGATTGCTACCTTTCTTCTTTTGAATGTTTGTTTT
>QAOA01006358.1:44785-60752 GCA_003255065.1 Cercis canadensis | reverse complement strand
CACTGAAAAGCATTGGAGAAGGATAATGAATGCTTAATGAAAAGTAATTAAATAAAACTTAATATTGAACAAAATAACACTTACAACTTTGAAACTTCATGAAATATACTTTGAAAAAGTTACAAACTTTGAGGAGAGCACAATGGCTTTGATGAAGGGCTTTGAAGAGAGCTAATGACTTAATGAAACTTTGATAAAAGGAGAAAGTTTGAAAGGTTAGCTAGACTTGGCTAAGCTAAAGAGTTATTTTCTACCAAATATTTACATTGCTTCTTCTTGTGATGAAGGTGTCTATTTATAGACTCTTGAGAGAATGATGGATTCCAAATGGTTTGAAGTTCATTCTTGTCTTGTTGTATGAGGTGTGATGAAGTTTTTCATGATGTCTTCTTGTGATGACACTTGTAAAGTGGGGAAGCATTCTTTTCTTCTCTTGTTGACACATGTTTGGACACTTGGCATGATGGGGAGTCTTCATAAAACTTGTTGACTTGTTGAATATGATGATAAATTTGCATGTGAATTCTGCAGCCTTTTAGTAACACTACACATGGGCTACAGCTGTTTGGAATCACTGCACATGGACAACAGTCTTTGGGTGACTGTGTCACGATTCCATTGTGATGATATCTTGGTATTCTCCATCAAAGGTAGTATTCCAATAATCAAATCTGTCGTCAGCCTCTGCATCTTGATAGAAAAGATGAAATGCCTCTAAGTCTTTTGCGTGATTTTTTTGAAAATAATAATCGGCTAATTGTTGAAAATTAGTCCGAATTTTGAAAGGAACTTCGGGAATGGCTAAGTCTGAATATATTTTTTGATTATAATCCTTTGCAACAAGAATTTGATATTTAATGGAAAGCTCTTTTGCAATGGTACTAGCTCTCCAATGTCTAATTTGCTTTCGTAAAGAAAGATTATGACAGGGCCAGGAATACTCAGAGGAGAGAAGGTAAGGTTTGACTAGATGTTTTTTGAGTAGGATTTTGTGTTGAGCAGGATAACAAATTCCTTTGATCCATTCTGGGGCTTTGCTTTGAATGAGTAGCTCGACATATCTTTTTGGAGGAAACTTATCAAAGGCATGTATAATACAATGAGATAGTTTTCTTCCAAATCCTTTTGATTGATCAGGGTTGGTAATGAGAATATTAGCAAGATATCCATAATCTAAAAGCTTTTGAGGGGTTAAAACTATTGGTTCTTTGTTGAAATAGATTGTGATAGGAAGATATTGGGAGAGGTCTAATGAGGCTCTACATATGCTATAGGTAAGGTGACATTTACAGTCAGGCATGGAAAGGGGAATTTCTGTGCACAAAGGGTCTGTTTTGAGGCATTCAAGGTTTTTGAGACCATGATAACATTCCCATGTCCAAGTCATACCTGGAATGAGTTTGTAGCTACAGGCGAATTCAATTAAAGCCTTCTGAATAAACTCTTGCCTGTTGAGCTCAGTCTCTTGAAGAGTTTGATGAACAAATTCTCTACAATCAGCATCTGGTAACTGATTGAGAAAACTGTGGGAGAAGAAGAAAACTCTTGATTTCTTCGTTTCTCTTTCTACTTTTGCTTTAACCAATGGGGTTAAAGTTAGAATCTTTTCTTTTCCTTTAGCCAGTGGGGCTAAAGTTCTGATGCTCTCTCTCATCTCACTTTTATCTCCATACTCTCTTTTATCCTTATCTTTAGCCAGTGGGGCTAAGATAGCACTCTTACTCGTCTCACCTTTTGCTTTAGCCAGTGGGGCTAAAGTTATATCTTCTAAAGCATCAAGTTCTTTGATTCTGCTTTCATCCAGTAGGGATGATGATGATATTCCACTGTGAGCCAGTTGGGCTGACAGGGCTTCAACTTGTCTTTTAAGAAGTTCATTTTCTTTGATCAGCTCAAGATTATTGGCAGTAATATTATTGAGAAAATATTCATTTGTTCCACAAGTACGACAAGTTTTGTGATGAAATTTATGATGAGAAAAACGAAAATAGTCTGCTACTATTTGCAAGACTAATGACTTATTATTAAAGTCACTAATATTCCAAATATTATCTAATATTATTGTTTTTAATCATTAAGTCAAAACTGAGTTACGATCCTGTCATAAATGGTTTCAGAGCCTCGCCACCTTTAAATTGAGTGGGGGTAATGGGTGTGTGAGAGCGTTGTCTCATCTTTCAACAAAAGATTCTCTTTCAAACAAAATGTTTATCTTACATGGCTAGGTAGTTTTGCTACAGAGTCAGTAGATTTCATGGTTATGGTTTGTTAGAAGATCAAGTTTTAATTAGACATTACAGAAGTCTCCTTCTTAACAAAGAATTTGTTCAAACAGCAGATCCTTACTATATTTGGGTTCTTAGATATCAAGTCTCATTAAGATAAAAAAAGAATTGCATATCTAGCTGTCTAAGTCAGATGGTAAGATATTATGGTCCTTACATAGAAAATCAAAAGCATGCTTACTGGTTCTATAGTAATAGAGTTCAATACCTAAAAAAGGAACATCCTTATGAAATAGAAGAAATTAAACATTATCAAAAGTTTGCTCAATATTATTTCAGAAAGCTTGCTTATCTAGCTGTCTAGTCATCGTTCTAAATATTTTTTTACGAAGTTCGTTAAGCTGAACATAGATCTTTAAAGTCCAAGACTTTGTAGGATATCAAGACTTTAAGAAGATTAAGAGTTTTTCTTGACTTAGCGTTGGTAAGCCTGCAGCGTGTTCCCGGTAGTAAGACCCAGGGGAGGTAGTAAAACCGTTGGTAAGTGTGGTGTTCCCAGTGAGTTCAAGAAAGATAATTAATTAGATTAAAGTTAAAATTGATTATAATGTCAAGGATGACTAGAGGATTGTTGTCTGGAAAACATGAACCTTTTAGCTCAGATATTCAAGAATATGACTATTCAATAGATGATCAAGATGATGAAATAGATTATCAAAATAATGAAATTTCATATGAAGATGAATGGGAGTTAGAAAATACTAGATATGAACCATCAACTCATTACAATTCTACTAGAAGATCATTAGATTTCTCTTTAATAAATTCATCAAGAATTAAATTTAGAACAATTATTCCAAAACCTGTTTATCAAAAAACTCAAGATTCAGATTCTCCTCATATGTTTCCTATTAGGTCTGATTTTCAAAGTCAACTTAAGATCATATCAAAAGAGTTTCAAATAGATAAAGAATATCTTAGGAAATAATTCATGAGAGTCTCAAACAAAGAAAAAAGACATTGGTATTTCAAAAGATTTAATAGTCATTCAAGGGATATTCCCAAGGAAATTTACTATCATGAATTAAATATCATGGAAATCAACATACCTTTCTTCGAATGGTTCGAAGAATATGCTGAAGTAAATGACATATTTTATCCTTATTCTCAATACAAAAAGATCAATACAAACACTAGTATAAGTCAAAATTAGAAAACTTCATCAGATACATCAATTACTGTTGTCCATCATCCTTTAGAAGAAATTACTGTAAAAAATGTTCATAATGAAGATGTAATAGCATCACCTTTCAAAATGACACATGATCCTGACAAGGACAATCATTCATTAAAAGATATAAAAAATATATAGTGTCAAAGTAATTTTACAAATCAAATACTCAAGACTGTTTCAGATCAAATGACTAGAGTAGAAAATACACTTTCTTCTCCTCCTTCATTAGGTTCCCCTTCTTTAGGTCCTACTTCTTCAAAACCTCCTTCTTCTCCTTCAATAACTTTCAGTAGTTCAAAAATTCAACAGCCCATTTATAAGATACCAAACTTTTTTAAGATCAAAGATCAAAGATATTAGGTTTGGAAATGAAGATGCATTAAACCTAATAGTAGAAAAGCTCAATAAATTGGATAAGAAACAATCAATCAACATGATCAAAAATGAAGAAGATGAGTTAGCAGTCAATAAAGTTTTTAAACAGAATCTAAGATTAGGTCAAAGAACTAATCAAACTATGAATTATTATNGTCCTACTTCTTCAAAACCTCCTTCTTCTCCTTCAATAACTTTCAGTAGTTCAAAAATTCAACAGCCTATTTATAAGATACCAAACTTTTTTAAGATCAAAGATCAAAGATATTAGGTTTGGAAATGAAGATGTAGAAAAGCTCAATAAATTGGATAAGAAACAATCAATCAACATGATAAAAAATGAAGAAGATGAGTTAGCAGTCAATAAAGTTTTTAAACAGAATCTAAGATTAGGTCAAAGAACTAATCAAACTAGGAATTATTATCCAAGACCTACTCTTCCTGATATTCAATTTGAAGAAAGAAGTCAATATGTTCATTCAAGCTATGATGGAACTAGTATTTATGAATGAAACATTGATGATATGAGTGAACATGAAATATTGAATCATACAAATGAAATTCTCATGACAGTTTATGCATTTAAAGTCAAAATTCCTTCAATAGATCAAAGAAATATCCTTAGAATTATCATTAGTGGTTTCACAGGTCAACTTCGAGGTTGGTGGGATAATTATCTCACTGAAGATCAAAGATTAGAATTAGAAAATTCAATAGATCTTGAAACCAATAATTCAACATGTATATAAATTTTAATTTATGCTATCATTAAACATTTCGTAGGTGAACCTCAAAGCTTTCAAGAAAATTATTAGAAATCTTAGCCAACTTAAGGTGTAGAAAACTCTCAGACTTAAGATGGTATAAATGTGTGTTTTTCTTAAAAGTGTTCTTAAGAACTGATTGCAATGTAGCTTATTGGAAAGAAAAGTTTATCTGTGGTCTTCCTAAGCCATTTGCAGAAAAAGTCAAAGAAAGATTAAGAAATTTTGGAACTCAACAAGGATTATCATTAACTCAAGTTTACGAAACCTCTTTATATGGTCAGTTAGTCAGTGCTATCAATCAAGAAGTAATAATTGAGTGTAATGATATAAAGTTCAAAAATAAGATTCAAAAAGATAGTCATAAGAGAAAATATGAGTTAGGGAATATTTGTAATCAAATGGGAATTGATACAAATTTGATTCCTCCCTCTTCAAGAAATAGGAAAAATAAAAAAATTCTTTAGGAAAGAATTTAGGAACAAGAAATTCAAAAGGAATAGGAAATCCTATGATAAAAATGAATCAAACAAGCCTTCAAAAGAGTCATTTTCAAAAAATCAAAATAAAAGTTCAAAGTCTAGCAAATCATTCAAAGGTCCAGTTTGTTATAAGTGTGGTCAAATAGGACATTACCAAAATAATTGTCCAATGAAGAAAAAGATAAATTCATTAAATATTAGTGATCAATTGAAAGAAGAATTAAGTAAATTATTCACCAACAAAGTTTCAGACTCGGAGAATGAATCTGAAAAAGATCTTTCGGAACAAAATTCTGAAGAAGATCAATTAGAAAATATTTATGATATTCAAGATGAATCATCTGCTTCAGAATTATCTGAATCTATAACAGGTGAACTTTGTGTTTAAAATTACAAAGATCCAGATTGTGCTGGAAATTACAAGAAGTCAATAAATGTTATTTCATCAAAAGCTCATTTTCTCATAGATGTCATAAAAAAGATAGAGGATGAGGAAATCAAAAAGGAATATCTTTTAAAGTTAAAAGATATCATAGATCAAGAGAAACCAAGTATACCCAATATCAAACCTATAAGTCTTAGTGATATACTTTCAAAAATGAATTCAAAACAGCATGTAGTTTCTGTCAAAGATCTTCAAAATGAAATCAAATGAGTCAAAGAAGAAATTAGGCAATTAAAGCAAAATCAGAATCAAATAGAATTACGATTGTTTAACTTATCATTAAAGAATCATATCAATAGTCAAGAGTCTAGTCAAAAGGATAAAGATGAAGATGTTGGACAATCTTCAGATTCTCATGAAACTTATTTGAATATCATCAACAGAATTCAAATTCAAAAATGGTATTGTAAGATATCATTAATCATTAATGAGGAATATCATAGAAGTTTCATAGCTCTAATAGACTCAGGAGCAAACATGAATTGTATTCAAGAATGCTTAATTCCTACTAAGTACTATGAAAAGACTTTAGAGTCTTTAACTAGTGCTAATGGTTCAAAACTCCAAATAGAGTATAAGTTAACCAAGACTCAAATTTGCAATAAAGGTATATGTTTCAAAAATACTTTCATCTTAGTCAAAAATATTTCAACACCTGTCATGTTAGGAACTCCTTTCCTTACTCAAATCTATCATTTTCATATAACATCTCAAGGAATACATACTAGTCAAGGTGGTAAAGAAATCATATTTGAATTTCTTAGATCAATGAACGACAAAAATGTTAATAAAATTTAAAATTATTCAATCTATGTTATCAATATGATAATGAAGAAACAAAAGCAAATTCAATACTTGAATCAAGAAGTTCATTACAGGAGAATAGAAGAATAGATTCAAAATCCTCAAGTCAAAGATAGGATAGAGAAATTCAAAAGAAGATTCAAAATGAAGTCTGTGCCTATCTTCCAAATGCTTTTTGGCAAAGGAAGAAGCATATGGTGGAATTACCATATAAAAAAAATTTTCATGAAAGTAAAATTCCTACCAAGGAAAGACCTATTCAAATGAATATAGAATTGGGAGAAATCTGTAAAAAAGAAATTCAAGAGTTGTTAGACAAGAAGCTCATTAGACCAAGTAAGTCTCCTTGGAGTTGTGTAGCTTTTTATGTTAATAAACAAGCTAAACAAAAAATAGGAGTACCCAAGTTTGTCATAAATTATAAGCCTCTCAGCAAAATTCTTCAATGGATTAGGTATCCAATACCTAACAAGAAAGATTTAATTAGTCGTTTATATAATTCATCAGTATTTTCAAAATTTAATATGAAATCTGGTTTTTGGCAGATTCAAATTCATGAAAATGGCAAGTACAAAACTGCTTTCACAGTTCCATTTGGACATTATGAATGGAATGTCATGCCATTTGGTCTAAAAAATGCACCATCAGAATTTCAAAATATTATGAATGATATTTTCAATCCTTTGTCAATATTCACTATTGTCTACATAGATGATGTTTTAGTATTCTTAAACTCAATAAATCGCCATTTTGAGCATTTAGAAACATTTTTTTTTTTATATAGTCAAACAAAATCGTTTGGTGGTGTCAACCAAGAAAATGAAACTGTTTCAAACAAAAATTAGATTTTTAGGATTTGATATTCATCAAGGTACCATTAAGCCTATTAGCATATCAATATAATTTTTAAACGAATTTCTAGATGAAATCAAATATAAGAATCAATTACAAAGGTTCTTAGGATGCTTGAATTACATTTCTAATTTCATTCCAAATTTAAGACAGAAATATAAACCACTATTCAAAAGACTTAGGAAAAATCCCCCTATTTGGAATCAAGAAATGACTCAAGTCATTAAAGATTTAAAAATCCTGTCTCAAAATTTTCCTTGTTTAGGAATTCCAGATCCTTTGGCCTATATGATAGTAGAGACTGATGCTTCTGATATAGGTTTTGGGGGAATCTTAAAGCAAAGAAAAATAGGAAATAGTCAAGAACAAATAATGAGATACCGTTCAGGACTATGGATCGAATCTCAAAAGAATTATTCTACAATCAAAAAGGAAGTTTTATCCATTGTTTTGTGCATCTAAAAGTTTCAAGATGATTTAGTCAAAAAAACTTTTTTATTGAGAGTGGATTGCAAAGCTGCAAAAGATGTTTTACAAAAAGATGTTCAAAATCTAGTTTCTAAACAGATTTTTGCAAGATGGCAAGCAATCTTATCTTATTTTGATTTTCAAATAGAATTCATTTAAGAAGAGAAAATTTTCCTTCCTAATTTCCTTACTCGTGAATTCCTACAGGGAAAAAATAAGTAAGAAGAATTCACCAACCAGTGTGTCAAAGGCGTCACCATCCACTTCAAAACTTGTACCATCATCATCATTAAATTCACTAAATCCACAAGCAACCCCATTTAAATCTGTCTTATCTCAACACTAATTCCTTCCTAACACAAAAGCTCTCCCAAGTGAAGCTTTCTCCTTTCATCAAAGTTTTCATTAAATTTTCATCAAGTTTCAAAGCCTAAGTTAGAAAACTTTTCATCAACCTTCAAAGACCCTTGTTCTCTTCTCCTTATGTATCAAATTTTGTAATTACTTTCAAAGCAAGTTTTCAAGAACTTTCAAAGTTGTAAGTGTTACTTCATTCAATATTAAGTTCTATTTCAATACTTTTGTATTATACATTCATAATCTCATCTTTGCTTTCTAGTGCGGACTACTGCCGGATTAACTTCCTTTCATAAGCATTCATCTATGTCCTTGCTTTTGAGTGCGGATTACCACCGGATTAGCCACCTTTTAATTTTTGAAGTTTTTGTTCATTTTTACTATTCATCATTACTGTTCATGATTATTATTCACAAGTTACTGTTCATTCCAAACTTCTACTTATTTGCATGTTTCAAATTAATTTCTGCACCATTTTCATTAAGTTTTTGACTTACTCATTAACTTTGTTCATTCATAATTAATCATTAAGTCAAAACTGAGTTACGATCCTGTCATAAATGGTGTCATAAATTGTATATATATATACGATCCTGTCATATATATATATATATACTCTTAACTATAACTTTGATTTGGAACATGAATATTATTTTTATTTTTAGTGAACTACAAAAAATATTGATATAGTTCGAATATAAATATTATTTGAAAAAGTTTACTTTTTTATCATTAGTAAGAAATATTGTCAGTTATACAAATGAAGTGATATGAAATAGTAATTAAATTTAGTATAAGAGGACAAGTTTAGTGAAAGGGGGAATGCATGAAGGATATTAATATCTAACAGTAGCTATATACAGTTAGTTACACAACATTTTATCATTTGTAAGAAACTATACAAGAACAAAGGATATTAATCTCTAACAGAAATCGAAGTTAAATTTTTGAATTCAAATTTAATTTCTCATTACACTCTCACAAGAAGATGGATTCGTCAGAGACACCAATCTTGTCTCTCAAGGTGCATAAAGCAGAAGGAAGGGGTGGTTTGGTCAATAGGTTTACTAGTTATTATTGGGAGGAGACATGAGCAAGAGTGAGTGAATAAAAAAATCACCTTTTCTCTTACATAGTGATAATCAAGCCCAATATGTTTTAAGTTTGAGTGATTGATGGGATTAGAACATAAATAGGTCACAGCTATGTTGTCCTAGATTTTTTTTGGTCACAGCTGTGTGCGAGTGGAAACAAGAATGAATGAAGTTAGACCATAATAGAGGGAATCTTGCACGTTTCAAAGAGAAAACTAAAAATATTGGCAATGACGAGAATGACTATTGCAAGTTTTTCTTCATGTAAAACGAAATTCCCCAGGAAACCCAGAACCCATTTTCCCCAAACTGCCACATCCATAATTCAAATTATTGATATTACCTTTCCCCTCATGTTGAGCTCGAAAATTAATGGTAGAATAAGAACAAGAAACAGAATTTCTCGAAGACAATGATGATGAAAACACACATGGTCCAATATAAGATAAAGGGTTTGCAAAGAAATAACTCAAGAGTCTCTAAGCAAAACCCTTTCCCAGTGGATTATTCAACTTCAGTGCCATTAGTACAAAAGCAATCAACACAGTTAAAAAGGGTTAACCAACCAGGATCTTTTGGAAAACACAGTAATAGCTGAGGTCAACAGAGAAATTCAAAATTTCATTGTCTTACTTGCTTGAATAGAAAACAGAACCACATCCAGCTTTGGGATCCTCTTTGGGCTTCCCAGGTCTGTCCGTCGCCGGTGTCGCCACGTCTGAACCACCAACGAAAGACAAAGCCATGACCTTTCCTTCGCGGCTCACTCACTCTCAGCATACACTATGAGCCTGCGTCACGCTCTGCCATCGCCGCTAGGAAGTGGCAAAAATCTAAATAATTTAAGAGCATGGCAAAAAAATAAATAAATAAATAAATAAAATAAACTAAACAAAAAAAAATACTAAATATATAAACCAAATAATTTTTGGTCAGAAATTTTTTTTCTCCTTTAACATAGTTTGGAGAGAGACTTAATCTCACAAAAATTAACCCAAATATACTCTTATTGTTAAAAATAATAATAATAATTCCTTGGCACAAATATATTTTTGGTTATATGTTGTTGTTAGGTTAACGTTGAAACAAAAAAAAACTGTAATAATATTTATAAAAAAATTATTAATTAAAGTAAAATTAACAAAACATTGATGGCAAAAAAAAAAAAACAAAAAAAAAAACAAAACATTGCCCCTCTCAATTTGCCACTTAAAAATTATTAACAAAATATATGAATATATATTTTCAATTATAACTTGATGCATCCGTTTTTAGCTTGAGAGTGCTACTGTACGAATCCCCAGTTAAAGTGTTGAACCAATGGCTGTTTTAGCTTCGAGAAAAGAAAGTTTATGTGACAGATTCAAGTATAGAGATTTATTGGAAACATGCACTTATGGTCAGACATATTGGACCAAAGTTGAACCGTGTAATGGATCTCTCTAGCCCAAAGTAGACGATGGGAGTTCATAGCAAAAAAAAAAAAAAAGAACACAATGCATGCATTGCAATTGAATTGACAAGTAGTGCACCAGTTCACGACTAATTTTCATTTGTATTGTATTGTAATTGACAAGTTGTGAACAAGTTCAAGTGAAGAGTATGCACAACTAGTGATCGCTGATTGACTCCAATATTATAATTTATAATTTATTTATATAGTTATAATAATTTTAAATTTATTTATTTTAATATTATATTTTAAAAAAATGAAAAACTTCAAAAAAAAAAAATTATAGAGCGGGCCCTACTAGACACTCCAATGGGCCCATGATGTGTCCACATGGAACATGCCAGTGGGCCTAGGGCGTGTCCAATTGATCATTAAGCATATCAGGGTGGAAGCTTCTGTCATGTTCCCTTGATTCGGTGCCTACCAGAGTGCAAACTTTGTCTTCCAAATTTGATCTAAAACCAGCAGAAGACCCCTCTGTAGCTAGTGTGGATTGAGATGAGTTAATTCTAGATGTCAATTCTTGCAGCTTTTTCTCCAATAGGATACACACCCTAGTCCCACTGGTTTGTCCTATTAGGTATGCTTTGCAAAAATTGATGTTGTTGTTTTTTTTTTTTTTTTTTTTTTAAGTTTTTCATTTTTTAAAAAGCATAATATTAAGATAAATAAGTTTAAAATTATTATAAATATGTAAATAAGTTATAAAATTGTAATATTGGAGTCAATCAACCAACTGGTGATAGATACACTGGTTCATGTAGAATTACATAGTTTAGAGAATAATATATAAGTATCAAAGTATTAAAAATTAAGTAATGGGATAAGAAGCTTGCATTACTTTGAATTGTAATTGGCCAATAGTACACCAATCCATGTAGAGGATATGCACAAACAGTTGTTGTACTTACATTGTGTTGTAATTCATAAACATAGTTTGAACTGCATATATAGTTTAGAGAATAATATATAGTATCAAAGTATTAAAAATTAAGCAGTAGGATAAGAAGCTTGCATTGCTATGCCACAGAGGCCTTCCTGAGCATCCACATCTCTCTGCATCTTA
Source organism: Cercis canadensis (assembly GCA_003255065.1). NCBI lineage: Eukaryota > Viridiplantae > Streptophyta > Magnoliopsida > Fabales > Fabaceae > Cercis > Cercis canadensis. The sequence continues at coordinate 49,133 of QAOA01006358.1, read as the reverse complement.
ATGTATCCTTCTTCACCCCACTGTGTTCCCCATGAGTTCTTCACCAACCAATACTTGGTCCCATCTTCACTTACTCCATAACCCACAGCAGTAACACCATGATCCAACTCAGTGCCACATGAGCCAGTGAATACACCACTTGAGTAAAATTGGAAGTCAGATCCACTGGCATCAATGGCTACAGAAATTGGTTGATTAGCCACAGCTTTGAGCAGTGCCTTCTCACTGTTGGCAGGCACATCTTCGTACCCTTTAATGCTAGCTGCATGGTTGGCTTCTTTGTTTGTGTTACAGGTTCCATCAACACCCTGGTAAGCGTAGTTGGCTTCTGTGCTAAGACCCTTATTCTGTATGATGAATTTGAAGGCATCGTCCATTAGACCCCCTTCACAACCTTGGTCCACACCATTTGTGTCACAATCTACAAGCTCTTGTTCTGACAAAGAAATCAATTTGCCTGTGCTAAGCTGAGTGATTCCTTCAGTTGCTGCCACAGCAGAAAATGCCCAGCAACACCCTACAATTTCAAAGCAATACACAATTAGATAGAAATGAAATGTTGAGTTGTGAGTTTTGACAAAAAATTATCAAACACTTACCACATTGGCCTTGGTCCTTGATAGGTGTTACAGCACCTTTCTTTCTCCAATCCACAGTGGATGGAACTGCAGTTACACTTTCATATTTGAATGTGGATGTCCTTGTGATTGTGGAGCACATATGGCCCTTGAATCTGTTTCTGGATGCTATGAACTCGTCGTTTGTGAGATCTGCAAATTTATTGATGGCTAGCTTGTAAGGTTTGTTTCCTGCATTGTTAAAGGTTTCTATGTATTCCACATTGGTCTTGAATATGTTGAAACGCTTCTCCTTCTCTTGCGAGTTCTTATAGAACTTGCCATAGCGACCCATCCATTGCTCATGCCTCTCATGCATTGAGGCATCTTCAAGAGTGCGAGAAGTGGCTTCAAAAGCCAAGAAGCCAAACAAGAAAAGCAAAGCCAATGAAATACTGGGGAGCTGAATTTTTGAAGCCATAATGGTAGTGATGACAGTGGAGACAACTACTTCAGAGTGGTTAACGAAAAGAGAGAAATGAAGATGCTGTGCTAATCCCCAAGATTGGTGGGGTGTATATATAGGAAAACTCTGGTTGAATTGTAAACTAGTTGATTTCAACTGATAGGCATAAAACACCATTTTCTTCAACGTACCTGAGAGAATGTTCTGAGTAAGACTACTATGTACTTGTCTTGATAAATTACTTTTCAAAGAAACACCTTGTACGTGCATTTGCAAAAACCAGCCTTCAAAGAGAGAGAGAGAGAGAGAATGAATACAAAACATGGTATATTTAGAAACGCTTGAGTGTGGAAATCTTCTCCCTAGCACATAATGTCACTGATTCACTGACCTTTTCCTTGTCGTTTTTCTCCTTTGGTGGAAAGCGGCAAGTTCCCTTCAAACTTGTTATTACACCATAGAAGATCTTGTTGGAAAATGGTAGCCATGCCAGATTTTATGTTGATGAAGTGATTTTGATTTTAGAATTTAGTATAAAGCATACATCTTTTACCACAATCTATCTATACTGAAGATCAATTTTTTTTTTTTTTGCTATTTCTCCAATCAAAACCAAGTCCTACCAAGAAAAACTACTGGAGAATTATGAAAAGATAATTAATGATTCAAATATTTAACAAAATAGGCCATATTAAGTTATTTTACAGTTGAGGATCATAAATGTTGTTAGATAACCAAATGTAAAATTTGATTATTTGGTACTTCAATGCAAATAAAATTTTAAAATTTTCTACAATAAAGATTTTGAATTATTGGCATGTCTTAAGTACTCCCATAAACTTAAGACAAAACATTACATTTTAATATAACACACTCGCACACAAAAAAAAAAAAAAGATAAAGAAAATAACACTCGCACACATAGGTAGAATCGAATGAATTTGTTATACATATTGAGCAAGTTTTTTTTTTAATTTTTAAAATATATATATTCAGCAAGTTAAGAGAATATGTATATGTGTTTGTTTGCACTTGAAACTTGTTTCTTTCAAAGGGACCATGTCCCTTGTTAGTGGTAAAATTGGTTATTGAATTCATTTTTGTATATTTGTGCACTTGTCCTGGAGAATCCGAAAACTTGTTTTTGTTAAATTAAAAATAATAGTTAATCCCACCTTAACTCACTTGTGCATTTGTTAAAGTAATGTACTACGCATTGCCTTGATATAACTTAGTAGTGATAGCTTTTTCAAGTTTTCTCCAAAAAGAAAAGTAAAAAGAAAATAACAAAAAATTATAATGTAACAAAAAATCAGTAGTTTTAGAAATACTCTCAAAACATCACCAATTGTGTAAATTATTTTCCAAACAAAAATATTCAAATAAAAACCCCAATAACCTTAGCTGTTTAATTTCTCTTTTGTTATAAATAAATATAACTAAAAAATTTAGTTGGAGATAAATATCAAAGAGTGGAGATTCAATGTTAAAACTTTTAACTTTTTTGAGAAATTACTAGACCAATTTAATGACATATACTTATCGTCTTTAGTTGTTTAAATTGATGAAATATTTGATGTCACACTTTATCTTCCCGTTAAATTAATGGAGAGAAGATAATGTGCACATCAAATATTTCATCAATTTAGAGAACTAAGGTGAATTCAGGACTAAACTGAATCAAAATAGAAAAGCTATTTTCTTAGTTGAGAAAAAAATATATTTAAGGATTAAATTAAGTCAAAACTCAAAAGTAAAAAAAGGTCACATACCTAATTGAGGAAATACATTTTTTTAAAAGAGTAAATAGGAAGTATTATGTTACCTCATAAATGTACATATTTGGTGACTCAAAAATTTGATATCTTTATCATATATAGTACCAAAGCTAAGAGTACCCCTAATTCTCTAACGGGAAGTAATAAATCACATAATGCTCAGGGTAAAAGGATACATGTAGGTATTCCAATAATATGTGTGGTACAACAACTATATATAGTAAGTTACACAATATTCTATCCTTCGTAACAAATTGTATACAATAATAGAGGATATTAATCTCTAATAGAAATCTAAGTTAAAATTCTCAATTCAAATTTAATTCCTCATTATGCCCTTGCAAGATGGTGGATTCACGAGAGACACCAATCTTATCTCTTATAAGGTGCCTAAAGAGGAAGGAAGGGGCGGTTTGGTCAATAGGCCTACAAGTCGATCTTTGCAAGAGACATGCATGAGCAAGAGTGAGTGAATCAAAAATTACATTTTCTTTGAGAAAGTGATAATCAAGTGCAATAAGTTTCATGCGCAAGTGAAAGATGGGATAATAATATAGATAGATCACAACTATGTTGTCACAAATTTTTTTTGTCACAACTATGCGTGAGTGAAAGGAAGAAGGAATGATTTTTCCCATACTTCAACAAGGATTCAAGAGTGCTCATTTTCTGTTCAACATTGAGTGGTGATCTCACCGTGATGACAACCTCCTCCAAACATGGAATCATGAATTCTGAATCCACCTGGAAAAGGAGTGAGTGTATCTACATTAGATAAGATGTCAGAACACCCCAATCATAAAACCTAAGTATGTTATAAAAAACTTACATGTTTCAGGCTGTTCTTCGGACAAAGAGCTGCAAACATAGCTCCATGAATATGAAACTTGCGCAGCTTGGGATGGCTATTGAAAAAATCAACAAAATCAATCTCAGGAAAGGGTTGAAGAGCCTCTAAGTCCCCAGTGAATTCAACCTTCATATAGAGATGCTTCGCCTCACTTGCCAATTTGAGCATTCTGCATGTTGCATCCCAGCACCACTGGACCCCCCCTCATAGACAAGAACTCCAGAGATGTAAGATTTCCAAAATCAACCATGCATGTACACTCTCCCTGGAAGCAATTATCATTAAAGGGGGAAAAATTAACTTTTAACATAGCTAAAGAGGCTAAAGACTATAAAGATTAGTTGGAAGAAAGAACTATGACAAGATAAAATAAGTAATTACAGGATTCACAGACAATACGGGATCCTCCAATCTTGCACCAATTATCTCAAGATTCCTGAGGTTTTGGAAGACATCCCACCTTGGGGAATGCGTCATTAAGACTCCCCAAAGTATTAAAGATTCTAAGTTCCTTGCTGCACCAATGCAATCTAACTTTGATGGGCTTTCATGGGAGGCCTGATTTTCAACAAGGTTGTCCATTCGGAGCTGAAGCTAACATAGAGATGGGCCAACATGTGATATGTTGAATAGTTCGTAAAGATGGTTATAAAACTAAGTTCCATATGAATTGAATTAAAGAATGTAATTTTTTTTT
>QAOA01006358.1:22578-32711 GCA_003255065.1 Cercis canadensis | reverse complement strand
ATTAGAAGCAATAAGTGTATATTATATATTAATAATTTAATATTTATGAAATTTTACTTTTTTATGAAAATGTACTTAATTAGAGTATGAATTCGGTTATTGTCAATTTTTATTTTTTTAATAAATAAATAATAATTACATTTATAATTAAAAAATTGAATTAGAAAAAAAGAGTAAAAAAATAATAAAGGGTAAACTAGTAAAAATATTTTACAATAAAACATTTCCTTCCCTTTCCTTTCCTTTTCTTCATTTTAATCATCCAAATAAAGGAGAGGAAAACCCCTCCCTTTCCTTTCCCTTCCTTTCCCTCCCTTTCCTCTCCTCTCCTCTCCTCTCCCCTCCAAAAAAACTCTCAAACAGAGCCTTAGGGTGTAATTGAAGTAGGAGATTTTTTGTGAGGAAACTGTTAAACAATAGAAGAAGAGCAGATAACACAAGTCTTTATCTATGGCAGAAAAGTTCTAAGAGAGTTCCATTCATTTTGATGCTATATAATACAAAATACTAATACCATAAAATTGGTTTAAATTATAATAAATAACAGGTTGTAGTCTATACCAAACCTAACATCTTTCTCACAAAACAAATATTAATACATAAATAAAACAAAATATTTTCTTAACTTAAATTACTTAAAAAAAATTCATGGTCTGACACCAACAGTGAACCACGCCTTGACATGACATCTCTTCAAACTTACTCACCCAAACGGTAGGCCTCCTTCCGTTTGCTTCCTTTACTAATTAAGAAAAAAAATAATTCTCCCCATTTTTTAGCCGCACAGGACTTTGCTTACTTCTTTTATTTTTTAAAAAAATAATTAGATTCTTTGATCATGTCAGCAGTTCCGTCGTTGAGGGTGGTCCGGTTGAAACCGTCGTGGAGGGAGGCGTTGGAGGTAAGAGAAGAGAGGAGGACATTCAAATTGGATTGAAATGTACTGTTGGGTTGGAAGCGAGTTGTGTTTGTGCAGTAATGATCGCTGTAAGTGGGAGCTGCTTCAGTTGCTAAGCTAAGCAATCCAAAGAGAGAAACAAGTATAAAGTAGGTTGCAGAGGATTCGAAAGTAGCCATCTTAGTGATCAATCTCTCCCTTGCTCCTCTCTAACTCGTCAAGATCAATTTTTGGGTTTATTTATTATTTAATTGCTTATTGTAAAATTCTGGGTTCATGATAATGAAATTGTGAAGGGCATTGCGGGGGCAGACGAAAGCCACCTGGCACAGCGATGTCGCTTTTAGGAAGAGACTTGATTGACACATGTCAATAAAGTAACTTTTCTTTTGACTTTTCTTTGCGGGTGTGATCAACGGGAGAAGGTAAGTCCTATCTCAGTAAAGAATCCTAGTCCAAGGGAGAGAAAAACTTTTCACTGCATTGGCCCAGCTGCTTCTTATTCTTCTTCTCTGCTCTAAGTGTAACACCTAATTATAAAATTAGATTAAATGATAAGATTAAGATTATCTTTTTAATTTTTGCTAATGAATTTCATTGAAGAGGGGAGAAAAATCTGGATCTCCAAGCACGCAAACAATCTTTGCAGATCGTTTGGTCTTTCAACAACAAAAAGAATGGGGGATCGTATACTCAGATATTTGTGTAAAACTAAAGCTTTTTGACGCTAAGTGAATCCAGCAACTTTCTGATCCTAACTATTTTTGGTACCAGCTCTGGGGATAATTAATGAATTAGAGTAATAAATATGTGAATGTGATGGAGAAACAAGTTCAAGGACTTGTATTGCTGAACCAAAAGTAAGAAAGAAAATGAAAGGAGCAAACAGGTCCAAGTCAAAGGTAAATTATGGGTGTGAAAAAGGTGTAATTTTACTTATATGTAAATAGCATTACTGTGAAGATGGGGACAGAAATTTACTGTGATTTTTTATTGAAGTACCTGGTATCAGCTTCTACGATTCAAGCTAAATTATCCTTTTGATTATTTCCAACATATTTCATTCACATCCTTTACAGCTTCTATGATTGAGTGTCCATGAATTGTATGCACCTCCTACACCCCTTCCTCTAGGCAAAGGCTCATATAGTGTATCTAGAAACTAGAAATGAAAAATGGAAGAGTATAATCTTAGATGACCAACCTTTATCTTGTTCTTTTAATTGGTTTTTCTAAAACTTAAACTCATATGTCTTTATTATAAAAAGATTGCTACATATATTAATAAGGTGTTGAGTCAATTTGAAATAAGTTGAACTTTAAAGTATTTTAAATCAAAAGTCTTGAGTTCGAATATTTAGAGTTTTATTTGTTAAGAGGAATTTACCAGTCACTGTTTTTATTTCGAACAAAGATTAATCTCATATCTAAAGAGTATAAAAATATCTTAAATGTAAATAAAATAAAATAAAATAAAAAGCTACATATCCCTTCTTTCTATCAAACCAATCTTTGCCCATAATATTTTTAAAAAGTAAAATTTCAAATCTCTTTATTTTTTATGAAGGAAAGCATCTTCGTGACCAATATGTGGTAATCCATGTCCACCCGTGGAAAAAGGGTAGTGTAGAGTGTATGATATTATTGTGTTTTGGTCATTTGATTCATCTTTTGCTGGAATTTCTGGGTTTATGAATGATATCCAGGGGCAGCAAACCAGTACGGCCATGTTGCTATTGTGTAAATGGGTGGTGCTTGACCCAAGTCAATAAAAGAAACTTTTTGAATATTCTAACTGGGTGTGATTCACGGAAGAGCTAACCACAGTCCACAAACTCGGTCAAGAAACCAAATTACGTTTTCGATGTACCGTTTGATTCTTTGTATGTTAGGGAGTTTGAAGTGAGTGAAAAAGATAAGAGAGGAGACGAAAAAGAAAGGAAGGAAAAAAAGAGAAATTGAGAGATTTTTTTTTTTTATTTATTTGAATAATTAAAATGAATAAAAAATAAATTTATTATAAGATATTTTTATTAACTTATTTTTTATTATTAAAATAGATATATTTAATATAAAATTAAATAATATAATACACTTAATTTTTTAAAAAAAAATTAATCAATTAATAAAACTAAAAAATAAATTGAATATTTTAAAAAAAATTAAATTAATCAATAAATCAGTAATAAGTTATCTAAATATGTTATAAAATAATGATTAAACATAAAAGTAAAAATTTAAATTGAAGTAATTTGATAACAATAATAATATATAAAAAAAAATTAAGCCTACACGTGTTGCATACTCATCGCAGTTATGTCATGGGGTATTTATGGTATTCTAATATTTTCTTTCTCTAGCCGATTTTTGTTTTATCTTTTTAATTTTAAAAATTTTATAATATTATATAAATATGTTATATTATATTAATATGATAAATATACATAATTTTTATATTTTATTAAATATAAATATATTTTATTTTATTTTTTTAAATAAATTTAAAAATAATTAATTTATATATATTATTTTTATATTAACTAATCTTATATAATATTCCAATATTTAACAAACCTACTTTCAGTTTTCATGTCTTTTCATTTATTTCCACTTTTTCTATTATCTAAATTCCTTTTCTAATTTCTTTCTCTCTCTCTCTCTCCTTATCATGGTGGTCTCTCTGTTTGCCTGTAAGCTCTCATCGGAAAACTGGGAGAAAATGTGGACTCTCTTTTCCCGAGTGTGATGAAAATTACTTCTGAATTGTTTTTTCTTTATGGAAAGCGTTGAATTTGCAAGCACTTCTCTACTGGGTTATGATGAATCTTCATTTACCCAAAATTGTTCACTAGAATTTCACCTTTCTATGAAGTTTCTGCATCTGGGTTTCTCTTAGTTCGTCGAATTCGCTTCGAATATTTTCAATGGCGAAAGTTCACGAAGTTAGAAATAGAGAAAAGAGGCACATTTCCAAGCCAATGAGTCATTTTCCCAGAGATCTGTTGCAGAAGTTCATTAACGTTAATAACTTATCTCTAAAGCTAGAGGAACCGAGAGAAGGGATGCTAGCCGAGAGAGAGGTGGAGGGAAGAGAGGGTATCGGGACTGTATAGGATACGAGTTAGTAATTTATAAAAGAGAAAGGGTATAATGATCATTGTAACAATTTTTCTCTTCAAACTCCCTAATTTGAAAGAATGCAAAAATGGAGAAAAAAAAAGAATGAGGATTGCATCTTGTCCTTTGGTCCTTTTTTCTTTTGTAAGTTGAATCTTTGAACAAAAGAGACGAGAGCTTTATTCTTTTTTTTTTTTTCTCTTATTTTAAACTCTCAAACAAATTCTAAAATATGAGTACGTTTTAGAAATATGAAATTTTTTCGTGAAAACAAAAAATTTTAAAGAAATATTTTTAAAATAACTTTTTATACTTAAATTTAATTTTAAGACATTTATATATAAAAATAATTGACAAAAAATATAAATAATTGTCCAACATATTTTATAACATATTTCATTTAAAAATTAATATAATATTGTGATATAAATTAAAATTAAAATTTAATATTTCTAAAACAATTAAAAAATAAAAAGGCTCTAAAAAAAGGAAATTAAAAGCTTTTATAATTAAATTTAATTATATAAATATCATACTTTTAAAATAGTTTTAACATTTATTAAAGTTTTTATTTTTTTAATATTATGTTATTTTGCAAGAAAATTGAGACCACAGTGACATAATTGTGTACATTGGGATATCACAAGATTGATGTCATTTGCCAAATAACATCACTTTTGTGGTGTCGTATTATCCAAATTTTGTCATTACAAGAGTGACACAATAAATCTAATTGTAATACCTAATTATGATTCTCTAGCTTCCCTCTTACATGGTTGGAATATGTAGCTAGGTGACACAACACGCCCTAGTAACACTATTTAGATATTGGGTCACCACAAGAGTGATACTATTTGAATTGTGTAATGAATCTTCTTTTTGCATAATGATATAATATCAAAAAATAAAAACTAGATATAAAAATTAATTAAAAAATATGATATTTATAAAATTAAGTTTCTAAAATATATTGTTGAAATCAATTATCCATACAACCATTCGGTTTATGAATTAAATTTTATTTTAGAAATAATAATAAAAGTGAAAAAAAGGTAAAATAGAGCAAGTAACCGAGAGAGAGAAGGGTATTTTGGTCGATTAGATAGAGAGAGAGAGAGAGAGAGAAGGCACGCGCAAGAAGAGGAAGAGAGAGAGCTGGTTGCAAATTGATTTTCATTCTCCTTCACCTCCGTTGCCGGACTTGCCGGACTCACCAGATGGCGTCGTTCTTGATGTACTAGTTTTCTGAATTTTCTAAAGAGAAAGCCCTTTGCCCTCTGAAAACTATATAATCTCTAAAATGCAGCACTTGATTGAGTCCACGCCCTATCTGCCTCAAACATCTATATCTGAGCCTCCTTTTCAGCTCATGCATGAAATGAGCCCACAAGAAATTAGCCCAATGTTTCATCAACAAATTGATTAAGCTTGCAAATTATCCTTGTCTCTCTATGGGCATCATGCATTATCTGCTTAACAGCTGCATCCACCATGACTTCACACAAGTTGATTTTAATATTTAACATTCACCAACTGCATTCACATAACATCAGAGTTTAATCAGCCTTTAACATAATCTGGATTAAAGTGTATAAAATGATTCCCTTTATCGCGGGTACACTTCAGTGATATATGAATCATCCAGAGACCATGGAATTGAAGAGCTGGTAGACTGATGAGAATCAATATCATTTCTTAGCCTCTCTGGAGTTCTTCCACGCAGGAAAGACGCTGGCTGTCGAGGTAATGGCAAAGTAACCGAATAACTGTTAAGCACAAGTGCAATAGTTGCCATTGAAGGTCTGTCAGCTGGATTTTCCTGAACACATAGTAAACCAATCTGGATGCATCTAATGACTTCGTTTCTAGAATAAGAACCTCTCAGTGTTGGATCCAACAATTCCGAAGGTGTTCGATTTGTCCAACTTTTCCAAGCCTGTGTTAATACAAGAAGTTAGTATTCAATTTTGAAATTTCTGTCACTTCTCACCCACCAAAATCCTATTTCCCACTCATTTTCAGCAGACTTAGCACCAATAGAGTAAAAGAAAGATGTTACACTTGGTTTATACTCACATAGCTCAGGAGATCATCAGCATGTTCTGATTGATAAAGTTCAGTGTTCTTCTTGCCACTAACAATTTCTAAAACTAAGACACCAAAGCTGAACACATCGGATTTCATAGAGAATTGTCCACGCATTGCATATTCTGGAGACATGTAACCACTGCAAACCAGCATAATCAATCCATCAATTCACATAACATGATGAGAAAGTTATAGTAGAAGGGAAACATAAAGGTGATATAATAAAAGAAAAAAATATTGAATTCTTTCAACTAAAGGTTATACAATAACCTACTCATGTATCTAAGAGCAGACGATAGAATGGACTAAGACTTACTAAGTTCCAACTATTCTTCCTGTATTCACTTGAGTCTGATCTGCACCAAAAATCTTTGCCATGCCAAAATCTGAAATCTTTGCGTTCATATTGGCATCTAATAAAACATTACTAGCTTTGAGATCACGATGTATAATTCTAAGCCGAGAATCTTCATGGAGATAAAGAATTCCTCGGGCTATTCCTACTATAATCTTGTAGCGTCTTGACCAATCCAACTCTCTTTTCTTTTCAAGATCTACAAAATAGTCAATATGATATACCTAAGTTAGCAACAAATTGGCTTCATGCAAATAATAATAGTGTATAATACAAAATGATATACAAAATAGTGTATAATACAAAAGCATCAAACCCCTTCCTTTGGGCAATTGTTTTACTGAGAAAAGGAAATGGCATGTGAATACTGAATGCAAGTTTGAAGTATCAGTGCTTTTGCGCCATGTCATATCAGTCTTCTCGGTAAAGAGACCAGATTAACACAGATATAAAGAAAGAGTCATGAGTTCAAAAGATCCAAACCAAATAGGAAGTGATCAAGGCTTTTGTTTGGGATGTATTCATAGACAAGTATCTTCTCTTGTCCCTCCAAGCAAAATCCTAATAGCCTCACAAGATTTCTATGTTGAAGCTGGGCCACAAGAGCAGCCTCATTCCTGAATTCTATTGCTCCCTGCAAGGAGCTTCCTGACAACCTCTTAATAGCTATCTCTTGTCCATTGGGAAGAGTACCCTGAAAACATGCTTGAAATTATACCAGTTTCTTTAATTTAGCATAGTAATATGAAGCATTCTGCATTAAAAATTTCTCACCTTATAAACCACTCCGAATCCACCTTGGCCAATCTTCGTCTCATCCGAGAACCTTTTAGTGGCATCTTCAATTGTAGCCAAGTCATAATGCAAGGACTCTAGATCCGTAAGATCGATGCCAACTACATATTAAAAAACACAGTATCTGTGAGCAACCAAATAACACATATAAAAGACAGTACTTGTGAGTAAACAAACAATTAATTGGAATAATTCTTGAAAGCGGAAAGGAGATTTACTGTCATCCTCCACGAACGTAGAATGCTTCTTGCCTGCCCTCCTACGCAGGAAACAACAGCCCACAATGAAAAGGGCTGCAGCAACCCCGATTGGGACAACAACTGCAACTATTATTAAGATATTGCTTTTTCCTGCACAAAGTGTCAAACTTTAAACACATACCTCGAGAACACTTTCTTCGCTCTCGCTCATCATATAAAGTTAACAACTTTCCAAATTTCCAATCATGCAATTTGCAAAAGCAAAAGGGAGTAGAAAGAACAGTCACAGTAGTGAAGAAATTTATGAATAACAAACAAAATAGCATTCACAATTATGCAGAAATTGCTGACACTAGTTTAATGGACATGTTATCAGAAGCCAATGCTTTTTGTTCTGTGCATTACCTGAAGGTCCTGAACCAGGAGGAATCACTGGAACAGTTACATTGTAAAACGGGTAGAGTTCGTATCTGATATTACATGACGGACGCAGAATGTTTGCGCCTTCTCTTCCTGCACAACACATCGGTTGAGATCCAAGGCCGCTTTGGAAACACATGTTACAGTCAAAAGTCGACAAGTCCGGAACGCACTGCGCTAGACTGTACAGCGTCTGCGAGTTCGCGAGTTTCTCTTCTTGCGTAGCGAATTTCTTCCTTGAATTCGTAGCATTTGATGTCAAACCCTTTAACATGGACGGCAACAATTGATCGAATCGAACACGGTCCGAGGCAGAAATGTTCTTCGGACTCTTCAAATAACCTTCGGGCACTATGTTGTTAAGGTAATCGTTGGAGTAGCGCAACGTACATACATCGAACCAGATTATGGACTCTGCATAGTAAGGGCAACGTCGTATTATCTCTTTGGCTGCGGCGGCGACACATGCTTGACAAACGGAGGGGGTGACATCGCCACGGCAGAGGAAAAGGCCTATGATCATGTCAGCAGTTCCGTCGTTGAGGGTGGTCCGGTAGAAACCGTTGTGGAGGGAGGCGTTGGAGGTAAGAGAAGAGAGGAGGACATTCAAATTGGATTGAAATGTACTGTTGGGTTCGAAGCGAGTTGTGTTTGTGCAGTAATGAAAGCTGTAAGTGGGAGCTGCTTCAGTTGCTAAGCTAAGCAATCCAAAGAGAGAAACAAGTATAAAGTAGGTTGCAGAAGATTCGAAAGTAGCCATCTTAGTGATCAATCTCTCCCTTGCTCCTCTCTAACTCGTCAAGATCAATTTTTGAGTTTATTTATTATTTAATTGCTTATTGTAAAATTCTGGGTTGATGAAAATGGAAGAGATGTAGATAATGAAATTATGAAGGAGATTGTGGGGGCAGACGAAACCCACCTGGCACAGCGATGTCGCTTTTAAGAAGAGACTTGAGTGACACAAGTCAATAAAATAAAGTAACTTTTCTTTTGACTTTTCTATGCGGGTGTGATCAATGGGAGAAGGTAAGTTCTATCTCAGTTAAGAGTCTTAAGTACAAGGGAGACAAAAACTTTTCACTGCATTGGCCCAGCTGCTTCTTATTCTTCTTCTCTGCTCTAAGTGTAACACCTAATTATACGAATTAGATTAAATGATAAGATTATCTTTTTAATTTTTGCTAATGAATTTCATTTAAGAGGGGAGAAAAAACTGGATCCCCAAGCACGCAAACAATCTTTGCAGATCGTTTGGTCTTTCAACAACAAAAACAATGGAAAATATACCCAAAGAATAGGGGATCGTATACTCAGATATTTGTGTAAAACTAGAGCTTTTTGACGCTAAGTGAATCCAGAAACTTTCTGATCCTAAGTATTTTTGGTACCAGCTCTGGGGAAAATTAATGAATTAGAGTAATAAATATGTGAGTGTGATGGAGAAACAAGTTCAAGGACTTCTATTGATGAACCAAAAGTAAGAAAGAAAATGAAAGGAGCAAATAGGTCCAAGTCAAATTTGGTGGCCAAAGGTTGCATTTATGTCAGTAGAGAAAAATGGAGAAAGGGAGTGAGAGTAGACCGCCGCCGGTTTCACTAAACAAACATCTCTCCTTATAATAGAGCATTAGATTGATTAGCATAGAAATTTAGTATAATTCTGATTTATTTTTTGGATAAATATTCCAGTTAAACTTCATATGATAGCAAATGTAAATTATGGGTGTGAAAAAGGTGTAAATTTACTTATATGTAAATAGCATTACTCTGAAGATGGGGACAGAAATTTACTGTGATCTTTTATCCAAGTACCTTGTATCAGCTTCTACGATTTAAGCTAAATTATCCTTTTGATTATTTCCAACATATTTCATTCACATCCTTTACAGCTCATTGGAAAAAACAAAGTCGTTGCATAGATATTTATATTCCAGTCTCCAGATGATTGAGTGTCTGTCCATGAATTGTATGCACCTCCTAGTCCTACACCCCTTGCTTCGTGCTCGTAGGACCAGTTTCTGAGCATTACAGGTAGTTTTCGAAAACGACTTTGCTTTGACAAATTGGATTTCGTTTTCTCTAGGCAAAGGCGCATATAGTGTATCTAGAAACTAGAAATGCAAAGTGGAGAGTATAATTTTAGATGACCAACCTTTATCCTTGTTGTTTTAATTGGTTTTTCTAAAAATTAAACCCATATGTCCTTATTATAAAAAGAACGCTACATATATCAACAAGGGGTTAATTCAGTTTGAAG
>QAOA01006358.1:0-22117 GCA_003255065.1 Cercis canadensis | reverse complement strand
AGAATGAGACTAGCAAAATAATAGTCAGAAACGAAATCTGCGTTCAAAGTTAATGTTTCATAAAAGAAAATGACAAGTCTCTAGAATCATTGAATTCACTTCAAAATGTCAACTAAAATTAAATTACAATAGATACCTAGTGGTGGCATATTTCAAATCAAACAACCACTACAAAGTAATTGCAAGTGGATACTCAACAGTTTTGAGGTTGTCCCTCATTAAATCAACACTTGACTAAGAAATAGATCCCTATATCGAATTGCTTGCATAATAATAAAACAACCGTTTAGATTAAAAGCTGCTTAGAGCTTAGTGTAAGAGGTAGATCTTTGTGAGCACATAGTTTTGAGGTTGCTGCTTCCTTCCAAAGCTTATAACAGCGCATCAAACACCAATAATTTCTGTGGTCACATGTCCCAATACCTCAATAACTCCTGAAATTCGTAACTCTTCTTATTGTGTTTGGAGAAGCATTGCTCTATCCTGCACAATTCAAATTGCAAGGACTACTAGTTATAACATTATTCCAATTTAAAGAAAATTGTCTAAAACAACAGAGCTTGCAGCTTAGCACAAAGTTTAAGCACAGAATTGTATTATTACCCCTTTCCTCCAACGTTCTATCATACTTTTTGCGTGCTTTCCTCCAAAGGAGAAGAAACCAAGAACAAAAAGCGCCACCGAAACAACAATTGGGATAACAAATGCAAGAACCACTGAAACATGACTTCTTCCTGCACCAAAATTAGCAGAATCAATGCTTAATCCAAACCAAAGCCACTATCAAAAGCCTTTACGAGCATGCTAATAGTAGTATACCTGAGCCTACTGGTGGAGTTGCTGGTGGCAGTGGTACAGTGCTATTGTAAAACGGGTAGAGTTCATATCTAATATTACACCCTGGAAGCAAAATTCTTGCTCCTAGTTTTCCATCGCAGCAAATCGGAACAGAAGCTATGGCGCTTTTGAAGCACATGGTGCAGTCAAAGAGTGACAACTCCGGCGTGCACTGCACTAAGCCGTAAAGGGTCTCTGTGCTTGTGAAATTCACTTCCTCGGTCGCAAACTTTTTATCCTGTGCATTCTGTGCTTTCGTTGCAAGAGAATTTAACAAGCCTGCTAGCAATTGATTGAACCGGTCCCGGTCCGGGGTGGCTATGCTCTTGTTATTCATCAACTCCATTCCAGGGACTATGTTGTTCAGATACTGGTTCGAGTAACGCACCATACACTCGTCGTACCAGATTATGGCCTCTTTCTGAACAGGGCATCGATGTAATATCTCTTTGGCTGCGGCGGTGACACAGTCATGACAGCCGGCGGTGAGAATGTCGCCACGGCAGAGGAAGAGGCCCGTGACAACGTCGGGGGAAGCACCGCCGGTCTTGGTCCGGTAGAAACTGTTACCGAGGTTGGCGTTGGAAGTAAGAGAAGAGAGGAGGAGATTCAAATTGGATTGGAATGTGGAGTTTGGTTTGTAAGTAATGGAGTCTGTACAGTAATGAGTACTGTAAATTGGAGTTGCTTTGCTTAGAAAGGCCAAGAGGATAAACAAGGAGAGAAAAACAGAACAAATTACAGAGTACTCTGGAGTAGGCATCTTGGTCTTACTCTATTTGGAGAAAGGTTTTGGTAGGATGATGAATTTTTGCAACTTTCCTATTCGTTTTAATATTTTATGTTTCTTTATTTTTATTTTTTTCCCCTTTAAAGCACTAGTATATCAATCGATGAGATATAGAGAATCATAAGAACAAGGATGTGATATGTAAAATTAGGCGGCAGATAAGGACTTGTAAAACTACTCATTAAATAAAACAACAGTCAAGTATTCAACTCTCTTCTCAATTATAGGTGGGGAAAAAGATTGTGGGGGCAAATCCCAGTTGGGTTTTGTGGAGAATGATGAATAAAATTATAGCATGATTGAGAAACGATGAGAAAATAACAGATTAAGTGTGACCACCCCCACAAGCCACTGCCTAAAGTGACGAAAATATCTTAATGTGTAGCAAGAGATTCTTTGGTTAGCATTGCAAGTCAATTTTGATGGCTCGAACGTCAATGTCACCATTTCTATGTTGCATCAACTAGTGTGAGGATATCCTCCTCTCCATGGAAAGTTTTTCATCATCTTATCTTCGAAGTGGGGGTGCGCAAACATAAGCATTCATGACAAAGTGACAAGCCCCCTATATGTTTTGTTTTACTTGGAAAGATATGTATGAATATTCTTCTTCCGAAGAATCTTTTCATTGTCATGGAAATAGACAAAATTAGTGGCAGAAGCCCTTTTCACGATAGTTGATGGTAAGCATGCGTGAATTTCAGACCTTATCTTTGAATAGAGTGTCAACTCTTGGCAGTTTCAGCTACCAATCAAAATTAATATATGTTGGCGGGCCAATGCTTATTCTTGGATTGCTACCCTCGTGATTCCTAAGTCTCAAACTTTGCAATCAAAGTAGTGTTACGTTTTGCAGAAGGAAAGCGATAGTAAAAAGTCATCTCTAGAACTGATTGCATTTTATTCAATATTGGCCTAAATGACCCATAGATATTATATTATTTCCATATCTAAAGTTTCAAAATGAGCAAGTAGAAACTTAATATTCCAAGAGCTTAAACATCGGTCATAAGCTGCTATTGTTATGACTCGTTAACTAGCTAACCACTTAGACTTATATACCTATCTTTATTCAAAACCTCGTAAATTCAAACTTATCGAGGTTGTACTCCACTGAAGGACATCTCATTGACAGATGCTGGTATGGACTTGGATATAGATTGAACATACTGCGGTGGCATGTTTGGATCTGTTCCACTGTGCAGGAAAAACGCAGGCTGTTTAGGTGTCGGCAGAGAAACGGAGGAACTATCCAGCATGAGAACTATTGCTTGCATTGTGGGTCTATCCGCTGGATCTTCTTGAACACAGAGTAAACCAATATGGATGTATCTTACAGCTTCACTTGGATTGGAGGACACTCTTAATGCGGGGTCCAACATCTCCAAGGGTGTTCCATCCTTCCAAAGTTTCCAAGCCTGCATAAAATTTCATCAAGCATTTGTCATGATGAGATCACTTAAGTTTCCTTTCCATTTGAAGCACACAATTAGATATGAATTAACCCAAGGAGGATAAGATTTTAGTGTTTGTTGTCCTCACATAGCTCAAAAGGTCCTCAGCACCATCCATTTGATAAAAAGAGCTATTCTTCTTGCCACTTAGAATCTCCATAACGAGGACTCCAAAGCTATAAACATCAGACTTGACAGAAAATTCTCCATGCATTGCATACTCAGGAGCCATATAACCACTAAAACCAAAACCATCAATAGCAACACTCTATAAGCAAGGGAGAA
Organism: Cercis canadensis; assembly: GCA_003255065.1. Taxonomy (NCBI): domain Eukaryota; kingdom Viridiplantae; phylum Streptophyta; class Magnoliopsida; order Fabales; family Fabaceae; genus Cercis; species Cercis canadensis. The sequence continues at coordinate 18,751 of QAOA01006358.1, read as the reverse complement.
AAGAAATTGGAAGTCTCAAAAGTAAAAAAAAAACAAAAAAATATGTATTTCATTTGAAACCATAGACATGTTTAAACTTATTTTATTAGTTAGATTCTTTCAAAAAGATACAAGGATTTGTACTTACTACGTCCCAACAATCCTACTAGTATTTCCTCGAGTTTGGTCAACTCCAAATATTCTTGCCATGCCAAAATCCGAGATTTTGGGATTCATATCTCCATCCAACAATACATTGCTAGCTTTAAGATCACGGTGTATGATTCTAAGCCTAGAATCTTCATGAAGATAAAGAATCCCTCGGACAATCCCTCCAATAATCTTGCAACGCCTTGTCCAATTCAACTCTCTTTGCTTTTCAGAATCTACACATCAAACAAAATATTCAAATCATCAGAAAAATATCAAATAAAAATGAGTAGTTTGGTTCAAATATAGAAAGACATAATAGGAAAAAAGCTTAGCATGATTTTGTTAAGGTAGCGAACAATCAATAGCTTTGTCATTAATAATGAAGAATTTCCTCAGCTTTGGTTTCATATATGCTGAATCTGACAGAATTTGGAAAATGAACTTACAGCAGTCATCTAAACTCTATACGGAACAGAAATCCGATAAGATAAACCTACCGAAAAGAGCATAGTCAAGGCTCTTGTTAGGCAGAAATTCGTAAATAAGTATCTTTTCTTCTCCTTGTAAGCAAAATCCAAGAAGCCTCGCTAAATTTCTGTGTTGAAGCTTGGCTACCAGTACCACTTCATTCTTAAATTCTTCTCCACCTTGTCCAGAGCTTTTTGAGAGCCTCTTGACAGCTATTTCTTGTCCACTAGAAAGCCTCCCCTGAAGTTTGTAAATATAAGTAAATGGTATAAAGAGTGGTATACTCTCCATGTTATAAAGAAACAAAGAAAGCATACTGGCTTAGTACCTTGTAAACCTCACCAAAGCCACCTTCACCAAGCTTGTTACTTGTTGAGAAATGGTCTGTGGCCTCTTCAATAGTACGAAAATCAAATTGCAATGACTCCAAGGTGGTGATGTCATTTACATCTATACAGCCAAATAGTATGTATATGAGATATAATTACAACATCAAAATATGCAAACATAATAAAATTTTAAATTCACTTTTGTGATTCTTCACCTTTTCCTTCTCGTACAGAGTCATACTTGTTTCTCGCTCTTTTCCTTAAGAAACAAATACCCACAATAAACAGCAGCACAGCGACAGCAATTGGAACAACAATTGCAATGATTGTCCCAGATGAGATCCCACTTTTCCCTGCATCAAGAAAAAGGAAACAGCAAAGAGTTTGGTTAATTGGTACTATGATTTTTGTACATTATTACAACATGTAAAGCACTTCGCTTTAATTAACGTGTGTCACTCAAGTTTATCTTTGTTCAAAATACAGGAAACATTTCCATCATTTTCTTCTTTTTGTCTTGTTTTATCAAGACCTGGACTTCCCCTGGTTTTTTCTTTTTCTCCTTTTTCCAATATATTCTCTACTCCAACCCAGGTACTTTCTTCTATGATTTTGGTATAGATGATAGTTTAATTTAAACCCATAAAAGTAAATTCTTGAAAGCATCAAACTTCTACCTTTATGATTTGCAGAAGTTCCAGGAGGAACCAGTCCAGCCGGAGTAGGCGTCGGCGCCGCCGCTGCCGATCTATAAAAGGAGTACAATTCATACCTGAAATTGCAGCTGGGGTATAGAACTCTTCCTCCTATCCTGTTTAAACAACACCATGCAAGGTCTGCAATCACCTCGTTTAGACAGCTTCTGCAATCTTGGGGGGACAGGTCCGGTGTGCACTGAGTTAGAGTATAGAGTGTCTGAAACGCAGTAATATTGGCCTGTTTTGTCGCATATTTCTTAGAACCTATAGGAGCTTTGGCTGCCTCATCTGCCGTTGCGTTTAAGGTGCGGTACAACAAACGATTGAACGGTTCTGTGACGGTGACATTCTCGGTGTTCCTCAAGCGCATTCTCGGCCTTGTGTCAACGGTGGAGAAGAAATTCCGGTTGGAATAGCGAACGAAGCACTCGTCGTACCAGATTATAGCTCCTTTGCCAAAGGGGCACACTAGTGAGCTTGTGTTTTCCAGTCGCTGTGTTGCGTTCACAACGCATTCTCGGCAGAGGTCAGGGGGAACGTCACCTCGGCACATAAAGAGGCCGTAGACGGTGTCGGAGGGGGTTCTTCCGGCGATGGTGGTGTTGTAGTACTCGGTGGTGCCGGTGGCGTTGGAAGATAGGGCAGTGAGGAAGGTCTTGAGGTTGAATTGGAAAGCGCTGTTGGCAGTGAAGGTTTCATTGGTTGTGCAGTTCTCACGAAGGAAAATAGGGTCAGCAGCTTCAGCAGGGGAAATTTTGAGGAAGATAACAAGCACAAAGAGGAAGCTAACAAGCTGGAACAAAGACATAGTTATGGTGATTGGTGTTTTACTAATTGAGAGCACTTCCATGGTGGGAACTGGGAAGCAACCGTATAGTTTTCTAATAGCAACTAGGGTGTATTTGAAGTGGCAGATTTTTTGTTCTAGTTTGCCTGCTACTCAGGGGATTGACTCACATGCTTGACGCAAGTGAATGAAGAAAGTGAAGCTTTTGTATTTTTCTTTTCCTTTATAAGGAGATTTTTTAGGGTGTAATTGAAGTAGGAGATTTTTTGTGAGCAAACTGTTAAACAATAGAAGAACAGCAGATAACACAAGTCTTTATCTATGGCAGAAAAGTTCTAAGAGAGTTTCATTCATTTTGATGCTATATAATACAAAATACTATTAGTATAAAGTTGGTTTAAACTATAATAAATAACAGGTTGTAGTCTATACCAAACCTAACATCTTCTTTCTCACAAAACAGTAAACCTACATTACTTAAAAAAATTTCATGGTCTGACACCAACAGTGAACCACACCTTGACATGACATCTCTTCAAACTTACTCAGCCAAACGGTAAGCCACCTTACGTAACTTCCTTTACTAATTAAGAAAAAAAAAATTCTCCCCATTTTTTTGCCGCACAAGACTTTGCTTACTTCTTTTATTTTTTTTTTAAAAAAAATAGATTCTTTACGTGTTTCTTCCTCGGTGAATTTTGTGGCTGAGAATGCTGTGGGATGGTTTTTCCTCCTAAAATCTTGTCTTTGGCTCTGTTCCTTGTGGTTCATTATACCAACGCCAACAGCAACATAGTCGCATTTCTGAAACAGCGACTCATAGAAATCAAGAGAAACATGATTGCCAACATAGGTTTCTGGAAAGTTTTTATCATCTCCAGAGAAACATAATACCAAAATGAACAAGTGGTGGTTATATGCATCTCCTGATTCTTATCACCTCGTCGGCTAAGAGGCTGCCATTGACGAAGACGGTATGGAACTCTTAAGTCTCGCCATCAAACGGAGTTTGGACAGGTTTCAACTTTCAACTAATGATTCACTGCTGATGGAAATTAAAAGTTCATCCAAATAAAAATATTTTAATTTTTCTGAAAGTGACTTTTATTTTCCACCCCTGAAATTGTTNTAAAATTTTAAATAGTTCAAAATCATTAAAATATATTATTTTTACATAAGTGGAGCCAAAACAAAAATTACATCAAATAATCGAAATATCAACGAATTAGGCTATAAATTAGTTAGTTATAAGATTTTTATGGTAAGAAAATGATCTTGTGTTTAAGACATCTCATTGATAAAATGAGAGTTTTAAAGCATTCATTCACACAAAATCATAGTTGTGGATGTTTCGATAGTAAAATCCCTAAAGCAAGGATGACTCACCTAAGTTTAGTAAATTTGGCTTCATCCAAAAGTTGAGGTTAAGCTCTAATTTCTATGTTATTAAAAAAAATTAAAATATCATCTTGGAGTATGGGCACCTATGTTAAAGTCAATATAATTAAATTAAGGAGGTTTTTTAGATACTTTATTGTTTGTTATATTATATAAAAATAATTAATATATGAATGACATGTATATAAATTAATTATTTTTAAATTTTTTTGAGAAAATAAAATAAATTAATTTTATATCAAATAAAATATAAAAATTACATATGTTTGTCATGTCAGTGTAATATGATATACATAGTATCATAGAATCCCCGTTAAATTAAAATTGTATTATATATATAAATATAAATTTGTTACTAAATAAAAGAGGATTTTATATTTTAAAAAAATATGTAATATTTTTTTTAACTTAATAATATTATAACTATTAATGTAAAAATATTTAATTTTGAGCCTTTAAAAATATACTTCTTCAGAAACTTCCTTACTGAAAAAAATTAAAGATAAATTGATAAAGTTAAAGGATATGGTTAGCATCATGATGTAAGGATGAAGTCACACACCGTATGTACATCACCGAGTCCTGTGAAGCGTGAACGATGGATAGAGGCAAATGCTAATTAATGTTATTTATTTACACATGTATAAACTTATACCAAATAATTTGTGGTAAAATAATATTAAAATTATTTTTAAGATTTATAAATTTTATGTTTAAATTTAAAATTATAATTAAAAATATTAACAAAAACATGTATATAGTTATATTATATGGTATAATTTAAATCTAAAAGTTATCTGAACTTATTTTCATTACTCAAAATTTTCACATGTTCAAAATTACATATATAAATATAAAATATAAAACCAAAATATAATCCTTGACATAAAATATTATGATGAGAGAATGCAAAATTAGATTCACATATTAATTGGCAACTCTTTTGTTTTATCTAAAGAATTTTTTTTGGCCTGAATTTTGTCTAAGTAATGTTGCATTGCTGTTAAGCGTAGAAATGTTGGATTCCTTTTTTATTTTTTATTTTTTATTTTTTTTTTGTAATTGTGGTGGGCCTGTCTCAGAGCCCAAATAAACCTGGCCCAGTGAAAAGGCGGCCCAATAAAACAGCTAAGACACCGGGTCACCCAACAGTCATTATGGGCGACCCGACAGCTCATCTTGGGTAAACCGCCAACAACCAGGTTTGTTTGCCTATAAATAACCTCTGTCACTCAAAGGTAGGCATTTTGACAATTTTCTCTGGAAACTTATATTGTCAAGCTCGGACCATACTAACTTGACCTTCGGAGATCGGAAATAAAACACCGGCTCGTATTTCAGGTAACCTCGGGACAATCGATCTCGAGGAAAACCCGACCTCAGAGCGAACCGACCTCGATACAACCCGACCTCAAGGATTTGATGCTCTTCCCCAAACTCGAGTGACGTACTCCAACTCTCAACTCATGCATCGTCAGTAATCTTAGGTTTAAAGGAAAGATTTGGGCTCATGTTTTGGGCAGGGAGTGGGAAAAAAGGTCCAATATGCCTACCTCCGCAAGTGTAATCTGGCCAGGCCACATATGACTAGCTCACCCACGATTAGAAAGTTAAAAAATACAAAATTAAATGATAGTCCCACATCGCCTAAAACTCGCAATCGATTGAGGAAGTTCTTTGTCCCAACTCAATGCCAATTTCCAAGATCCCATTTGAATACCACAATCCTAGATTTTTTTTCTATGTATGATTCCCAAATATAAGAACGAAATGCATCACTGTACTGTAATCATTTTGTAACTACGTATTATAAAAAGCTCATGACATAATACATACTCATTGTTCAGAAAAACTATCGAGGGTATAATTGAGAAACTGATTCTTCATCGATAGGCCATGGCATTGACTTGCTTGTAGATTGATCAAGAAGCTCCTCCGTTTGTGGCATGTTTGAATTTGTTCTACCATGAGAGAAAAATGCTGGTTCTTGAGGTGCAGGCAGAGTGGCAGAGTAATTGTTTAGCATGACAGGTATGGACTCTATTGTTGGTCTCTCAGTTGTGTCTTCCTGAACACATAACAAGCCAATATGAATGCATCTAATAACTTCATTTCTTGAATAAGAATCCTTTAGAGCAGGATCCAACAATTCCAATTGCCTCCCCTCCCTCCATAGTTTCCAGGCTTGCAATAACAAATTCAATCAATAATTAGTCAGTCTTTTGAAGATTGCTACCTTTCTTCTTTTGAATGTTTGTTTTCTCAAACTCACATAAGTTATCAGGTCTTGAGCATAATCTGATATATAGAAAGTTGTATTCTTCTTGCCACTGATAATCTCTAGAATAAGGACACCAAAACTATACACATCAGAATTAATTGAAAATTGTCCATGCATTGCATACTCTAGAGTCATGTAACCGCTGCAAAACAACATTGATTAAATGGGAGATTAGTTGAGGACTAATAACTTCATTCGTTCGAATCAAATTGATATCTACTTATGACAAGCACAAAGAGTGTAATATCATAGAGTAGATAGGAGTTTTGTGACTAAAGAATGGAGAAAAAAGAATATGCAACTACTTACTAAGTTCCAACAATTCTACTTGTATTTGCTTGAGTTTAATCAATTCCAACAATCTTGGCCATTCCAAAATCAGAAATTTTTGGACTTAAATCTTCATCAAACAATATATTACTTGCTTTGAGATCTCGATGTATAATTCTAAGCCGAGAATCTACATGAAGATAAAGGATTCCTCGTGTCGTTCCTCCAATAATCTTGTAACGTTTCAACCAATCTAATTGTCTTCCTTTTTCGGACTCTGTAAAGTTATCAAGAAGGAAGTATTAAGTACAAGATGAGGAATCAGATTCAGGTCAAAACAAATGCTTTTGCAGGACATACCAAACAGAAAATAGTCCAGGCTTTTGTTGGGCACAAACTCATAAATGAGTATTTTTTCTTCTTCGTCCAAGCAAAATCCCAGTAGCCTTACAAGATTTCTGTGTTGAAGCCGTGCCATGGTAACAACCTCATTCTTGAATTGTTCTGCACCTTGTCTAGAGCTGCTTGATAGCCTTTTCACAGCTACATATTGTCCATCAGGAAGTGTACCCTGAGCATACATTTTAAACAAACTGTTAAACGCCATCTCAGAGTTAAATGGGCCTAAAATTTCAAAACCAAATGGTTTGGAATTTTGAGGGTGATTCCAGTTCTTGAAATCCAAACTGATTCGCATACCTTGTATACCACACCAAATCCTCCTTCTCCTAATTTATTCTCATGGGAGAAGTTGTTTGCGGCTGATTTGATAGTATCTAAATCAAATTGCAGGGATTCTGCAGTTGCAATGTCAACTACATGACCAAAGACAACCCATCAGTTGATAAACTATACAAACAGCACTAAACATAGAAAATATTGAAACAGTAAAGCTTATTTCAAATTGCAGGGATTCTGCAGTTGCAATGTCAACTACATGACCAAAAACAACCCATCAGTTGATCAACTACACAAACAGCACTAAACATAGAAAAGACTGAAACAGTAAAGCTTATTTATGCCAGGTAGATGTTGACTCCTTGTATTAATTTATTTATACACATTTCAATGCTTAACATAAAACTATTCAAAGATAACTACAGTAGCATTCAAACGTAAACCAGTTTATAACTCATACCCTTTTGTTCTGGAACAGAACTATACTTCCTCCTTGCTCTCCTGTTCAGGTACCAGCAGCAAAGCAAGACAAGCACTATGATGACTATCCCAATTGGGACAACTATAGCTATAATTGTCCTTGCTGGGGTCTTGCTTTTCCCTGCATAAACATTCATAATATACTTCAAAACACACACACAAAAAAGAAAAAGAAAAAAGAGCATTGCTTTGATGAGTCTGACATACATCATAACCATCAAAAGTCATTTCTTTTTGGATCAAAATAACTTATGTAGTCAACCCAAGGCCTACTAAAACCTCAACTGATTTTAAAGAAAAAAATATGTACACAAACATTCTGAATCTATGCAGTTAGAAATCTACCTATCTCTTTCTCTATCAGACACCCATTAGTTATAGTTACCCATTTATCATAGAATCTACCCAATTTATTTATTTTCCATTTGCAAGTTTCTCTGTTGAAAAGGGAATAAACAGGGCATTCCATACCTTTGGAGGTCAACTCCGGCGTAGGCTCCGGTGCCGAAGCCACAACTTGGTAAAACGGGTACATTTCAAACCTGATGTAACAACTGGGAGTGAGAATCCTTGCTCCCTGCCTCCCTGTACAGCAACTGGCTAGGTTAGCAATTACTATTTGCAGACACCTATTGCAATCTTCACTTGACAAATCAGGTGTGCACTGGCCAAGTGTATACAGCGTTTGGAAGCTAGTAAAGTTTGCTTCTTTGGTGGCAAATTTCTTGCCAGCTCCACCATTTGCTGCTTCTTCCTCCAATGCCAGCACGGTATCATCCCACAATTGGGTGAAGCGACTCTGCTCTGTGATATTGGCAGTGCTTCGCATAAGGACCATAAAGCTTGTTTGCACTGTGGAGAAGAAAGACTCATTGGAGTACTGTAACAAGCACTCGTCGTACCAAATAACAGCATGTATCTCATTAGGACACATTTCATTGGCATTGTTATCATTGTTTCAAGATTCATGAGTAAGTAAAGCAAAGTTCACTTCATTACTTTTGATCATTGAATTCTCTACTGCGATCCGTTCTCAATATTTTGAGAAAATGCTACTGTGTTTTTAATAGGCATTGTAATCATATCATCTGGGTTATCCTGAACACACAGTAAACAAATCTGGATGCACTTGACTTCGTCTTCAGAATAAGATTCTTTTATATATATTTGCATCCGAGTAATTCAAATGGTGCCGGATCCCTCCATTGTTTCCAAGTCTGCAGTAGTTTGTCAAATTGAACGTTTCTATAACTGTGACTGAGGTTGTGATATGAAGACAGAAAGAAGAAAACTAAATAGAATTCAACACTTACACAACTCAAGAGGTCAGCAATAAGGCAATATTTATATGAATAAGAATTTCTTTTTACACTAAAAATCTCTAAAATCATGAATCCAAAACTAAACACATAGAGAGAACTCTCCACGCATTGCATATATATTTTGAAAACAAGTAACCACTATCGTACAGAAGATAGCTAGTTTAGTAAAACATCAAAGTCACACCATGATCTGGGTGAAAAATTAGTCATGGACATTTCATTGATGCTAAGTGGTACTGAATGAGTAGCAGATTGAGCGAGATCTCTATTCGTTGGATAAATTTGATCCCGTTCTACTGCAAGCAAAGAAGCCTGGGTGCCCCGGTAATGGCAAATCAAGTGAATCGCTGTTAAGCATAAGAGTGACTGTTGCCATTGTAGGTCTCTCATCTGGATCTTCTTGAACGCAAAGTAGCCCAATCTCGATACATCTTAAGACTTCAATTTCGGAGTAACATCCTTCTAAACTTGGATCCAACAATTCAAGTGGTGTCTGTTCCTTCCACTGTCTCCACGCCTACAACAATTTTTATACGAACTTTGAAATGATACCGCTTTTTGGTTTCCTAAGTAATCATTTTAAATTCAATACTCACAGAGGTCATCCCGGCGATGTAATTGATGAGAGGAAGAGGATGCATTTCTTTTTCCACTTATAATCTCAATAATCATGACTCCAAAACTAAACACATCAGATTTCACAAAAAACTGGTCATGTATTATATATTCAGGAGACATGTAACTGTTGCAAAAAAAAAAAATCTAAAAAAAAATCATAAAAAATAAGTAAAAGTTTATCTAACACATTTTATATATACCCATAAAAAAAAAGTGTCTTCAGTTATTGTTATTTGAGAATGGAGAGAAATTATAAATACTTACTATGTCCCAACAATCCTACATGTATTTTCTTCAGGTTGCTCCATAGTAATCATCTTTGCCATGCCAAAATCTGAAATTTTTGGGTTCATGTTTTCATCTAACAAAACATTGCTAGGTTTTATGTCACAATGTATAATTTTGAGTCTTGAGTCCTCATGGAAATAGAGAAATCTTCGAGCAACTCCTCTTATAATCTTATATCGTTCTGACCAAGTTAATTGTTTATCTCTTTTGGTATCTATAAATTTGTCACAAGTTACTCTAGTTAGAAAAGTATATAAAATATAACATAAAGATAAAAAGAACAAATCATAAAAGGTTGTGCAATATTTAAGAAATTAATCGACCAGTGCTATATAAATTAAAGTACATATGGTTTAGAGGTAACATACCAAATAGAAAGTAATTAAGGCTCTTATTGGACACATATTCATAAACAAGTATCTTCTCTTGCCCTTCCAAGCAAAATCCTAATAACTTCACCAAATTTTTGTGTTGAAGTCTTGCTATAGATAAAATTTCATTCTTAAATTCAACAATTCCCTGTGCAGATCTTTTTGAAAGTCTTTTTACAGCTATTTCTTGTCCATCAGAAAGAATACCCTATAAAATATTATCCAACCACAGTAAGAGTACTAATATGAAATTTAAACTACTTTAATATTTAAAACTTCAATGTTTATTACCTTGTAAACTTCTCCAAATCCACCTTTACCTATCATATTCTCATCAGAAAACTTGTTCGTTGCAGCTTCAATTGTACCAAAATCAAATTGCAATGACTCCAGATCTTTGCATATTTCTTCTCCAACTATAACAAAGAAAGAAACAAAAAATTCAAAATTTATTGATTCATTTTAGCAATACAGTAAAATAAAATCCTGTCTCTCTCTCTTTTAATCTTAGAAATAACGGAAAGATCGCATTTATTTTTTTTCTCTGTAACTTTACAATTTTCTTTCAGAGTAGCTTTCCGATTCTTCCTTGCTTTTCTACGTAGGATACAGCAGAGCAAAGCACCAAAGAAACAGCAATTGCAACAACAATCAGTATGATTGCTAGTGACGAGATTTGTGATCTTTTTCCTGCACAAAACGTCAGCGTAACTCCCACGAGTACCATATTATTGTTCACGCGTTAAAATTTTGTAAAACTTGATGAAACACGGTCATTGGTAAGGAAAAACTCTATTTTAGTTTCTTTCTGATAATAGTTAACGGTCAACATTGTTTTATTATAGCAAACGTCTAGCTTTTTCTGGAGTTGAGAAATGGTAGTTGAAAGATAAGGAGAGAAGAGTAAAGTTGTATGTACAAACATGAAGGGTTAGAGTTTTGGTTTTGGAACCTGGCAGTGCTGGCACTACATCATGTGTGTAGTAAAATGGATAAATTTCGTATCTAACGCCACAACTGGGATACAGAACTCTTGCTCCAATCTTCCCTCTACAACACTTATCAAGATCAGCAACGGCATCTCTCAGACACCTTGTGCAGTTGTCCCTGCTCAGATCTGGCAAGCATTGAGCCAGACCGTACAGCGTGTCATCATCACCACCAGTGTCAATCTTTGCATGTTTGACAGAAAATCTTTTAGGAGCCGTTGGCTCATCATTAGCAGCTAGAGCTAGAATTACCAGATCATTGATGAAGGAAATGAGTAATTTTTTGAATTTGTCCAGCTCTCCTGAGTAGTCCTCGTAGTTGGATAAGCTTTTTTGAGGCCTTTCATCCATGGTTGAGAAGAAAGCTGTATTGGAGTAGCGCACTAAACATTTGTCATACCATATTAGAGCTTCTTTCTTCATGGCACAATATGTGGCTAATTCTTTGGTTGCATTTAGTACACATTCTTTACAAAGCTGTGGTGGGAGGTCTCCACGGCACATGAAGAGGCCGTAGATGGTGTCTGAAGAGTGCTTATCACTGCCTACGGTGGTGTTGTAGAATCCGGTACTGCTGCTGCCGGTAGCGGCGTTGGAGGAAAGGGAAGATAGTAGAGAGTTAAGGCTGAGCTGGTAGGAACTATTGTGAGCAAAAGCGCTTCCTGTGCAGTTGTGGTAAACGTAATAATCTTTTGAAGCAGCTGTTTGTGTAGTAGCAGTAAGAGTCACAAGGCCAAGTGTGTAGAGGAAGAGTGATAGATTATTGAGTGAAGACATGCTTATAATTTTGGAGATATATGAGATCTGTTTAATTGGTTACATGTGTTGGAGTTAATTTGATCCTTGGTTACAGGGAGGTATTTAAATTATTGATGACGGCGAATCCACTGTTTGAATCTACGCGAGTGCCTTTTTTGGTCAAATGGCAGTCTGTCAATTAACTACCAACTAACAAGGTCCAATAATGCGCATCGTGTTTTGGATGGGCTATGAGAGTTCTGATTCATTGGACGTGGGGACAGTACATTTTGTTACTTTGTTTCTTTTCTTTAGTTCAATCTTTTTTGCCCATTTTCTGTAGTTGTTAGATTGACTTCTGATTGTGCTCAGAGATGATGAAGCATTTTTCTCCTATTGGATTAATGACCAAATTGCAATACGAAATTTAGACAGAAATAGCACTCATTGCCAAAGAAAACATCAAGAATCCCTTCATCCCAATAATCCTATCCCCATGTAGGAATTTGCATAAACAATTCCTACACCATTCATTTGCTGAGGAAACGCTTTTGTATCTGGGGAGACAACAAGTCCATGAAAATATGTCTCAAAACGCCTGCATGAGCCATAGAGGAAAAAAGATTCAGAATTCTCAACAAAAAATCCAAAACACCAAAAAACTTCAGAACATTAGACACTTGACTTGGTTTCTTTACTCTTAATCTTTCCAAATTCCAACATCAACGAGTTTGCATCATAGAAAGTAAGCCCTAATCCTTCACTAAAATTTCCAAATTCTATCTCTTCCCTCCCTAGATGCCTCCAAAAACTACAAGATATATGCTCTGCTCAAAACCTTCGGCTTTTCTTTGTTTCTTTCCAAATTTTCCAAATTCCAAGTTACAAAATGTTACGTGGGCCTAAAAAAGGCCAAGCCCAATTGAAGTGGATCAGGTTTAACAAGTTGTTTTTAATATGAACAAAAATTTATAATCTCTTTAGAATCATCACTACCAAAGAATAAGAATAAAAGAAAATGAGTTTTCTTATGGTATGCATACAACATATAAATAGTTAATATGTGAATGATATGTGTATAAATTAATTATTTTCAAGTTTATTTGAGAAAATAAAATAAATTATTTTATATCTAAAAATATAAAAATTATGTATATTTGTCACGTCAATATGGTATAATATATACTCATACAATATCATAGAATCCCTAAAAAGAAAAACATCAAAAAAAACAAAAAAAAAATGCATCTATGAGTGCTAAAGATATGTAACCGCACTAAAAGCAACTCTATCAAGGGAAAGAATGACTCATGGACATTTGATTAACAGAGGGTGAGGCAGAATGATTGGTGGAGTGAAATGAATCTAATTTCCCTTGAACCATGTTTGACCCCCTTCTACCATGCATGAAAAAAGCTGGTTCTTGAGGAAATGGTAATTCAACTGAAATATTACTAAGATATGAAGCCACTGTTCCCATTGTAGGCCTATTGTCTGGATTTTGTTGAACACACAATAACCCAATCTGGAGGCACTTGGCTACTTCGGTTTCACAATAAGACTCTTGCAGAGTTGGATCCAACAATTCTAACAGTGATTCATCCTTCCATTGCTTCCAAGCCTACAATTTATCAAAGAAATCTTCATATCATCATTGCCACTCTCTGCTTATCCATCTCTTATGTTTTATATATAGTTAGTAGGGAGTTTGTGAAAAAACTGGAAATTGATACTCACATAACTCGAGGTCATCAACACGGCCTAAATCATAAGAACAAGTATTTCTTCTCCACTAATAATCTCTAAAACCATCACTCCAAAACTAAATACATCTGATTTTACAGAAAATTGTCCGTCCATTGCATATATTCTAGAGACATATAACCACTGTAAAGAAAACATAATCAATATTAGAATCTTACACTGATACAGCAATGCAGAATCTTTCATAGCATGTTGATGAAAAGGAATATGAGGGTAGAAAACAGAGACAAAAAAATTTTATGCTTAGAACATGTATAGGACATTGTCCTTAAGACGTTATTTGCCCCCACTAGTTACTGCAAAGTTCTGGCAAATACGTCTCTAAGATTTATCTAAGTTAATTTGTCCAATAGTTGATTTATCCAAAATCATAGTGACAGGCACAAGTACATATTATTTATGTAGTATCAGATATAGCCCATTGCTTTTCTTTTTCAATCGCAAATACTGAATTGGACAAACATAAACTTACTTGGGAAGAGGTGAAATGAAAATTCAAAGTAAAGAAAGATTTTAGACAAACAGAAAACAAGGGAGCATATTCTGGACATTTAACCAAAACAGAAGTGATAGCAATATCAGTATTCACATAGTTAAGACAATGAACAGGATAAATAAAGAATCTATTACGGGGGAGAGTTAGTTAAAGTAGGAGGATTCACAACTTACTATGTTCCAACAACTCTTTCTGTACTTCCTTGAATTCGATCCAAAGTTACTAGTCTAGCGATGCAAAAATCAGAGATTTTTGGATTCATGCTGCTATCTATTAAAACATTGCTAGGTTTGAGATCATGATGTATAATCTTGAGGCAAGAATCTTCATGTAACTAGAGAATTCCTCGAGCAATCCCTTTTATGATTTTATACCGCTCAGGCCAACTTAATTGTCTTTGTTTGAGGGGATCTAAATTAGTCATCAGTCACCCAGGTGAGAAAAGAAAAGCAGATATTTTCTATGATCAATTATATTACTCACATTAAAATATGACATTGCATAAAATCAAGCAGTTTTAATAATGTAAAACATAGAGTAGGAGAAGCAAAGTGCCATACCAAAAAGGAAGTAATCAAGGCTTTTATTGGGCACATATTCGTAGATCAGTATCTTCGCTTGGTCTTCGAGGCAAAATCCAAGTAATCTCACTAGATTCTATGTTCAAGTTTGGCTATCAGTGAAACCTCATTTTTGAATTCCTCTGCTCCTTGACCAGACCTTCTTGAAAGTCTCTTTACAGCTATTTCTTGTCCATTAGGTAGAATTCCCTGAAATTTCAAGTCATCAGTTAAGATTTGGTGAAAGTATATTCAAAATGATACATTATATCACATTTGTTACCTTGTAAACTTCTCCAAATCCACCTTTGCCTATCCTGCTCTCATAGGAAAATCTGTTTGTTGCCGCTTGAATCATAGCCAAATGATATTGCAAGGAGTCCAAAGTGGTAATTTCTTGCCCAACTAAAAAACACAAAGCAGATATATGAATTTCTCATAGTATACTTGATCTCTGTTCTTATCAAGCTTGAAAATAGAAGCAAATGGACTCATCAATGAGTATTTCGACATTACAGTTTTCTCTGAGAATGGCCTCATGTCTCTTCCTCGCTCTTGTCCTTAGGATAAAGCAACTAAAGCAGAAAAAAATCACCAAAACGACAACCAGAACAACAATTGCAATAATGGTTGGTGTTGGCATTTTTCTTTTTCCTGCACAAACATAAGCATCAGAAATATTGTCTTTGACATACCACAAGTCATTTAGAAATAGAAAAGGCAGTGATTAATGATGAATGTATTGACAATCTAATTCAATGTTATTAATTAAGTGAAATGTTCATGACTAGTAATAGTATATACAAAAAATTAAAATTAATTATATTAGAGATCATTATTAATTGTGAACTGACCTTTAACCACTGTGCAGGAAAAATGCAGGCTGTTTAGGTGTCGGCAGAGAAATGGAGGAACTATCCAGCATGAGAAGTATTGCTTGCATTGTGGGTCTATCCGCTGGATCTTCTTGAACACAGAGTAAACCAATATGGATGCATCTTATAACTTCACTTGTATTGGAGGACACTCTTAATGCGGGCTCCAACATCTCCAAGGGTGTTCCATCCTTCCAAAGTTTCCAAGCCTGCATTAAAATTTCATCAAGCATTTGTTATGATGAGATCACTTAAGTTTCCTTTCCATTTGAAGCACATAATTAGACATGAATTAACCCAAGGACGATAAGATTTTAGTGTTTGTTGTCCTCACATAGCTCAAAAGGTCCTCAGCACCATCTGTTTGATAGAAAGAGCTATTCTTCTTGCCACTTAGAATCTCCATAATGAGGACTCCAAAGCTGTAAACATCAGACTTGACAGAGAATTCCCCATGCATTGCATACTCAGGAGCCATATAACCACTAAAAACCAAAACCATCAATAGCAGCACTGTAAGCAAGGGAGAAAGAAACCGGAAGTCTTAAAAGTAAAAAAAAAAAAATCTGTATTTCGTTTGAAACCATTGACATGTTTGAACTGATTTTATTAGTTAGATTCTTTCATAAAGATATGAGGATTTGCACTTACTACGTCCCAACAATCCTACTAGTATTTCCTCGAGTTTGGTCAACTCCAAATATTCTTGCCATGCCAAAATCCGAGATTTTGGGATTCATATCTCCATCCAACAATACATTGCTAGCTTTAAGATCACGGTGTATGATTCTAAGCCTAGAATCTTCATGAAGATAAAGAATCCCTCGGGCGATCCCTCCAATAATCTTGTAACGCCTTGTCCAATCCAACTCTCTTTGCTTTTCAGAATCTACACATCAAACAAAATATTCAAATCATCAGAAAAATATCAAATAAAAATGAGTAGTTTGGTTCAAATATAGAAAGACATTAAAGGAAAAAACTTAGCATGATTTTGTTAAGGTAGCGAACAATCAATAGCTTTGTCATTAATAATGAAGAATTTCCTCTAGCTTTGGTTTCATATATGCTGAATCTGACAGAATTTGGAAAATGAACTTACAGCAGTCATCTAAACTCTATACGGAACAGAAATCCCATAAGATAAACCTACCGAAAAGAGTATAGTCAAGGCTCCTGTTAGGCACAAATTCGTAAATAAGTATCTTTTCTTCTCCTTGCAAGCAAAATCCAAGAAGCCTTGCTAAATTTCTGTGTTGAAGCTTGGCTACCAGTACCACTTCATTCTTAAATTCTTCTCCACCTTGTCCAGAGCTTTTTGAGAGCCTCTTGACAGCTATTTCTTGTCCACTAGAAAGCCTCCCCTGAAGTTTGTAAATATAAGTAAATGGTATAAAGAGTGGTATACTCTCCATGTTATAAAGAAACAAAGAAAGCATACTGGCTTAGTACCTTGTAAACCTCACCAAAGCCACCTTCACCAAGCTTGTTACTAGTTGAGAAATGGTCTGTGGCCTCTTCAATAGTACGAAAATCAAATTGCAATGACTCCAAGGTGGTGATGTCATTTACATCTATACAGCCAAATAGTATGTATAGGAGATAAAATTACAACATCAGAATATGCAAACATAATAAAATTTTAAATTCACTTTTGTGATTCTTCACCTTTTCCATCTCGTACAGAGTCATACTTGTTTCTCGCTCTTTTCCTTAAGAAACAAATACCCACAATAAACAGCAGCACAGCGACAGCAATTGGAACAACAATTGCAATGATTGTCCCAGATGAGATCCCACTTTTCCCTGCATCAAGAAAAAGGAAACAGCAAAGAGTTTGGTTAATTGGTACTATGATTTTTGTATATAAAGCACTCCGCTTTAATTAACGTGTGTCACTCAAGTTTATCTTTGTTCAAAATACAGGAAACATTTCCATCATTTTCTTCTTTTTGTCTTGTTTTATCAAGACCTGGACTTCCCCTGCTTTTTCCTTTTTCTCCTTTTTCCAATATATTATCTACTCCAACCCAGGTACTTTCTACTATGATTTTGGTAGCAGAATCATATATAGATAATAGTTTAATTTAAACCCATAAAAGTAAATTCTTGAAAGCATCAAACTTCAACTTTACCTTTATGATTTGCAGAAGTTCCAGGAGGAACCAGTCCAGCCGGAGTAGGCGCCGGCGCTGCCGATCTATAAAAGGGGTACAATTCATACCTGAAATTGCAGCTGGGGTATAGAACTCTTCCTCCTATCCTGCCTAAACAACACCATGCAAGGTCTGCAATCACTTCGTTTAGACAGCTTCTGCAATCTTGGGGGGACAGGTCCGGTGTGCACTGAGTTAGAGTATAGAGTGTCTGAAACGAAGAAATATTGGCCTGTTTTGTCGCATATTTCTTAGAACCTATAGGAGCTTTGGCTGCCTCATCTGCCGTTGCGTTTAAGGTGCGATACAACAAACGATTGTACGGTTCTGGGTCGGTGACATTCCCGGTGTTAAGCAGGCCCAGTCTCGGCCTTGTGTCAACAGTGGAGAAAAAATTCCGGTTGGAATAGCGAACGAAGCATTCGTCGTACCAGATTATAGCTCCTTTGCCAAAGGGGCACAATGGTGAGCTTGTGTTTTCCAGTCGCTGTGTTGCGTTCACAACGCATTCTCGGCAGAGGTCAGGGGGAACGTCACCTCGGCACATGAAGAGGCCGTAGACGGTGTCGGAGGGGGTTCTTCCGGCGATGGTGGTGTTGTAGTACTCGGTGGTGCCGGTGGCGTTGGAAGATAGGGCAGTGAGGAAGGTCTTGAGGTTGAATTGGAAAGCGCTGTTGGCAGTGAAGTTTTCATTGCTTGTGCACTTCTCATCAAGGAAAATAGGGTCAGCAGCTTCAGCAGGGAAAATTTTGAGGAAGATAACAAGCACGAAGAGGAAGCTAACAAGCTGTAACAGAGACATAGTTATGGTGATTGGTGTTTTACTAGTTGAGAGCACTTCCATGGTGGGAACTGGGAAGCAACCGTATAGTTTTCTAATAGCAAGTAGGGTGTATTTGAAGTGGCAGATTTTTTGTGAGCAAATGAACAAAAACCGAACTTTTTTGTTCTAGTTTGCCTGCTACTCAGGGGATTGATTCACATGCTTGACGCAAGTCAATGGAGAAAGTGAAGCTTTTGTATTTTTTTTTTTTATTTTTCCTTTATAAGGAA
>QAOA01006354.1:0-38436 GCA_003255065.1 Cercis canadensis | reverse complement strand
GTGGTGGTCTGGTGGAGGCTGGTTCATCCGTGTTTGTGGGCTGTGGTATAGTTCCTAAGTTATTGGTATTTCAGTTTAAATAACTACAAACCAACTAACAAACTAACTACAAAAAACAAGCTGCTACGTGCTAACACAAGATGCTAAATGTGCTACCAAAAAAAATAACTGAAAACTAAATAAGTGCAGCAGAAAGCCAGAAACAGAATAGTGGGAGAGAGAGAAGCATGGCCACGTCCAATACCATGGCGAACTAGTTGCATGACTCGGTGAGTTCAGTGTACCCCGAGTTGACTCAGCCATGCACTCCACGTTGATTTGGCACACCATGAACTTAGCTTGGGAACTTAGGATTTTTTATAGGCACACGATGAGATCTTCTTGCCTGTGATTTTTATTTCTGTAGTTAAAAATGTAAGCATCATGCACAATGAAGATTTTGTGTATTTGTGCATGTTCACATGTGCGTAAATAATAGAGAGATTTCCATAAGCAAGAGAAGCAAAGCTAAGAAAAGCTCTTCAGTAGAGTATTTCTATTAAAGAACACAAATAGGTTGCACCCTTTATATATAAACACTTCATAGCTATAATGGATGCATGAAAACATAGGAAGCCATTCACAGTTCTTGGCTTATCAGTGGAGGACGACGACGACGACGACGAGAGTTTTGGTGACTTCAAGCTTTGCTCTTCCCTTGCATGCTTGGCTACTGTCGAATCTTCGGGAGAAGACCAGAGTGACAATGCCAAGAGAGTAATGGGCAACTTAATCTTAAAGAACACTATCATGGTAAGGTTGAAGTGGGAGCGAGATGAGTTGCACTAGCCGCCATTGTTACTGGTTTGAGCATAGTTCAGAGGGAAAAAGTTGGTGGCAGTGACGAAGATGGAAGGACTACTGGGATGGCACTCATTAGTGCACTTAATTTCAAAGCAAGTTCCGCAGCTAAACCCATTGTTAAATAAAGCAGTGCAACAGATAGGGGTGAGTTGTGTAGAAGCAACAACCAAGGACCAAGCCACTTCACCAAGCATCACACCTAGCCACGTAAACTAGCAGCAGCAGCTTCTGATATGAAGTTTATCGTGATTTGCAGTCTGCTATTAAGAGTCTCTCTGGCCAGGTTCTCATGGGTGGAAGGCACCTCCAATTTTTCTCCAAGATTTCTGGTTTGCTACATAAGGAATGGCACGTTAAGTTGAACCACGTAGGCAAACAAGGAAACTGTTGCGCTGATTGGTTGGTGAATGATTTCCATAAGCAAGAGAAGCAAAGCTAAGAAAAGCTCTTCAGTAAAGTATTTCTATTAAAGAACACAAATAGGTTGCACCCTTTATATATAAACACTTCATAGCTATAATGGATGCATCATGCATGAAAACATAGGAAGCCATTCACAGTTCTTGGCTTATCAACGGAGGACGACGACGAGAGTTTTGGTGACTTCAAGCTTCGCTCTTCCCTTGCATGCTTGGCTACTGTCGAATCTTCGGGAGAAGACCAGAGTGACGATGCCAAGAGTAATGGGCAACTTAATCTTAAAGAACA
Source organism: Cercis canadensis (assembly GCA_003255065.1). Lineage (NCBI taxonomy): Eukaryota > Viridiplantae > Streptophyta > Magnoliopsida > Fabales > Fabaceae > Cercis > Cercis canadensis. The sequence continues at coordinate 36,885 of QAOA01006354.1, read as the reverse complement.
CTGTCATGGTAAGGTTGAAGTGGGAGCGAGATGAGTTGCACTAGCCACCATGCAACTAATGTCCCCTCTGCATGCTTTAACTCTAATGGTTCTAAGTTTCAGAGTTTCAGAGTCGAGGATGGGAGCTTGTTATAAAGGACGTGTTTAGAGAGAGTAATGCATGTGGTGATGCCTTAGCTAGGAAGGGGCATGTGGCCTCGTTTTGTGTTGTTCAATTCTTTGTTTGTCCTTTGTGTATTAGGTAGCTTTTGGTTGGGGACTTTTTGGGTGTTTCGACGGCTAGAGTAGTCCCTGGGTAGTTTCTGCACTTTGCTTTTGTTGGTCTCTTGCCCCGTTGTTTAACCAAAAAGAAAAAAAAGATAAGCAAAAGCAAACTGAAAAAGAATCAAAAACAACCAAAAAAAAATAAAAGATGTGACAATTTATATCACAATACATGAATGAGAAAGGACAATAATTGGTAAAGTTAAATAAGAACAAAAGATACGGTTTGACTCCATTATTTCTCAACCTTCACTCCACCAACCTTCAACTTGGTTGTGCGAAATAGAGAAAAAATCTGAAGCTGCCCAACTACATTTTCCATTGAAAGTTAGTTTCTCTGCCTGAAGGTTAGTCTTTTCTAGCCCTCTTGATCTTGCATTTTCTAGCCCTCTAATTTGTGATTTATGGTTATCTTTCCTTTGGGTATTGGGTCTTATTCTATCTTAAACTCAGATTAGGAAGAGTGCCCTTGAACTAAAAATCAATCATAATAAACAATACAAAAAAAAAAATGTCTTCTCCTTAGTCTTCTGTAGATGGAGTAGTGCATCTTTGTCTTAAAAGAAATAGAAAATTACTGGAAGTGGTGCACATGGTTTCTCTTTCATACTATTTTTTTTAAAGTTTTAGTCGCAAGTGACAAGCTTCATGTTGGAAGCTTTTTATTTAGAGAAAAAACCTGAAGCTGCCCAGCTACATTTTCCATTGAAAGTTAATTTCTCTACTTGAAGGTTAGTTTTTTCTAGCCCTCTTGATCTTGCATTTTCTAGCCCTCTAGTTTGTGATTTATGGTTATCTTTCCTTTGGGTATGAGTCTTATTCTATCTTAAACTCATATTAGGAAGAGTGCCCTTGAAGTAAAAATCAATCATAATAAACAATACAAAAAAAAAAATGTCTTCTCCTTAGTCTTCTGTAGATGGAGTAGTGCATCTCTGTCTTAAAAGAAATAGAAAATTACTGGAAGTGGTGCACATGGTTTCTCTTTCATACTATTTTTTTTTAAGTTTTAGTCGCAAGTGACAAGCTTCATGTTGGAAGCTTTTTATTTGATGAAAATTTGGTGAGAGCTAGTGAGTAAAAACTGATTTCTTTGCTTGTTGCTGATATAATTACCGTAGAGGATTCTAAATTTCTAATTGTGCACCATGAATTTTCTTTGTACTATTCCTTTCTTTAGTTATGCTTTTCCACTATTGATTAGATTACTTTAGAGCAACAAATAAGAGAATAAAGTTCTATGTCATATTTAGATAGATCATATTTTCATTTCACTTTAGAAACATGTAGATAAAGACTCGTAGCCCCATTTGAAGTACTATGGGAACTTGAAGCAATGAGCTACAAAATTGAAAATGCTGAAGTTTTATAAATGCTCTCATTTGTTATTTTCATGGTATTTTGGACAAAAAAAATAGAATGATTATCTTAAGCTATAGAGTTTAGTTTATTTTTTTATTTACATATTTGTATTATTATTTTTGGGATACAGGTATGAGTTCATGTAGAGGAAAAGCAATATTAATAGAGGAAGATCCAAAGGAGAAAAAAAAGAGAAAAACATATCCTAGTTGGACTTGGAAAGAAATATTAATAGAGGAAGATCCAAAGGAGAAAAAAAAAAAAGAAAAACAGATCCTGGTTGGACTTATGGAGAAATGTTGGGTGGAAATAGACAACATGTACAATGCAATTTTTGTCATAAAATAATGAAAGGTGGTGGTGTGACTAAATTGAAGCAACACTTAGCTGGGGGTTATCCCAATGTTGAGAAATGTGAAAAATGTCCTTTAGAAATTTCTAAGAAAATGAGAGAACTTTTGAAGGGCAAAAAGAAAGAGAATGAACAATTAGCTACTGCAAGAGCTGAAATGAGGGAAAATCTAATGGGTGGAGCTAGAAGAAGAGCTGGCATTGAAGAGATATCATCTGAAGATTCAGATGATGATATGACAATTCGAGAGAAAGAAGAGTTAGAATATGCAAAACAGATATCTATTGAAGATATACACAGGGCAAAAAAAGGACATCAATATGGTCATTTTCAACCAATATCAAAGAAAGGAAAAAGACCTTTTTTTCGTAGTGAAAGTGTAAAAGAGTCTACAAGCAAAATCTTTAGCAAAAAAAAAAGAAAAGGGTCCAACCAAGGAAGAGATGAATCCTTCAATATATCGCCAACGAGATGTTTTATCAACAAAAGTTGCACCATTTGTGGAATCCCAAAAAATGGGCAAAGTCAGCAAAGCAAGCAATTGGTAAATTCTTTATTTATCAAAATATTCCACCAAACAAAGCCCAGGGTCCTTTTTATGATATAATGATTGATGAAATTGCACGTGCGGGTGTTGGGGTGCAAGGTCCTATCCAACGAGATGTTTATCAACAAAAGTTGCACCATTTGTGGAATCCCTAAAAATGGGCAAAGTCAGCAAAGCAAGCAATTGGTAAATTCTTTATTTATCAAAATATTCCACCAAACAAAGCCCAGGGTCCTTTTTATGATATCATGATTGATGAAATTGCACGTGCGGGTGTTGGGGTGCAAGGTCCTACTCCTTATGATATTGGTGGCCCAATTCTTGATGATGAAATAGAAGAGATAAAAGAATACATAAAAAATTTTAAGAAGAAATGGGCAATTTATGGTGTCACAATTATGTGCGACGGTTGGCAATCTATATCCCGTTTAGCAATCATAAACTTTTTGATCTACTATGATGGGAGAATAGTTTTTCACAAGTCAATTAATACAAGTGGAAGAGAAAAAGATGCAAAGTATATTTTTAGCTTGATGGATCAAGTGGTTGAAGAGATCAGTGAAACTAATGTTGTGCAAATCATTACAGATAATGCATTTGCATACAAGAAGGCTGGTGAGTTATTGATGCAGAAGAGACCACACTTGTATTGGACTTCTTGTGCTGCTCATTCTCTTGATCTAATATTGCATGATTTTGCAAAATTTAAAGAAGTTGAGAAGGTTTTGGAAGATGCTAAAAGGTGCACCAATTTTATTTACAATCATTCCAAAATTCTTCACATGATGAGAACTTATTGCACAGGAGAGTTGATTAGACCTGCTCAAACGCGGTTTGCAACCAATTATATTGCTCTTGCAAGTCTTATGGAGCAAAAAAATGGGCTGCAAAGAATGGTTACTTCAGATGAATGGTATAGGAATTCAGCTAATAAGGATTCAGCTGGAGCACGAGTTCATACCACTATATTAGATCCAAATTTTTGGAAGAATGTTAAGAAAATTGTTATAAAAATTACGTATATTTATTATGTCAGTATAGTATGATATATACATATAGTATCATAGAATTTTTGATTCTTTAATTATTACTATTTAAAATTGGGCTAAAAACTAACAAAAGTCCTTTTTTTTATTGGTTTTGATTTTATGGGTTAAATTATTAATGGACTTAATTGAAAGAAAACAAAGATGCATAAAGTGAAAAATTGAAAATGAAATGTCAAACTTGATCTAACCCAAGAAAAAAAAGCTAGCCCGGCTTGAACCCAAATAAGCCATAGGCCAATTCAGCTCTTTTTATTCTAATATTGATATGGCATTAATACTTTTAAATATATTGTTCTAAAATAAATAACAACATCATTTATAGTTATTCATATTAATCATAGGTGGTACAAAAGTAACATTAACAATTATATAAGTTAATATATATAAACTAGAGTAAAACCCCTTTTTAGTCCCTGAAAAATGCATTCACTGACAAATTCGTCCTCCAAAAATTTTCGGTGACAAATTGGTCCTTGAATTATTATTTTCGCTGACAAATTAGTCCTCTGTTAAGGTTTGTTAGTTAGATTTAACGGACTTTGCCACGTGGCACTTAACGTGCTGACGTGGTCGTTAGTTGCTGAAGTGGCATGCTGACGAGGCATCTAGTTGGCTGCTTCTTCTTCTTCATCTTCTATTTCTTCTTCTCTCTATTATGCAATACCATTTTCCATGAATCCAAGTAAAACTGAGGCCAATCCCTTCCTTCATCACCATCCCCATGATTTGGACCCACCTCACCAAATCCTACCCCACCATCACCACCACCACCACCACCACCACCACCAAGTTCAACTTCAACCCTCCATTCCCAACCCTTCCGACAACCCCTCTTTCTCTCTCCTTGAAATTGTTCTCTTTCGTGCTTCTTCCTCCGAGTCACGAGTACGTATCCTACTTGTTGTGCAAGCAGGGAAAACATGCTTGCTACTGCAAAATTGTCGAAAGGTTATGGTTCTAAGTATAGATGGGGGAAGTATAAATGGTGTGATTCCAGGAGTAGTACTTGGTGCCCTTGAAAAAGGCCTTCAGGTAAAACCATACTACTAGTGAGAGTGACTCTCTTCTTCCTTTTATTCTTTAGGTCATTTGCTGCTTAATTAATTAATATTGGGTGCAAGAATTGGATGGTAAAGATGCCAGACTAGCCGACTATTTTGATGTGATTGCAGGGACAAGCACGGGGGGCTTAGTCACTGCCATGCTTACTGCATTTGACATCTATTTACATGATCTACTTAAGAAAAAGCTTGGAGACAAGACATTGCACCAAACACTGACTAATGTTGTCATCCTAGCATTTGACATCTACACTCTTCAGCCCACTCTCTTTTCCAGTTTTCAGGTTCTCTGTTTTTCAATCTACTACCAACTCTGGTTTGCTTAACTTGATTTCCTCTTTATTTGTTTTGGAGTTGTTATCTTTGCCTCCAAAGAGGATGTATTGGCTGACAGCAACGGTTCCATCGAGAGCAAGCGGTGTTGCTGTTGCTGTTTCAGTAAAACAGAGCATAAGCATGAGCATGAGAGAGAGAGGTTTAACCCATAAGGATCACCATCCACAAGCGCAAGCACATGTAGCTTTAACTTCATCTTCATCTTCCTCACATACGCTGCATCCTTCTCGACCAAGAGGATGAAGACAACATCACTCTGCATATCACCGTTGTCACTGAAAATAAGCCGGCCAACAACCACTCCTTCATGGCTTCCACGGAACTCGAATAAGAGCTCTCCTTGTTTGATTTCGAAAGCATTCTCGTGGCTCTCGATCACTACACCCTCATCATTAGACTTCGTATTTGGAGAGAAGGTAACTCATGGCACATATGACTCAGTTGGACTGAGTCAACTCGGGGCACATGTGACTCAGTTGGGCTAAGTCAACTCGGGGCACACATATTCTGCTGCTGGTTTAACATGCATGATGACCATGTTTCCATGCAAGTGCCCAATACATGTATTTATCTTGTAGCTGTGTATTTATCTTCATACAATAGGATAAGTAGGTTAACTTGTATTTATCTTAACTACCTAACAGAGTTAACTACAAAGTAGGATCTAAGGTAGACATATTTGTGTATATATTTACTGGTTTAATGAATGAGGGAAAACACTTTTCTCTACACTCTGCTCTCACTTGGGTGACTCGAAGGAAGAAGCATGAAAGAGAACGATTTTGGGGAGAGAGAAAGAGGGGTTGTCGGAAGGGATGGAAATGGAGGGTTGAAGTTGAACTTGGTGGTGGTGGTGGTGGTGATGGTGGGGTAGAATCTAGTGAGGTGGGTCCAAATCATGGGGATGGTGATGAAGGACGAGATCATCCTTAGTTTTACTTGGATTCATGGAAAATGGTATTGCAAGATAAAGAGAAGAAGAAGGAGAAGATGAAGAAGAAGAAGAAGTAACCAGTCGGATGCCCCGTCAGCAACTAATGACCACGTCAGCATGTTAAGTGCCACGTGGCAAAGTCTGTTAAATCTAACTAACAAACCTTAACAGAGGACTAATTTGTCAGCGAAAATAATAATTCAAGGACCAATTTGTCACCGAAAATTTTTGGAGGACGAATTTGTCAGTGAATGCATTTTTCAGGGACTAAAAAGGGGTTTTACTCTATTTGTTATCAACTAATATCCTAATTGTTAGTGATTCTATTCACTTCTATATATTCTCTCACCAAAAAATTAAACAAACATGAACCCCAATTATATGAAATATTAATATCCTCTCCAAAATAAGTATACTTACAAGTCATTCTAATCTATCTCTTCACAATATAAAACAGTCAAGGAATATCACCTATTCATTCTAATATATCTCTTATTTTATATTTTTTCCCAACATATTTATTGCATACAAACAAAAAGATTAAATTCTACTGATCTAGGAGTCATCCTCAATAGCCTCTTCATAATAATAAAAAAAAAAAAGAGTTGGTTTATTAGCTAATTGATCTGCTAGTTTTTTGAGTTTCTACAAGAGAAATCAATGGTGTATTAAGGTTTTTTGTTTGTTATAGTTTAAAGTTTGCTGGTTAAGCTAGAAACTACAGATTTCTAACCGTACAGTTTAGGGGCTGTAAATACTACTCAAAAGTAAAAAAGGTCAATCACTATAAATTTGAATGTTCAATTGCATTACTTATCTTCTTTTAGTTGATATATGCTTGTTTGAGTCTCCAAGAAAACTGGAGAGCCTGTGCTCGAATTTTATTGGGACCCAAAACTAGGAAAAGGGTAAACTAGCCCTTATTCTTGAGCCTCCAATGAACCATATATATGCTTGTTGGTTTGATTTGGACTTCTTCAAGTCTACGTATTTCTCGTATACACTCTCTTTTGCTATTGTTTTTTGAGCTTGTTGTTGTGTTTGTTCTTTAAGTAGTTGACTTTTTGCTTGATTATATTAGAGTAAAACTCTTTTTTAGTCTATGAAAAATACATTCACTGATAAATTCTTCCTCCAAAATTTTCGATGACAAATTGATTCTTGAATTATTATTTTCGCTGACAAATTAGTCCTCCGTTAGAGTTTGTTAATCAAATTTAACGGATGTTGCCACGTGGCCCTTAACGTGCTGACGTGGTCGTTAGTTGCTGAAGTGGCATACTGATGGGGCATCTGGCTGGCTGCTTCTTCTTCTCTCTATTCTGCAATACCATTTTCCATGAGTTCAAGTAAAATTGAGGACGATCTTTTCCTTCATCACCATCCCCATGATTTGGACCCACCTCACCAGATCCTACCCCACCATCACCACCACCACCACCACCAAGTTCAACTTCAACCCTCCATTTCGAACCCTTCCGACGACCCCTCTTTCTCTCTCCCCGAAATCATTCTCTTACGTGCTTCTTCCTCCGAGTCACGAGTACATATCCTACTTGTTGTACAAGCAAGGAAAACATGATTGCTGCCGCGAAATTGTGGAAAGGTTATGGTTCTAAGTATAGATGGGGGAGGTATAAAGGGTGTGATTCCAGGAGTAGTACTTGGTGCCCTTGAAAAAGGCCTTCAGGTAAAACCATACTACTAGTGAGAGTGACTCTCTACTTCCTTTTATTATTTAGGTCATTTGCTGCTTAATTGATTAATATTGGGTGTAGGAATTGGATGGTAAGGATGCTAGACTCGCCGACTATTTTGATGTGATTGCAGGGACAAGCACGGGGGGCTTAGTCACTGCCATGCTTACTGCATTCAACATCTATTTACATGATCTACTTAAGAAAAAGTTGGAGACAAGACATTGCACCAAACGCTGACTAATGTTGTTATCCCAGCATTCGACATCTACACTCTTCAGCCCACTCTCTTTTCCAATTTTCAGGTTCTCTATTTTTCAATCTACTACCAACTCTGGTTTCCTTAACTTGATTTCCTCTTTCTTTGTTTTGGAGTTGTTATCTTTGCCTCCAAATAGGATGTATTGGCTGACAACAACAGCGATTCCATCAAGAGCAAACGGCGTTGCTGTTGCTGTTCCCGTTTCAGTAAAACAGAGCATAAGCATGAGCATGAGAGAGAGAGAGGTTTAACCCATAAGGATCACCATCCATAAGCGCAAGCACAGGTAGCTTTAACTCCATCTTCATCTTCCTCATATATGCTGCATCCTTCTCGACCAAGAGGATGAACACAGCATCACTCTGCATATCACCGTTGTCACTAAAAATAAGTCGGCCAACAACCACTCCTTCATGCCTTCCACGGAACTCGAATAAGAGCTCTCCTTGTTTGATTTCGAAAGCATTCTCGTGGCTCTCGATCACTACACCCTCATCATTAGACTTTGCTCTCGCTTGGGTGACTCGGAGGAAGAAGCACGAAAAAGAACGATTTCGGGGAGAGAGAAAGAGGGGTCGTAGGAAGGGTTGGGAATGGAGGGTTGAAGTTGAACTTGGTGGTGGTGATGGTGGGGTAGGATCTGGTGAGGTGGGTCCAAATCATGGGGATGGTGATGAAGGAAGAGATCGTCCTCAGTTTTACTCGGATTCATGGAAAATGGTATTGCAAAATAGAGAGAAGAAGAAGCAGCCAGCTGGATGCCCCGTCAGCATGCCACTTCAGTAACTAACGGCCACGTCAGCACGTTAAGTGCCACAAGGCAAAGTCTGTTAAAGCTGACTAACAAACCCTAACAGAGGACTAATTTGTCAGTGAAAATAATAATTCAAGAACCAATTTGTTATCGAAAATTTTTGGAGGACGAATTTGTCAGTGGATGCATTTTTTAGGGACTAAAAAAGAGTTTTACTCATTATATTATCATCCTTGGTTTTCTATATATGTTCCAAGTGTTTGGGTTTATATACATGTTACATATTTTTCACCATCTTTTGTAAAAACATAAATATTTTGCATACTTGCAAATATAGCTATAAGGATATTTTTGCTACTAACCCAATTTACCCTCCTCTTATGTTGATTTTATCTTCAAATATTACTAAAATGAAGAAATAAACATTTGAAAACATAAGAGCTGATTGAGGACAGCTTGTTAGAGGCTAAAAAAGATTTTGTTTTGATCTCACAAGTAGACACCACGAATTTCCAAATGAACTTATGGAAGACGCTAGAGATTTGGAGAAGTGAAGTAATTCTATTTTTTTTTCAATTTGTTTCTGAAAGACAAATCTCAAAACATCAAAATCAATTTGTAGTCTAAAACCTTTCATGAGTGTAGTTTAATGTCAGAAATATCATTATGAGTTCACAAAAATGTGGAAGATAGAAGGAGTACAATATGTAAAAAGCAATAAAAAAGATGTGACATATATCAAGAACCGATTCAATCTAAAAACTTAAGCTATTAAGTAAAGATCCATGAATTATTTTATATCTATAAGCCCCCGCACGTGAAACAAGTTGGATATAAAATTATTTATGTACATTCAACCTAAAAGCTTTAGATATTATATGAATGTTGATGAATAATTTTATATCTAACAACATATACATTTAGATTAAGTCCTTAAATCATGAGTTTAATATTTTAGATCATGAAGTTGTCAGTCTATTTTACACACATACTATAGTAGATATTTCGAACAAATTTCCTCTCACATATGAGTGCGTTTATCTATTCCTTGAATTGACATATTTATCTTGCTTAAGAGTCATGTACTTCTTTTTCCACAAGATGTGCTCTTCTTCCACAAAATTCATCATTTGTAGGATCAATAATTTAGCAGATATTTTTTGGTTACTCTTTCCCTAAGATTTTTTTTTGTATCTTTCATATGGCCACCACCTTAGCCATGTGCGCACTCTCGCCAAAACGAAAGGATAGTGGTGATTATGTGGTTCTAATTAAATATTTGATCAAATTTTAATTGAGATGGCTAGATTAATTCTTCAAAAAGGTAATAATAATCACATTTTTTTGGAAAAACTAGATATGGGATAGAAACTAAACCATTCATGTGTAATTGAAGGTATTGGATTCTAATTTCACCTAGAACCAGTGAAGAGTTGAATTTATGGAAGAAAAAATAGCCTACTACTGTCCAATGTGACAATGTCTAGTAAATATATATATAAAATTGTATTCGAAAAGATACAATAATCAATATAAATAGATGAGTTTCTCTATATATAAGAGTTCAATTTTTTTTTTTCGCCAATGCTATATTATAAGTTTACATACTATTATCTTGAATTCATGTTTATATACTATGGAAATAAACATGTACTATAAGTATATCACTAACATAAAATAAATACGATGATAAGGGATAAATCCTACAACAAATTAACAGCACCAAGTTTTAAATTAATTAATCTGAGCCACGAGAAACTCCTAGCTAGTCCAAATTGTTGGTTGCATAATTACTTTATTTATTATTTACGATTAATTAGCCGTGAGTATAAGGTAACAAATAATTAAAACAATCACTATGACCATTGTTGTAAATCGCAATTAAGTTATGGGAGGGAATGTGACATGGCAGAAATAACTGATACTGAGATGAAATTATTGTTTTGATCGATATTTATGGAAAACATTAATCTGAGCCATGAGAAACTCCTACCTCAAATGTCATGTACTTCTTTTTCCACATGATGTGCTCTTCTTCCACAAAATTCATCATTTGTAGGATCAATAATTTAGGAGATATTTTTTGGTTACTCTTTCCCCAAGATATTTTTGTATCTTCCATGGCCACCCTTAGCCATGTGAGCATTCTCGCCAAAACGATAGGATAGTGGTGATTTTGTGGTTCTAAATATTTAATCAAATTTTAGTTGAGATGGCTAGATTCTTCAAAGGTAATAATCATGTATTTTATGGAAAACTAAAGATTATTATAGTCATGCCTTTTATGGAAAACTAAAGATTATTATAATCATGCCTTTTATGGAAACCAAACCATTCAGTGTTTTGTGCCAATGTTATATTATAGGTTTATATTTACATCAATTATGAGAAAGAAAACTCCAATTGTCAATGTGTACTAGATGAATATGAACTTGACCTAAAAATTTAAGTTCATGAGTAAAAGTCAAGTATAATTTTTTTTTTTTTTTTTTNTTTTTTTTTTGTTTTTATAGATCACAAGCTTCTAATTGATAGATCGCAAGTATAAAATTTTTAATAAATAAAATAAGGATATTCTAATTTAAATGTTTTAAATTATAAATTATCTTAAGATGAATAGGGTAAGTTTAAGAGATTGAGGACCACATATGTAAGGCTTTCAAAGATTGAGAATCGCTTGTAAGAGGCCAACAAAGTTTTTTCTTTGATATCACAAGTAGACACCATGAGAGGAAAGTGAACCTTTCTGCCCTATATATATCATCAACCATGCATGCATGCATACTCCATCACTATCCCAAGCAGCCAAAATGGACCAAAACTATCAAAGAAGTGGCTGCCTTCTGCTTACGCAGGGCCATATACCATGCGACTATTATTCTCTACCCCTTTCTTTTTGCGACTATTATTCTCTACCCCTTTCTTTTTCCATAATTCAACTAATGGGACATGCATGATTGACTTACTAATTTGTCATTAACACATATGATAAAAAAGCAATTACAATCTCAAGTCTTGCTAAATTGTTTTTTCTAATTAAAACAAAATTAATGTCAAACAGAAAAAGATATTTTGTTTTGTTAGTAGAATCTGAGCAAAGTCTTTGAGAAGAAGAATCAATTTCATGCTAAATTTTTCTCCCTTTCTTTGTTTTTTCTTGGGATGGTCCCAGATCAATCTAAAAGGCCAAAAAAATATTGTCTTTCACATCATAAGTAGACACCATGAATTTCTGCATAAAGCCATAGAAATGATAGAGAGGTGTGGAATTATTGAGAGAATTGAGTTAGATATTTTTATTTTTATTTATTTTTGAAAAGTTTTCAGCAAGATCAAACCAGCAGAAAATGAAAATGGAAGACCAAAGAAGATTGTGGAACCTTTCCGTATATTCAACCAACCAACTATTCAGTGTACATCATCTCCTATATATACAGTAACTGAACAATACAAAGAGTGCCATGTAAGCTAGGCAGATCAGCTAAACTAACTAACTATTAACAGACTAACTAAGCTCAGTTAAAGAACCAGATGTACATAGCAACTTAACTAACCAATCTGGTTTATGAAACTTGGACAAAAAGTAAATAAATAATTTCTACATCCCCCCCTCAAGTTAGAGCATGAGGGTGATGAAAATCAATCAAGCCCAACTTGGAAAAGATAAAGTGAAACTGAGGCCCTGCAAGATTCTTCGTAAAGATATCAGCAAGTTGTGACTTGGTAGAAATGTGCTGAGGAAGAACAAAATCTTCCTTAAACTTGTCACGAACTAGGTGGCAGTCAATTTCAAGGCGCTTGGTCCTTTCATGGAAGACCGGATTAGCTGTAATATGGAGGGCAGCGAGATTGTCACACCAAAGAGGAATAGGTATAGGAATGTTGATATGAAAATCCTTCAAGATATAGCTAGTCCTTTGCAACTCACACACAGTAATGGCAAGACTTCGATATTCTGCCTCTGTAGAAGACCTACTGACAGTGGATTGCTTCTTAGTCTTCCAAGAAATAAGGGAGGAACCAAGAGAGACACAATAACTTGTGATGGACCTGCGAGTGTCCTTACAAGCAGCCCAATCTGCATCACAATATGCATTAAGAGAAAAATCAGAGGCTGAAGAGAAGAACAATCCCCTGGAAGGAGTTCCTTTAAGGTATTTGAGGACATGAATAACACCATTCCAATGTGCTTGTGTAGGGGACTGAATATATTGACTGAGTTGTTAGACCGCATAGGTAATGTCAGGCCGAGTTAGATTTAAGTACAAGAGCTTCCCAACAAGTCTTCTATATCTCTCTGGTGTAGGTAAAAGGGCATCAACAGAAGAAAAATGTTGTCCCTTGGGCAATGGAGTAGCCACAGGCTTGGAACCAAGGAGACCAGCATCCTGTAGAATGTCTAGGATATACTTCCTCTTTGTAACATAGGTACCTTGTGAGCCACGAGCAATTTCAATGCACAAAAAGTATTTTGCATATCCCATGTCTTTGATAGTAAAGGTAGAATGAAGAAAGTCTTTTACTCTTTTGATGTCTTCCTCATGAGTTCTTGTGATCAGAACATCATCAACATATACCAATAGAACTAAGAAAGAATGAGATGTGGGCATGGTGAACAAACAGTGGTCATGAGCACTCTGCAGAAAACCAAAATCCTAAAGTTTAGCACAAAATTTAGCATTCCATTGGCAAGAGGCCTGCTTCCATAGAGAGAACATTTTAAGAGGCAAACTTCATGTGGCTGAGCATGTAGACTTCTTCATTGAGATAGCCATGGAAAAAGGCATTGTTAATGTCTAATTGATGTAGAGGCCAATCTTTAGCAGTAGCAATGGATAATAGCATCCGCACTGTGACAAGCTTGGCCACTGGAGAAAAGCTGTCTTTATAATGAACCCCCTCAATTTTGTGATAACCTTTGACAACTAATCTGGCCTTGTAGGGGTCAATGGTGCCATCAGGAAAGTATTTCACTTTATAAACTCATTTAGAACCAATGGCCTTCTTACCCTTAGGTAAAGGAACTAAGTCCCAAGTATGGTTAGACTCGAGTGCTTACAACTCTTTGTTCATGGCCTCAATCCACTTATCATTTTTGCTGGCATGATAGTAAGAGCAAGGTTCTAGAATAGAGGACACATTTTCCAGAAAACTCATGTAATTATGTGTGAAAATGGGTGAATGGTGATAAGGGAAGGCGGTTGGTGTATATGGTGAAGATCTGGATGTTGCAAGTGCAGGTGAAACAGGTAGAACATCAGGTAAATCTGAAGGAATGAATACATTTGAGACAAAATCAGAAAGCCAAGTTGGTTTAGATTTTTGTCTAGTGCTATGTCTTAAAGGTGGTATAGAAACAACAGGAGACAAGGGAATATGATGTTGTTTAGGTGAAGCAGATGGAGAAGATATATGGGTAATAGAATCAGAAGTGAGATCCAATTAGTTTAGGTCATGAACGGAGACACAATAGGTAAATCAATGGATGTTGAAGGTTGTGCCTCATGAGGGATAGGAGAATCAAGAAAAGGAATAGGGAGAGATATGGTACTGCCTTCAGGAGGGATTTTTTCAAATGGAAAGATGTTTTCATGAAAGATAACATCTCTGCAAGTATATATCTGATGTGTATGCAAGTCATAAAGCCTATATGCCTTTTGTCCAGTGACATACCCTATAAAAACACATTTACATACACGTGCTTTAAATTTGTCTTTGTGAGGGTGAGTGTTAGTGGCATAGCATAAGGAACCAAAACACCTCAAAAGACTATAGTTAGGTTGCTTATGATGTAAAATTTCATAGGGGGTTTTCCAATTTAGTATACCAGTAGGCAATCTATTTATGATATATGCAGATATGAGAAAAGAATGACCCCAAAACTGAATAGGTAAATTTGCTTGAAACATAAGAGCTCTAGCAATTTGTAGGATGTGTTTGTGTTTTCTCTCAACTATCCCATTCTGTTGGAGAGTATATACACAACTTTTGTGGTGTAGAATACCTAACTCAGACAAAAATGATTGGAATGCAAAGTTAGTAAATTCAGAACCATTGTCTTTCCTAATGCATTTGATTGCTTTTCCAAATTGAGTAATCACCATTTTGAAGAAAGATTGCAATGTTTGCAGAGTTTGATGTTTGTGTCGAAGCATAAAAACCCAAGTGGCTCTACTATGATCATCAACCATAGTTAACATATAATGTGCTCCTGTTATAGAAGCTTTACTATAAGGCCCCCACAAGTCTATGTGCAAAAGGTCAAAAACAGCATCTGTGCAAGTGTTGCTAAGGGGAAATGATAAATGATGTTGTTTGGATTTATAAAAGATGTCACATGGTGAAAATTGGGTGGAATCAATATTTTGTAAAAAAGAAATGTTTTGTAAAGCCTTTAAAGAGGCATGACCAAGTCTATTATGCCATAAAATTGCAGAAATGTTATTTGAAACAGCATTGGCAATACAAGGACTATGAAAAGAATCAGAAACTGAATTACAGAGAGATTTGATTAAATCAAATCGATTATTACATGGAGTATAAGAAGCATGAGCATGAAAGGATGTTTTGTCTAAAATTTATAGATTCCCAATGATTTTACCCACTGCTAGAACAACTTTAGTCTGTGGGTCCTGCAAAATGCATTTATCAGGAAGAAAAATGAATTGTATTTGAGCTGTTTTAGCAAGTTTTCTAACAGAGAGAAGGTTAAATTTGAAACTAGGTACCTACAGTGCATCTGTGAGTGTGAGAGTAGGACTAAGATGCACATTGCCTACTTGGTGAACTAGTTTGACAGAACCATCAGGTAAGAAAACTGAAAGTGTTACTGGTTTGGGATGAGCAAGTAAACTGAGGTTCACACACATGTGGTTTAAGGCACCTGTGTCCACTATCCAAGTACCAGGGCCTATGCTATCCATTGACTGTAAAGCAGAATGATAAATTAGAGGGGAAGTGGGAGAAGTGTTACCTGCAAAGTCCTCAAGGTTTGCAAAGTTAATATGATTCCCCTCAAAGCCACCCTATCCTTTGATCAATTTTGACAGCTCTTGTTGAATGATTTATATCAAAGTGGTTCTATTATCACTTGCCTTCCCAGTAGCATGGTTCATGTTAGCATCCAGAGGATTATCAGCAAAATTGGCCATATGTTTGACACCTGTAACCTGATTTCGTTGGTCCTTCAGCTCCTTGTACCAATCTAGATATCCATGGAGCTTGAAGCAGGTATCCTTAGTGTGTCCCCCCATGTTGCAATGAGTACACCTTTCATTCCTCTTGTCATTGTATCCTTGCTTCTTGTGGTTTCCTTAGTTTGGTTTTCCACCACCTAATCCTTTTCTTATAGGTGCTTTCACAAACATTACTGAGTTGTCTGCTCTGCCAACATTGTTGAGATGAACTTCCTTCTGCTTCTCAATTCGCAAAATCATGGAATAAGCTTTGTTGATTGAAGGTAATGGTTCCATCATCAAGATTTGATTTCGGACATGGTCAAACTCATCACTAAGCCCCATAAAAAATTGCACTAGTTTGCTTGAATTAGTAAGATCAGACACCTTTGTAACATCACAGTTACAATTTTTATAGGTGCACTGCGGTCTTGGTTGTACACAAACCAATTCATCCCAAAGTTTCTTCAGCTTTGTGAAATACTTCATCACTGACTGATTTCCTTGAGAAATAGTACTTATCTCTTTTTGAATTGGTAAATCTGTGGTTCATTGGATTCTCCAAATTGTTCTTCCAATTCCAACCAAAGCTCTCTTGCAATAGATGCATACAGAAAAGCTTCGACAATGTCTTTTGAAATAGAATTGAGGATCCATGATCTGATCATGTAATCCACCCTAAGCCACTGATCATAGTCATTAGAGTCTTCTTCAGGCATGGCACATCTGCCATCGATGAATTCGAGCTTCACCTTCGCTCCTAGTGCGATCTTGATTGATCGATTCCAAGACAGATAATTGTTACCTGTTAAGGATGCTATGACGAGTTGCATTCCTGGATGATCCGAGCTTGCCAAGGCCATAGGATCTCCATTGAAGTTGCTCGTTGATTCCTTATGCAATCCCGCAATTGCAGTTCCGTTTGCCGATTCCATTCTTGACAGAGTCAATACAAAGGAGTCTCCTTGATTCTTCTTCAGAGTTTCAATCAGATGAAGATATAGGCAAATCTTGGATCGATACGCTCTGATACCATGAAAAGTTTTCAGTAAGATCAAACCAACAAAAAATGAAAATGGAAGACCAAAGAAGATTGTGGAACCTTTCCATATATTCAACCAACCAACTATTCAGTGTACATCATCTCCTATATATACGGTAACTGAACAATACAAAGAGTGCCACGTAAGCTAGGCAGATCAGTTAAACTAATTAACTATTAACAGACTAACTAAGCTTAGTTAAAGAACTAGTTGTACATAGTAACTTAACTAACCAATCTGGTTTATGAAACTTGGACATAAAGTAAATAAATAATCTACAATTTTCAAAAGAGATGAAGCTCAAAATATTAAATTAAGATGGTTTTGGGAATCTTGAAGCTTTATAAGTATATTTTACTAGTCGAAAATTCACATAAGAGAGGATGTTTGTTGGTGTCAAATATTATGGCAGAGGTAGGAGTAAATTGTTGGAAGGGAAAAAAATAGAAATATAGAAAGGCAACTCAGAAAAATAAATTTTTGAGGGGACCAAATATATATACTTAAATGAAAAGAAATGCAAAATTGAAGAAAACTGTTATAATTCTAAAAAGTTTGGGGGCCATTGCCCACTAAAGTATCACGACACTCCACCCTGCACATTAGATAAAAAAAAAAAAAAAAAATATTAAAATATTATTTTCATCTCTCACTGTTAAAGTGTTCTTATGTACATTTCGTTATCAATCTCGTCACTTAGTCACTAGTTTTTCTTCAATAAAATTCTTATGCTGCTTACATGGGCGACAGAAGTGCTAATTTTTAGCACCAAACGATAATGTGGCGAGTGAGAGCCCTAATTAACAAATCCCTTCTTCTGAGTTCTGACTTACAAAAACGGTGGCGTTTTGCTAAGTGGGCATCGGGTCTTGTTCACGAGGGAGAAATTGTTGGGTGGGTGCTACACTCAGGCAAGGTGAACAATGTTATGGAGACGATGGAGGAGAAAGGGAAGGTAGCGGCGCAGATGGCCCTGGAAGAATAGGGGCAAGTCAAGCACATAACACAAAAATTGCTTGCTTGAACAGATGAATTCAAAAGAAACTCCTTCTATCACATTAGCCCATAATTGCCCTCCACCCACTCTACTATTTCATCTTCTCCCATTGCCAAACCAGTATACTCCACACACTCTCCCTGGGAAAACTGTTATTTGATTCAACACACCAGCTACTAGAGTCGCCATGGACATGTTTCCAAACTCATTCTCTATCTCAATCGCAATGGACCTGCTTCCACAACACTAAACCTGACAACTATTCCTTAGAATGTTAGGAAACCAAGGTTTATGGAGACAAGACAACAATGGTGGCTTTGAAGTGCGTAGAATACACTATTTTGAGTGTAATATTTTTTTTTTTTTTTTTTTTTTTTTTTTTTTTTTTTTTTTTTTTTTTTTTTTTTTTTTTTTTTTTTTTTTTTTTTTTTATCAAAAGCAAGTTATTCTAAGATATAACAAAAAACCTCATAAACTCTGTGAGAAAAGATGAATCTTAATTTCCTTAAAGCAATATAAAACTTTCAAAACCTAATCCAAAAATATTTGTCAATTTAAAGCTTATGTATCAATGTTCAATGTGAGACTTAATTCCTTCATCTATCTTTACAAACTATTGAACCCAAAATTTCACAAGAAAAGCCAAACCCAGATGTTATAGACGCAAATTAATAAGACCAAGATGATAATTGACAACTGCAAGCAAGGCTACAGGATCACCTACTTTTTCTTTTTTTTTTTTCCAACAATGCAAAGTGAATCCTATGATGTGAAGAAGATCCAATGGCCACTTAGCAAAAGGCGATTGTTTTGGGTGGGTAAGTGAGAAGAAGGGATTTGTTAAATGGGGCTTTGACTTGGCATTTAATGGTGCAACGTTATCATTGACGGTACAAATCAGCATTTATGTCACTTATGTGAGCAGCAATTTTATGAAAGGATTTTATTGAAAGGAAACTATTGAGTGAGGGATGAGATTGATAAGGAAGTGTACTCAAGTACAAAATTGATAATGCCATAAAATTGTAATGATTTATAGAATATAAATAACTAATAATCATTTATAGAATAGAAGCATTATTTTCCCTGGTAGTTGAGATGAGAAAGGTTGTTTTATTACTACATAGAGATGGATGATAGGAGAGTGAACCTTTTTGCCCTACATATATCATCAGCCATGCTTACTCCATCACTATCCCAAGCAGCCAAAATGGACCAAAACTATCAAAGAAGAGGCTTCCTCCTGCTTACGCAGGGCTAAATACAGCCATCAAACTTTACAATCAAAATCACTGTTCTTAATTAGACACTGTTGAATATTGATGCCATAAAAATGGCAGTTTCAGCATTTCTTTGATATAAATGCCTTATACACAACAGCTTCTAAAGCAAGATGTTCTCATTTCCCACACTGATTAACAAAGAGAGAGAGAGGGGAAAGAAAAAGAAAAAGAAAAATTCGACTATTTAATGGAAACCCCCAGCAACTACAGCCTTGGCCAAATCCGGCGGCGGCGACGGCAGCATGGTGACAGATAATATGCCACTGGCTAGAGCCGCCACGGCTCCCACCACGAAAGCTGGCAAGTTCCCACCTCCAAATAGAGCATCCCATGGTCCACTTGCCACAGACACCACCATCTATTAAAAAAAAAGCATGTACACATAATTAGTCAATAATTAACTAACACTAAAATTAAGTGCAATTTAATTTAAATATGTAAACTGGTAAAACAAAAGTGAATTTGAACCTGTGGGATGACAATTGCAAGATTCAGAACTCCCAAGGAAAGCCCTGTAAAAATTGATCAAAGAAGTAAAATATTTTAGTTCAAGATAATGTTCTATATATATGAACTTCAATTTAATTGGGTTAGCTAGTGCTTGTTTGGATTTATCAGTATTCCAAATAAGCACTTGGTGTGATATATAAGATCGATGTGAGTTTTACCTTGGCCTGCCCCTGAGGTGCTTGAAAAGATAGATGCCATAGCAAAGGGGATACTGTAAGTAATCTGGGCACAAGCACAGAATTAAAGGAGTATTAGTTTTACTTGAATATGTAACTTGCACAAGCATAAAGGATAAAGCTTTCCAAATTTTCTAATGGATTTACTTTTCACCTTTTTGCTCCCTCTTTTTCATATTCTACACTTTTAACTACCTTTAATTTTTAAAGTAAAAGATAAATACATACCAAGATAAAGTAGCTTTGTATTCTAAATGAAGGCCGTTATCCAAAAAAAATAAAAATGGTGTGATTTTCTTGGTTGAATGCATTAATTATATTACCAGAAAATGTGACTTTTTTTTTTACCTGAGATAATTGTCAAAGCTACTACTATTTTGTAAATGAAGATATTTTTGAACCTGGGATAAGAAGGTAAAAAACAACCTTAATCTCTTATGGGAAATGTGATCTTAACCTTTTATATCAAGTACAAGGTAATACCTTTTCAGTTTATTAAAGTTATTAAATCTTAATATGATGAAAAAGTGGAAAATAGGATACTATGCGAGTATTATTCTCTACGCCTTTCTTTATCCATAACTCAACTAGTGGGACATGATTGAGTCAGCTGATTTGTCATTAACACATGATAAAAAAGCAATTACAATCAAAGTTTTGCTAAATTGTTTTTTCCAATTAAAATAAAATTTTATGAGAAACAGAAAACAGATGTTTTGTTTTATTAGTAGACTCTAAGAAAAGTTTTTGGGATGAAGAAGAAAAGAAGTAGTTAATTTTATGCTAAACTCTACCTCCTTGTTTTTTACTTTTTCTTGGGAGGGTCCCAGACTAGTCTAGGAGCTACGATATCTCCCCCAGCATGGAGCCGCAAAAAAACAATGAAGAATAGGAAAAATCTTTACAGATCGTAAAACCCACATGGCCTCATGCATGGCAAATTGGCCACGCCTACTGTTTTTCAAGATACTGGATTCCGTTTTTTCATTTTTCTAATTTTTTTGCCTTCAAATAGTCAAACAGACCAACTTTGTACAGTAATAATTAAATGTACTTTTCTTTTTTAAAAAATCCAAAAATAAATTACTTTTGTTTTTTTTGGTAAGAATTGAGAATAATGAAAAGTGCTTACCGCAAGAGGTATACCCAGCACCGCAAAGAGAGTCAAGGCACCGGCTTTGATCCCTGTAGGCGGCGGCAGCGGCTGGGAATGACCACCGGGGACGGCGGCGTAGCGGCGTGAGTGCTGAGCCAACTTTGTAATCAACACCGTCAATGCTAAACAAACAGCCAACAAGAAATTCACGATTCCCCATAACCTCTTCACTCCACCAACTCCACGCGCCAAGACCTCCACACCCAAGGACACGGCTCCGAGCACCACCGAGTTGAGCATCAGCCCCAATGCACCCGCGCGGACTCCCATATCGTACGCACTCTCCCCAACTTCCCCTCCGTACACCTCCTTTCCCATCCAATCAGTGTCGAACAACAAGAAGGGAAACCAAGCAATCCAGTTAAGACACGTCACCATGAGCAGGATCCACATCGGTCTCTTCAACTCCCGAAAAGCACCCAACATTTGCCCGAAACACGGTAAAGGAACTGATTTCTCTCCCTCCAGGTCTGCGTCATCGGCACCGGCATTTCCCGGTACCTGTTGCGACCACTGCGTATTCTCTTTGACATAGGTGAGAGCAATAGTGGTGAGCGTAACGAGCAAAGCGATGGAGAGGAAGAAGCAGCTCTTGAGGTTGGCACAGTAAACGTCACAAGCTTTTGTTTTGGTGAAGGGGAACACGTTATGGAGGTGGCTGTAGGAGCCGGCGGCGTAGCCCAGGACGTTGCCGACGGCCATGAAGAAGGAGAAGAAAGCGTTGGCGGTTCGCATCTTATGGTGGTTGCCGCCGGAGAGGTCGGCGAGGAAAGCCCGGCACGGCCCTTGTAACATGTTGTTGGCGACGTCGAGAATCCAGAATCCGACAACGAAGACGGCGATGGCGCGGGGACGGGCTTTTTTCTGGAGGGAATCACCGAACATGTGGCCGAGGTCGGCGGCATAACCGATGAGGAAGACGGCGATGGCGACGGAGACGGCACCCGCGGCGATGAAAGGGCGGCGGCGGCCGAAGCGGGATTTACAGCGGTCACTATGGTAACCGACGATGGGTTGAACCAGCATGCCGGAAATGGGCCCACAGAGCCAAATGAAGGCAGCCCACTTGTGTGGGATGCCAAGCAGTTGGACATATGGGGTTAACAAAGAAAGCTGAAGGGCCCACCCGAACTGGACACCGGCGGCGATGGAAG
This sequence comes from Cercis canadensis, assembly GCA_003255065.1. Lineage (NCBI taxonomy): Eukaryota > Viridiplantae > Streptophyta > Magnoliopsida > Fabales > Fabaceae > Cercis > Cercis canadensis. The sequence goes on along the minus strand of QAOA01006354.1, from coordinate 14,773 downwards.
CGACCGCGATGATCTTGCGGAGGGGGCTGGCGGTTACCGGAGCTGATGCCTCTAGCTGAAGAGAAGAGGGCTTGGTAGTAGCCTTGTTGTTGTTGGCTTTGGAAGCCTCCATGGATAAGGGTAAGAGAGAGAAAGAGAAAAGAATGTATGTTTTTGGTGGTGTTGTTTGTGTGTAAGAATAGAGAATAGAGAGGTGTTTGTTAGTGTGGGGGGAAGTGAGGGAGGTGTGGGATTTATAATGGAGAATAGAGGCGAGGCAATTGCATGTAAGAGAGAATGAGAATCTTGCTACAGTGGGCACCGGTGGGCATGAGAAGGTAGGGCCTTATCCGTTAGGGAGGAGGGAGGGAGAGAGAGAGAGAAATAGCATTGTGGGTGTGAGTGCTTACTGCTTAGTGGTGTGCGGAGTAAAGTCACTGTGGACTTGTACTGAGGCCGTCATTAAATTCTGGTATCCTCGTTTGACAAGAGTTACTGTAAATTTGAGTTGTCCTCACATGAAGGGCCTTTATGGTACTCAAATACCCACCACATCATATAACTGCCTCTGCTACCACTCAAAATAGATACCCTCATTTTTCTTTTCTTTTTATTTCTTCCTAACATACCATGATCCATGAATCAACGTTTGGCTTCAATATCCAAATTCCATAAGACACAGAGGAGGATGGGAATTGCTCAAATACCAAACTTATACATAAATTTAGCAAAGCAAAAGGAACACAAATTTTTCAACAATCTGCTTTGGTCAAAGACGCGAGAATCGACTATCAACTAACTAATTTAGTCTTATGATTTGGCAATGTTGATAATCATTTAATGCTTGCATTGAGTAGAAGAGAAGAAACATTAATGAAAAATGGTTTCGTGAAAGGATTTGGTTCAATCTGCAATTAATGGGTGTAATAGAAGATAGGCACATAATTGACACCTATTGTACACCTTATCAATGTTGGAAGAACAAGGTACACTTGGGATTGCATCTGTTCAAACAAATAGAAATTCCACTACTGATTAGTAATTAAGTATATAAAACTAGTTCAATACCCGTGCAATGCATGGAGAGATAAAACAAAAAAGAGAAAAGGCTCATAAAAAGAGAAAAAATAAAATAAGCAAAAAAGAGAGGATGAAGGAGGAGTATACAAGCCTTGAATAGGCAGCTTTCAATTAGTTGTATATAAAAATTTAGTAATTATACAAATATGAAAATAGCGTACTAAATTTTTACTTTTGACATGGTGCATCATGGACCACATACATATAGATGAGCATAATGAGCAACCAATTTTTTATTTATTTTCATTTTGTAAAAGATATCTAATCATTATTACTACTATTATTATTTGTTGAATAAAACCCTTTTTTAGCCCTTGAAAAATGTAACTACTGAAAAATTCGTCTTCTAAGAATTTTTAGTGACAAATTGGTCCTTGAATTATTATTTTGTCTGACAAATTAGTCATCTGGTACTTTAAAGAGAAAAGTTCTGAACCCCTGTAGACCAATTTCTTAATTTTTTTTCACTGATTTTGCCTAGCTATGTTTAAGCCCTCCTTTTCTTTTTACATCTTGCCTACCGGAGGACTAATTTGTCAGTGAAATAATAATTCAATGACTAATTTGTCACCGAATATTTTTGGAGGACGAATTTGTCAATGGTTATATTTTTCAAAGACTAAAAAAGGGTTTTACTCATTATTTGTTAATCTTCTTAAAGGTATTCATTTCATCTAAAAATAAAAATAAAAATTACTACCGTTGGATAAGTAAATAAAATAGCTAGCATGATTTAAGACACTCGATAGGCTTGTATATTACAGTCACAGTGAGTTTAGATGAGGTAGGTGAAGTTTTACCTAATGGTTAAAGATTAATTATGTACCATATTCTTTTATTTCGTGGGTTTAAATTGGGAAATATTTCCCTCCTCATATAATGTCGAGTAAAGAAACGTGATAGGGATAGCTGAACAGGTACATGAGAGCTACACACTAGCATGGTGTCGAAATTGACTTCTCCATTTCAAATTTAGATATCTTTTTCGCATTATAATTAGATAGATAATTAATTTTTCTAAGTAGCTGAGAATATTGGAGGAAAATCGATTCAAAACATAGAATTTCAAATTTTGAACTAATTATGTTGTGTGTGTTTGTATAAATTTAAATGAACTATTATTTACTTATTTTTCATAAAACTTTATATACAATTCATAAGTGAATGCATCAGCATATTGAATAGCATATATTCTTCCTAATAGTTGTGTTCAAAATTCTTAGTGAGTTTAGTCATAATTTTTTTAAAAAAACTTTTTTTTTTCTAAATGAATGGAAATTAGAAAATATTTTATAGTTTTGGGGAAAAAAAAAATCCATGCATTTGAATTTAATTTTAATATTAAATTTTTTTTGGTTGTATTTTGGGAAAACTTTTTTTTCTCTTGAGATTGTTATCACCATTCATTTTTCTCTTTATAAGTTCTTAAAGGAACATTCTAATAGTTGAGCACTTAGTACTTTATGAAATATATACGAGGTTTAAATCCCACTTATTGCGGTAAGGTAAAATTTTGGGAGAAGATATACTAACCTCCAATAAACCAAAAACAATACCTTTCCCCTTATAATCAAATTAGTACACTTGATGTGCTAAGTACATTAATGATATTCACCTGATAAGGGAAGTCTCTTGTCTACTTAGTTAATTAGAGCAAACTTTTAAAATGTTATGAAAGTTATAATCTAATTGAAGATTTAATACACATTTTTATTAAAATATTTAAAAACGTGAGCATAAAGAATAATTTTTTTGTTGCTTATTATTAATAATATCCCTAAAGCATGAAATTGACTTATGTGATTTTATGTATACCAATAAAAAAGTGATTACGGTTTGAAAAAACAGAACCTAAAAATGGCATAATAGGTTTCAATTTATTTTTAACAAATAAGAATAAAACGCGTTATCTTATTTCTGGGAATAAATAATGGTTTCTCTACCGAAAGAAGAAAATGGACAAAGGAAGTGAGCTTTCATAAGAAAATTTGGTCATATACCGACCGACACCCGTTGACCAGTGGCCCCGACGACCGACCGAATGTGGGACACGTCGACGACGTCTTTTATGTCGTATTCTCCTCTTTCCCCTCTTATTAAGGAATGTCGTTTTGTTACAGGCCCCATTTACTTACAAATACGATGGATACACCCATATTTTAATATATGTTAAAAAATAATAATATGTATATATATCTTATTTTAAAAGTAGAAGAATCAAAAACTTTTGACGATAAAATATTATTTAAATGGAGATTTTATGATATTACATGAATAAGTCATACCACATTGACGTAGTAAGGATTTATTATCAAGACATAATTTTTATATTTTACTGGATACAAAATATAATTTGTCATATTCTCTCAAACAAATTTAAAAACCATTAATTTAAGGTTATTAATTACACATGTAATTCATACATTAGTTATTTCTATGTGGCATGGCATACCACATTTCTACCAAATAATTCTCCTTATTTAAAATATAGGTGAGATGTACAAGAATGAAAAAAAATGTTCTAGTTTGTTTAGTTGGAGAATATTTAAGTGTCTCAAAAAGATATTAAGGAGAGTGAAAACATATAATAAAGCATATTTAATTACTTGATAATTTCTCATTCTCTTTTTCCTTAATTTTTTTTCTAGCATTAGATTATAAAGTTAAAAAGTTGTTAAGTGTGGTTTAGTAGTGAATAGTTTGAATATTTTGTAAGAAGTTAAGAGTTTGAGTCTCTATCCTGTTATGTAACTAAAAAAAGATTAGAAAGTTAAACTGAGATTTTTCTTAAATTGAAAAACAATGGCTTGCCTTCTTTTCTTTTCTTTCTTTTTTATTTTGCTATTACGCTTGCCCTCAATTAGACTAGGAAAGCAGATTAGATGACAAGTTAATCTGATTGCAACAAAAAATAAAAAATGACTTTTAATCTTATCCTAGTGTGTCAAGACAACTGCGAAATCATATTCAGAATTCCATTAAAGCCAAAAAATATTTGCACAAATCTAAATTTTCTTTATATTTATACAAATGGCATAATATAATTTAATTAATTGATCTACACTAGAATTCACTTTAACTTTTTAACTTTTTTATTATATAACTAAATTTTTTTACATCTCTATACTAAGTAAGTGTGCAAATACCATTTTTTGCAATAACTCAATCAGATCAGTTTGCAAAAGGAAAAAAGCAAAGAATTAGCATTAATTCTCTCTTACTTGGAAGTTTGTGAGATCCCATAGAAAAATAGTTTCTCTTGCCGAGTGAATATAGTTACTAAAGAATTTTATGTGGCTCATTTAATTAGGTCAGGGTTTTGCATCACTTATATGTAGAATTATAATTCCTTTTTTAATTAAAAGTCTTGTTTGATATGCAATTCTCCTTAAATAAATTTCTTAGTACTGAGGGATTAGTTGAATAACTTTTTTTTTTTTTGAGACTATTGGACATTAGGGCCATTTTCTAAGTGAGTCTCTTTTTGCCCATTTATCAGTACCTAGCAGTATTTTAAAAATTAGACCGGACAGGCTGGTTGGATCAATATGACATATTAATTATTCATATATTAATTATTTTTATATGATATGACATACTATATAAATACAAAAAATATTTAAAAAACTTTTATTTTTATATCTTTTATATATTTCTTTCTTTATAATAGATAACAAATAACTTTTAAAGGAAAATAAGTTATCTATGCACTGGGTTGAATACAGCGCATGGGCATATAATACCACGCCAATACGTGGATCTGGCCCTACGCTAACTTGAATTTTATGTCAAGTTGAGCATTTTATTTAAGGTTGTAATAAATTTTAATGCATTTTATAAATTTAACTTTTAACATAATGTTAGAACACATCAAATATAAAATCATTTAACGTTGGTGGGAATTGTTAAAAGAGAACAAATTAAAGTGTTGTGGTGCACTTTGAATGAGGAATGTGGGGAAATATATGGGGTCAATGCTGATGAGGAACAGCATAACCAAGTTAGTTTTTTATTTGACATTATCCAATATGCTGCAGTGCGGGCTTGCGCACCCCGAAGACTGTACAGTAATAACTGAAAGAGCAGAGGAAAGAGCAGAGAAGAGATCTCTCTCTCTCTACTCTCATTGACTTTGTAACAATTAGACAACGTTAAGGGTCAGGGATGACAAGGAAGACCACTGCACACAAATTCTATTGGATCAATATGGATATATGTGAATCCAGGCTTTGGTAAACGTGCTCTTTCCATAATTGCGCTTTTCCTGCTACAAAACCTCTTCTCCTTCTTCTCCTTCTTCATCCCCATTCCCCACCACTACATAGTCTACATTACTACTTAGCCTCCAACTGCAACCCCTGCATGCGTCTTTGCCTTTTTCTTTTTCTTCCAAATCTTCTTATATGGTTGCCTTATGCTTAGGTCAGGTTTGACTTTTGTATATGAATTTATGATATATCCTTTGAGTAATAATGTTTGAGAGTCACTAGAATTATAGTTATATATAGAAGATATATACCACGTGTAATAACTGAATGTCTTATATACTTATTTGAAAGATTTGAGTGATTCATGTTCAAGTTTAAAATATTATATTATTTCTCCTAATTTAAGTTCAATATATAATTTTCCTTCCTTTTTTATTGACCTTTTTCGTTGTAAATGTTAGCTGCTGAATGTGCTTATATGGATGTATTATGCAGTGCAACTAGTGCTTATATATATAGAAGATACTCACCACCTATAATAACTGAGTTGGTGATGTGTATACTTATTCAAAATATTAGAGTTTTTTATGTTCAATTTTAAAGAATTAATTAGATAATTTGTCCTTATTTAATATTTAGGTTCAAAATATATTGTTTGCTGTTATTTTTAATTGATTTTTTTGGTTGTAAATGTTGCTGTGTGCTCGTATGGATGTATTATGTAGTGTAGATTTTAGTGGGTATATTAATATATTATTTTTATTTGCAGAGGATAGTTACATTATAATTTATATTTGCGTCCATTTTAGAAAATTTCAATTATGATTTATATTTGAATCCATTGTAGGAAATTCTAGAATAGAGAAGTGTAGACATTTTTGTTTAAAATCTGATATTTGCAAGCGGTAATATTTAACTTCAGTTATCATATTTATTTTACATCAGTAATCTAGTCGTTATACTTCCACATAAGTAGATATCAATATTTCTACCCAAAAGAAGTAGATATAAATATAAATTTGTACATACACTCATTTTACAAGAATGGATTTAATTATAAAGTGATTAAATCATGAGCCAGCACTTAGAATAATTTTTATCTTAAATATATTAGGTTGATGTGAGGTATTGTCCTTAAGTACTCTTTCCTTAAAATTAAAAAAAAAATGTAATCATGTTTTGTGTGAACTAGATGAAACACATGACTTTTCATCACTTATTGCATTACCCATAAAACATAAGCAGTTATTATATGCATATGGTTGTGTGTGTAGTACGACCAATTATTTAAGTCATTATTTCAATGGTCTTTGATCAAACTTATGGTGCAGTGCAATACCACATGTTATATTTAGGGAGTTATTATTTTTATGTCATATTTTGCTAATGACATATCTTATTTAATGTCTAAATATGATATAGACTATCCTCAATTAATATAAAAAAAATTTGACTTTGACTAAATTTTTCTTATATTAAATGAGGATAAATTAGTCTTATATTATATTTAGATATTAAATAAATGTGATATTAGTAAAATCGAGTATAAAAATAGCAGCTCCCTATATTTAATTCATACAATAAATTCTCATCATCATTATTTCTGCACGATGGACAATTATAAATGACTACTTCTCAAATGTTCAAATATTAATTGAAATGTGAGGATTAATTATGACAAAAAAGAGGTTATGCCAATTGGATAAAGTTTATTGCTGATTAAGCTTTTTTAGTGGGTTGGGAACCAAAGAGAGGTGACCCTAGGGTGATTTGGCACAAATGCCCTAGGTAGGGTGACAACAAATTGATATGGGTTAATTATTCAAATTTTATGAGAAGAGGTGTACAAGAACTTTAGGGTTGTGCTAGGAATTTAAACTTAATAGTTACAAAATTATTTCTCTCATAGTGAAACAGTATATTCTTCGTGAATTAGGTATATAATTTCGTGAAACACAAGTCCTTGTGTTTTACACTTGTCTAATTTCGTCTTGTTTCTTTATTTCATGGTGTGTGCTCTTTTCCCCAACAATAGTGATATAATTAGTAAAAGATTAATGTGGATGAAGAAACTGTTAATATTAATGGTGATAACTGTAAACGAAGTTGACAAATAACATTAAAAATGATTATTATAATGATATTAGCATGATTAGTGTGACTGGAGACACTGAATCACTGATAATCTAAATGGTGATAACTATTACTAAGGGCAATATTCAGTCAAAATAATGATAGAGGTCATGGTTTAGTGGTGTTACTGTTATCCATAGCTAGCATTGATTCTTTGAACCCTTTTGATCTAATTTTTCTTAGTTTCATGTTTAAACCCCACTTTAGTTTTTGCTACTGCCATTTAGCATTCTTTTATGCGATGCACTATGAAGTATAGAAAGAGCCAAATAACAAGACCCATAAGACAAGAAATTAAGCAACCAAAGAAAACAGAGGTAATGGGGACCAAAAAAACATGAGATGTCAATATTAGAGAGAGAATGATCAGAGAGAAGTGGGTGTAGTGTGAAACATGGTGAAAAGCAAATCTTCTTTTTAGTTGATCTAATTATGCTAACTTGGGTTGCTTGCTGACTAGAGAAAGTGCTTTTTTGAAGTGCTACTTCATACAACCACAAATTAGGACAATTACTTTTCTTTTTTATTTTATTTTGTTAGATATAAAATTATTTTTAGGTCTTCACCTAACAACTTAAGCTTTTGAGTTAAATTGGTTCTTGACATGGTATTAGAGTGTCTTTGACCAAGTAGTCAAAGAGATATCGAATCCTTCTACTCTACTTTTTTAATTAAATTAAAATTTCAGCACATGGTATATAGGCTTGTGTTTTGTCTACACTTTAAGCCCAAAGGGCTTTAATGTGCGGGGGCGTATTAAATATAAAATTAGAGTGAAACCCCTTTTTGGTCCCTGAAAAATTCAACAATCAACAAGTTAGTCCCCCAAAAATGTTCGTTGACAATTTCGTCCTCGAATTATGGTTCCGTACGACAAATTAGTCATCGAATTATGTTCGCTGACAATTTCATCCTTGAATTATGGTTCCGTACGACAAATTAGTCCTCAGTTGATGACTAATTTAAGGACTAATTTATCGTATGAAACCATAATTCGAGGACAAAATTATCAGCGAACATAATTCGAGGACTAATTTGTCGTACGGAACCATAATTCGAGAACGAAATTGTCAGTGAACATTTTTTGGGGACTAACTTGTCAATCACTAAATTTTTCACGGACTAAAAAGAGGTTTAACTCATAAAATTATTCATGAACTTTCACCTAACAACTTAAGCTTTTGGGTTAAATCGATTTTTAACACACTTCAACATAGTAACTTTGATTTCTTATGTTCTTTGCTTCTCTTGAAAAGTACCATATATTAAGAAAAATGGAGAAAATTTGAAATAAGTGATAATAATTTTCTTTTATCATACATGAATAAATGTATTTTCATTGGAAAGAAGCTAGGGCTACCGAATTTTTGACGAAAGAGCTATGTAAGCAAAATCAGGGAATGAGCAAGCTTTCAAAGACAGGATAATTAAGGTTATGTACTTTGTATCAATTATCATATACACATTATTTACTTTGTATTTTATTTATTTTTATTACATGATAATACAAAATTTTAAATCCTTGATCTCTTATAAATTTCTTAAATCCTTTATTTCTAAATCACACTTAATAACTTACTTACACATATATATTAAGGTGTCATTAGACTAATAAATATTTATTAATTATATTTTTATAATTGGCTAAAGTAAATCTCCTTTATAGAGGATAATAGAAATATATTACATAGAATCCAATTTAACAGTGAATTTTAATTGATTTCACGTTTGTATCATATTCCTTTTGAAAAATCAAATGGTATTTTTGCTACTAGCTATAATAGAGACCCACGACAAATAAGAAATTAATTTAGTGGAGGAAGAATATAAGAATGACAAAGAATCCAACACTTTATGCAAAATGATAAGGTTGTACACATTCAAGTGGAAAACTCAAAGAAAAAAGAAAGACGACACATGAAAAGCTGAAAGAAAAGAGGAAGAAGAACTGAGTTCACATTCTTTCACTCTTTTAATGTTCTCCTTCACCCTTTTTTTATGTTATTTATGTTCCATTACACCCATTTTTTCAGTCTCCAAAAGCCATTATATTGTTCTTTCCACCTCATATCTCTTTTTATTTTTCATTTTTTTAGGGAAATGTAATTATTGTGCAAAATTATGCAGCGCATAAACCTACGTGTTCTTTTCGCAAACTTACACGTTTCATAAATTGAATTTCATGGTTTTTATGAATGTTATTCTGCAAAATTGTAATTTTATGCTTACTAGAAAATTACATATTTATTGATAAAATTTACAGAAGAATGAAAATTGTATGGGTCCTGAGAAGAAATTATCGAAGCATTCATATACGACTTAAAAACCCTACCGATATATATATATATATATATATATATATAAAAGAAGAAAAATATTTGTGCTAGTCTTTTTCTCTAAAGAGACTCATATATAAATTGATTGCCATATACATGCATGGTATGTGGATATAACTGAATATTTAAATTCCCCATTAAAATTGTAGAATATCTTTTGATGTCCTCATGATTGAATACTTAGAATTTTCTTCTAAATATTACAAAATGTGCAATAACGTGAATGGATTAAAGACATGAGGAAAAAAGAAATTCAATTTTTTTTCAGTTTTTCTATTGTTCTCTATTATCATTATCTTGTTATCTCTCTTCCATTAAACGACTTTTTTTTTTTAATTCTCTAAAGCAGATATCTTTTTTTTTTTGTTCTTTCCATCTCAATGATCTCATACATTCTTTTTAATTATTGGTCTAATCTAGAAAAGAAACAAAAAATATTCTCCTAGAATCTTCACTATACAACGCTTTTTATCTATATATATATAGTGTATGGATAACCCAAGGTTTTGGCTGAAATTATAGAATCTCTTTTTGAGATCTCATGATTGAATACTTCTCATAATTTTCTCTGACTACAAATATCTCAAGGCCATTATGTAATTTTTTTTAAAAAAATTATAATGTATATATATCTCTCTTTTATCCTTTTCCTTTATAACATATTAAAATTATCACCATCTATATTTGGCAATACAAAATGCTTCTATATTCTTCTACCAAAAGAGAAAAAAAGGACTTTTATATTCTACTAACCCAAAAAAGAAAAGGAGTGCTTTAATATTCTTTTCATATAAAATTAAACATTCTAGTTAAATTAGATTTAGTGGACACCACTACTATTTTTATTTTTATTTTTTTATTGTGGACCTAGCTAAGTAGCAGTTACAGTGATATACCTTCCAATTAACTGTAACCTCATGGAGTTGGTCCACACTCCACATTAATTAGAAATTGTGGCTTCTCTAGCTGATTTAGAATACCGACATAGCCACTCCATGTCTTGGTTGATTATGGCTTCTTGGCTTTATTCTTGGGTTCACATACATGATTAATTATTTTCTTCCAATTTGCCACAAGAAGCTGCTAAAGCATGTTGCTTTCCGCTTTTCCATCCGCCTAATAAAAAGACAGGGAAGAGTTTTCTGATCAATAGCGATAAGAAGTTTTTGAGGTGTCGATCTTGAATGAAGGTTAGTTGCTACAACTTGTGCTTTATTTTATCCCTACAAGACTGAAAGAGATGTTGGTTTCTATTTTTGTAAACTATGGAATGAAAGTTCTGAGAAAAATATCAAGCGGATATGGAGTTGAGAAAACAAACTCAATCACTCAAGGGAGCCGCACAAGTCTATTCAGAATTCAGACAAAGAGAATGAATACATATGCAACAAGCAAGGTATATGTGCCCTTGTTTGGTTTATGTAGCTATAGGTTAAAGGGGTGGCCCCCAATACATGGATGCAAAAAAATTCCAAGTTGTTGGATCAGTATGACTTTAGTTAGAAGATATATTCTCAATAATTTCATTAATTAAAATTAATAACGCATGTGAGAATTTCAGGTAAAATTGGTTAAAAAAAAGTATATATTCCCAATCTAAATAGTATTTAATTAATTTAATTATATTCCAAGTCAGTTGAATGCATAGTAAGGCAACTCTAAATCACGTTCAGGTATCATATGCTTTTTGTTAATTATTTTCAATAATATACAATTAATCCATATTTTGAGTAGTTGAATGCTTGGTAATGCCTCTCCAAAACGAAAATGCTAAGCAATGAGAATTTGTTACGAAAATGATGTGAACATATGGTCCTTACCTCTATATTCTCTCTAACAACAATATTTAAATTTTGATAAAATTTTAGCAGATTTTTCTCTCACGTTCAAGGCTCTTGTGTACTACAAAATCACAGCAGAGCATAAGCAACACATGTTAATTTTGCTTCACATGTGATTTTTAAACGTAGTTTTGAGTTTATAATATTAATCTTTGTTTCTTTTTCAATTTCATAATTTACAGTGATATTTGAGAAGGAAAACATTTTTTGTTTTCAGAGTATAGGGGATTCAGGAGAAGAGTACCATTTTATGATTTTTTTTAATTATTTGTAATAATATACAATTAATTCATATTTGAGTCAATTGAATGCTTAATAACACCTCTAAAAAATTTTGTTACCAAAAGATGCCGTGAATTTATAACTATTGCTGGATAAATATATGATCTCTATCACTATGCTTCATTAAATAATTACATTCTCTCATGTTCAGGATTCTTAATTTTGCTTCATTGTAAATAAAGCTTTTCAATTTCATAATTTAGAATAATATATTTGAAGTAAAAGGAAAATTTTGTTTTTTGAGTATATATATATTTAATTTTTTATAAATTAAATTTTAGCAGATTTTTCTCTCACGTTCAAGGTTCTTATGTACTACAAAACCATGGCAGAGCAAAAGCAGCTCATGTTAATTTTGCTTCATTGTGAATTTTAAACGTTCTGAGTTTAAGGTAGCTCTAAAGTCACATTCAGGTATCTTAAGTATTGTAAAAGCACAGCAGAGCATAAGCAACACATGTTAATTTTGCTTCACATGTGATTTTTAAACGTAGTTTTGAGTTTATAATATTAATCTTTGTTTCTTTTTCAATTTCATAATTTACAGTGATATTTGAGAAGGAAAACATTTTTTGTTTTCATAGTATAGGGGATTCAGGAGAAGAGTACCATTTTATGATTTTTTTTAATTATTTGTAATAATATACAATTAATTCATATTTGAGCCAATTGAATGCTTAATAACACCTCTAAAAAATTTTGTTACCAAAAGATGCCGTGAATTTATAACTATTGCTGGATAAATATATGATCCCTATTACTATGCTTCATTAAATAATTACATTCTCTCATGTTCAGGATTCTTAAGTACTAAATCACGGCAGAGCAAAAGCAGCTCATGTTAATTTTGCTTCATTGTAATTTTTAAACGTTTTGGGTTTAAGTAAAGCTTTTCAATTTCATAATTTAGAATAATATATTTGAAGTAAAAGGAAAATTTTGTTTTTTGAGTATATATATATATAGAGGATTCAAAAGGAGACTACCATATATTTATTCATTATTTTAATTAATCATTTCATCTATACAAATAGAGAAAAATGCTTTTCAATATTTAGTTTTTAATATTTTTAAATTTCATTTTTTAACATTTATAAATATGAGCATTTCTGTAAACTACACAAATTAAAGGAAATTCTTTGTGCCCACATGCATGCCCCTTTAAAAAATTGTTTTATTCGAAAGCTTTAAAAAAACCAAAAAAACACTAACATGCGTTATTGTGTCAAGAATATTTGTACATTTTTATTATACCATTTTTAAATCATTGATTTAGGTTAATTTGTCAATTTCTATATTTGATTCTACCTACCATGTAAGTGTACCAAGATATCATGAGCATATGCAAAAGTTATATTAGTTTTTAGATTTTCTTATTAAGCCAAAATTTCTATCAACAGCATGAATTTATTTTTCTTTATATATTTATTTTTCTATCATTGATGCATTATGTCATGTACACCTAAGCAATTCCTAGCACATCAATTCCAATTGAACTTCGTTTTCTGAGGACATTTTCATACCAGTTCCTTTCTTCTAGACGCTTTCAATTGCTATGAACCTTATTCATGTTCATACAATCGCATGCTCTAAAAGAGAATAAGATGTGGCGCATAAATTGATAGAAACTTTTCACCTTTTAAGAATTCTTGACACGTATACTCCTTCATCCATGGAAGATTCTGAGATTCTCTCTTTAGTTCTTTTTCTTTGTCTTGTAGAAAAGTATTTGAAGAAAAAAAAAAACACATTTTCAATTACTAAAAAATGTGGCAACAATATTGAAACTTATAAAATAAAATATAAGGCATTGTCAACAAATACGTACAACATTAAGGAATAAATGTTTATTTTGTGGCACAAATATATTAAGGAGTAAATCTTACAACTAAAAAATATCTAACTTTGAACTTGGTCATGAAATTTTTTGCAATTTTATAAAGAGACTAAGAAAGCATGAAAATATTTTAATCTAAAGATAATGATTAGTTAGTATTACATAGCCTAGTCTCAACAATTAAACAACTAGCACAAAAATGCTGTATTTACGGTCAAGACTTAATTACTTGACAAGAAAATCACCCCCAATAAAAAGAAAGTAGCTTATAGATCAGGAAATTAATTAAGACAAAACAGAAACTACTCAAATCCTACCAAATTAATAGAAAAATGTATGTAGACCTTGGTTTTCTAAAAATCTTTAAAAAATGGCCAAGGAAAAGAATATAAGAGCCTTGAAAATAGGTCCTTAACAATTTTTTTATTTTTTTTGTAAATTTCAACCATTGCTATACACATAGTTAATCTCCACCTTCAGGTACGAGTTTTTTTTGTTTTTGTTTTAATTTATAGTTATTATTACATCGGCATTATTGTTATATAAGTGATAAAGTTTAATTAATCAATTTGGGAGCACTCCCGTTGACAAAAACGTGTTCTATTTTTTTTTTATAAAACAAACAAATATATTTGCATATTATCAAATAATAAAGCATTATATGTGGTAGTTCTTCTCTTGTACACCCACCACCACCCCCCCCCCCCCAANAAAAAAAAAAAGAGCATATATACCAAACACATTTGTATGTAGAATAAAAGTATGAGCACACTACTCTTTTTTTTTTTTTATATATATATAAAAAAGTTTAGAGTAAATGAAGACTATCTCATTTTAAGGTTAGGACATACCATAGATTTTAGTGAAGATTTATAGTAGTACTTATAGATTATCTATCAAAAGAGAACTGTTCATAATGAAATTCAAATCTAGGCCTTATAAGTAAAATAATTTAATCTTTATTAGCTGAACCTGACTACTTCTTTTCCAATGTTGCTACAATACAATATATAAAATCATAGGGGTGATCATTTTACTGTATCTGTTCTAATTATTATATTTAAAATATATAATTTG
>QAOA01006348.1:3131-14768 GCA_003255065.1 Cercis canadensis | reverse complement strand
ATCTAAAAATTCTCTATTATTATATGAGAATTGTTATGTTATCTCTCTCAAAATTGGGTGACTCATAAAAGGTGAATTTTAGTTCAAATATGAAAATTATGTAAAATTGAGTAGTACTATGAAAACCAAATATTTAAACAATTGATAATTTGACACAATTTAAGTTTAACTAAATTACCCATATTATGCATTTTAATAAAGAATCACATTATATTACTCAATTTGATATTAGCTTCACATTAGATTCAAAAGTATATATTACTTTTGTCAAAAACTCAAATAAAGTATATATTACTTTTCTCAAGAACTCAAATTTTAAGAATTAATGTAATGTTACCTCCAATTTTAAAATGAAGTAGGATATTATGACCCTTATTTTATACTTGCCCATTCCACATTTTTAATCACTAAGAGAGGAGCTATAATTTAATTTTTAGAAATTGATCAAAAAAAAAATTTAATTTTTAGAAATAAATTTATACTTGTTAATTCCAATCTTCAGGCAGCAAACAATTGAAATCTTATAACTTCATTCCACTGTACCTCTGTCCTAACAAGTATAAAATTCATAGTATTACTCTGCAAGGAGAAAATTTTTGGGAGAATAATTGTTGGGTATCTCAAATAAAGAATATTTATAGTTTGGTGCCATATTTCATTTTTTCCTTACCAAAACTGCCTCTCTAAGTACATAATAATTACTATATATAACACAACAAATTTTTTTATTATTATATAGATGAAGCTAAAATTTTTAGAATCTTAACAATTTTAATAATATATTATAATGTATGTATCTATGGTCAATAACCACTTCATTAAAATTTTTAGAATTTTTAAAAAAAAAAAAAAACTCACTTCTCTCCAAATATTTCGTTCTGGCCTACACTGAAGGCCCAATGGACTTCTAGAGAGGCCCATGTAGACTACCCATTGTTCAATCATTGAAACGTCTTAGAGACATTTCCAAATGATATTTAATTACATGAAACGTATTTTTATGTAACCTAAATAGAAAAAAATAAATAAATAAAAGAAAGAATACCCAATACAAAGCAATTATCTTGATTTTAAGCAACTTATAAAAAAAAAAAAACAAATGACATGTGATTAAGTGGTATTGCGGTTATCCTCAAAATTTATAGATTTTATATTTAAATCTAAAGTTGTATCCAAAATAATTAATAAAAAATAAAGAAAAATTATAATTATTAAATTATTTATTACTTTCTCTTTTTTTTTTTTTTTCTTCTTTTCACTTTCTCACACTTCTAATTTTGCTGAAACACTATTACTAGTAATATCTATTTTACATAAAATAAAAATGGGTTGAAATAGATTTCTAAATTGTTAAGTTAAAACATGTAAAGTAAATAGGTTTTTGGCAGAAAGTTTATTTTCCGCGAGTAAACAGCCCCTAAGCTTGGCGACAATCAAACTCCATGCATGATTTGTCCAATAACGAGGGAACCAACAAGTACAATTATGCAACGACACTTTCAAATTAAACCACCCAATCAAAGTTTACATTCGGTCCAATCATGGTTTCTATTAGCCCTTAATTAGCTGTTCTCTTATTAAATTGAATAAAACCCATTCATATAGATTAAGAGGCTAATGCATTAGAGTAATTTGATACCTAATCATATATATATATATATATTGTTCTTAGTTGTCTTTACGAGAACAATTCAATGGTTGAGCACTAGTCATTCTATCTTAAAAGTAATGTGTTTAAATTCTATTGGAATCGAGTAGGGTTGGTATTATGTGAGGGGATACGTTATTTCTATTGTGTAGCCTTCAATGAACAAAAAACGTATTATCTTCAGTTAAAAAGACTCAGATTGTATCAATTGGACCATGCCTTTTTTTCATATAAATTAAGCCATTGTAATTGTTCCTTTTTAGAAGTCCCTTAACTAACAAGAATATTTCTTTATCCAAGTTCTAGAAGTAAAATAAAAAAAAATGAAAAAAAAAAGGTTTCCAATAACCTAACAATCATCCAATTTTTTTGTTTTAATTTTCCAAAGCTTCAATCTAATTTTTTGATTTATACAGATATAGAGAAGCCTAAAACATTTTTTTTTGATTTTATTTGTAATGATAATGAGGCTGTTAGTTCTTAAATAGTATATGTAATTATAATAATATCTTTATCCCTAATTATATATTANTTTTTTTTTGATTTTATTTGTAATGATAATGAGGCTGTTACTTCTTAAATAGTATCTGTAATTATAATAATATCTTTATCCCTAATTATATATTAAAATTCTTCAACTAGTTCAAGAGTCATTTTTCTGAAGTATTGTCCTTTTAAATTGTTGTCTAGTTCAGCTTCCAAATGATCAAACAGCAGGGAGCAAAGCAAAAATAGATTTGAGAGGGGTTGTAATGGGGAAAGTTTTGTTGATAACAATCATGTTGATCACACCAACAGTACTGGTGAAAGCAACTAACGAAGCAGAACCAAATCCCCAGTACATAAAAGTCTTGTTGCCGATTCATCCTCCTCAGAACTCTGATCACTTCTCTCACTATCTCCCTTTTCGTTCAATGGTAGCAAGGATGATTTTGACTCGGAAATGTAGGAGACAACGCATGAAGCTTCACAGCAACTCTGAGAATTCTTTCCCTGTTTATGTTTCTTACTATCCTTGCAACGAAGTACCATCGCATAAGAACACAAGTACCTATGAACTTTGAAGCATAAAGCAATCAAGCAGAATGAGTAATTCTGCAGAACACAGTAAACCAGAAGAGATGCACGTATGAAAGTTCAAGAAGAGAGAAGAATAGAAGGCAAGCTGAAATGAGCAGAATGAATTCTTATTCTTCAATGCTTTGATCTTTACATTATATAGAGGCTGAGTGACTCAGCATAACTAACTACAGCTGTTGACCGAAACTAACTTATCTTGACAGCTGGTATATCAATAATCAAATAACACTTCAGTTATAACTAACTTTGCATAACTAACTAATCTTGCTGACTGTACTTGCCAGATCAGCATTGCTGATGCATATTACATTGGTATATTGACATCCCCCCTCAAACGCACATGATTGGGAAGGACTGTGAGTTTGGGACGAAGAGACAGCAATGCAGGAGTAGTAAGTGGCTTGATGAAGACATCTGCCAGTTGATCTGAGGAGGGAATATGTCTAATGAGAAGAGACTTATTGAGGACCTTCTCTCGAATGAAATGATAGTCAATCTCCACATGACGTGTCCTAGAATGAAGGATGGGATTGGTAGCCAAGTATGTAGCACTGAGGTTATCACATAACAGGAGAGGAGGTCTGAGAAGAGAGATATTGAGTTCTTTGAGTAAGGACTGAATCCATTGAATTTCAGAGACAGCATTAGCAAGAGCTCGATACTCAGCTTCTGTGCTTGAGCGAGACACTACCTTCTGTTTGCTTGAGCACCAAGAGACAAGGTTGGAGCCAAGAAACATAGCATGGCCACTTGGGCTTCGACGATCATCAGGACAACCAGCCCAATCTGAGTCAGCATAAGCAAGCAAGAAGTTGGCTGAAGTGTGCTTAAAGGACAACCCAAAATGAGCAGTGCCCTTTAAGTATCTAAGCAGACGTTTCACAGCTTTGAAATGCTCATCAGTGGGTGATGACATGAATTGACAGAGCTTGTTGACAGAGTAAGAGATGTCAGGTCGTGTAATAGTGCAATACTGCAGAGCACCAACAAGGCTTCTGTAGGTGGTGGGATCTGCCAATGGAGTGCCTTCAGTGGGTGAGAGCACATGAGAGTGAGCCATAGGTGTAGACAATGGCTTGGACAAAGTAAGTCCTGACTTATGCAGCAGATCATAAATGTATTTTGATTGAGAGAGATGCAGACCAGCAGAGGACCAGGTGGCCTGAACACCAAGAAAGTAATGTAGCTGCCCAAGATCCTTGAGAGCAAACTGGAAATTCAAGCTAGCAATAAACTAATTAATCAAGGATAAACTTGAGCTAGTAACAATGATATCATCAACATAGACAAGCAAGTATATGACAGTGTGCACAGATTGGTAAACAAAAAGGGAATTATCTGAAATGGTGCAAGTAAAGCCCCAACGAACGAGAGCAGCTTTAAGCTTAGTGAACCAAGCTCTAGGAGCTTGTTTTAAGCCATAGATGGCCTTGGTCAATTTGCAAACATGCTGAGGGAACTGAGGATGTACAAATCCCTGAGGTTGCTTCATGAAGACTTCTTCTTCAAGCTCACCATTTAAAAATGCATTGTTAACATCTAATTGCCTAATTGACCACCCCTTTGATAGTGCAAGAATGAGAACAATTTGAATGGTAGATGGCTTGACAACAGGACAGAAAGTTTCAAAATAGTCCACCCCATAGTAAAATGACCAAAATATCCTTCAAATTATGTAATTATTATGTTTAAAGTATATCTTTATATGTAAAATAATATACTACACACAATAGCTATATATCTTAAATGTTCATTTTTAATCCATGTCGATAGGCATCTATCAATTTTCGTTCTGTTTTGGAGCTGAAGCAATTTAATTACTTAATGTGTTACAAATAAAACTTTCTATTTTTAATATCTTTTTTGTTCAAAACAAAGTTAGGAGGTAGATAAGTAATAAGTTGTTACATCTCCAAAGTAAGGTGCACTGCACTTAGTGATAGGCAAGTTGAAACTCAGAGAAGGAGGGAGCTATTGAGAAAATGGGGCGGAAGAGGAAGAGATCGCCGGCCTCGTCCACAGCTTTAGAAAAAATCCAAAGATTCATCGTCATCCGGAGGAGGTAATTTTCACCCACTCTAATTTTTTTTCCTCTTTTCCCTGTTCCTCTAACTCTAAAGGAAGAGATTTGATTGAAATGATTTTACTGTTCTAAATTCATTCTCACTATTTTTGTGTTTCCATGCTATCATGCATATGTAAATCTGTTATAAATTTTGATTCTGTAATTCTCTTTCGGGCTGAGGAAGGTTCTGGTTCTCGAATTTAGTCTATAATTTTACTTGGGTATTTTTTTTATTTTTTTTTTCCTTTCCTTTTCTTGACTATATGATTTAATCACATCACATTTGATGATATGTTCGTTTTGGGTTATATAATTTGTAAGATGGCTTCTAAAATCAGTGCTGAATTGATTCAAATGAGCATTATGCTGCAATCAATATATGAGCACATGATATTTAGGGCAGATTAGAGAAGGTATTTTTTAGTCTATGTGTGCTTTTCTAAATGGATATGTTTATTTTTGGTTTCTGTCTTCCCCTCTTTTGAGCAAAGAATTAGAGGTTGATGAGTTCCTTTTCTTGAGCTAACAAGGTTCTCAGCCCCGTTTCCAATTTCTGGATGTGCTTAGGCTTCATTATATGGCTTTAAGAGATTGTTTGTGCATTATCTTCATTATATATTAATAGAGCTATAAGGTGAATTTATTTCCTAAAAAGAAAGATTTGAGATTCCTATGTTATATTCATTTTTTTATAAAGGAAGATTTGAGATTCCTATGGTTTCAAACTTTCAATATTTATTGGCTGCACCAATTTGTTTTCCTCTCTTCATGCTTCTTTGGAAATAATTTCAATTTGAACATTGCTTTACATGTTGGCTTCCTTGTTGTGTGGGAAATAATTTCAAATGAAAGTTGTCTCAATTCATTACACATTACTACTACTGGACTGATTGTATGCAAATGAAATTTTTTTAACCTTGTTTTCCTGCTGCTTGTTACAGTTATGAAGTTTGAGTGGACAGAGGCAGATTTGTTGGATTATCTTCGAAGGAAGCATTTGAGGGAGACATTTGCTGATTCTCTGTTGGATAGAGTGGTGTCTACTTTCTGTAAGTACTTACAGAATGATAATCACAGTATAACATTTTAACGTTTTGTTATTGTTATAGTGACCATTGAAGACCAAAGAGAAGTCCAAGTTGGCTTTCTTTTTAGTAAGCTTGATTACAAGAATGTCTATGAAGATGATAGCTGGAATCTCATAAGTAATATTCTAGTTAAGGAAGGTGACAACATTTTGGGGAGAAAGATTACTCTAGAATATGCTGGTAGTACATCACAGCTGCGTATACGGATAATTGAAGTGTTTTGTCTCCCAGGGCAGTTTTATGAACAAAATAATTGTGTTGTGCGTTACTATCTGTGGAAGCTCTATAGCCCCCGTCTGTGAATTCTGAGATACGTGAACAGGGTGCTCTTGATCTTGCAAATAAGGTCAGAGAATTAGATCTTCAACTTGAGCTGGAGACTCTAAAGCACATGTGGGAGATGACATCAATGAAGAAAGAGCATGAGAAGAAGATGCAGGGACAGCAAGAGAACTGGAGAAGTACCAGATGGCAAAAGACCTGCTAATATATCAGGACGAGTTGTTGGAGAGGGCTTCAGCTATAATGGTGAAGAGGTTATTAGCTAGCTCAGAGCTTGAGAAGAAGATGCGGAAAGTGCAGGAAAGGTTCCAGACTCTACAAAAGCGTCATAATGGATGAGGACAAGTTGTTGGAGAGGGCTACAGCTACAATGGCGATGGGGTTATTAATTAGCTCAGGCGGGCCAAATGCTAACAACTGCCCTCATGGTCCTGATTATGTTTGAATCTTGTTCATTGCATTAATTATGAATTTACCTTACTGACTTGGCTTGGTTGGTCATGTGGATATTAATAAATTTAATACTTGTTGGCTCAGTCGTGTTCTAACTAAGAACTATCATGCAATTAGGTGAGTGTTCAATGGTCAAAAACTAGCAGCCAGGTGGTTGTTCTGTGCCTGGTTTTAGCTTTCTTTTGGCACTCGGGTACCAAATTTGCAACAGCACCCTTTTATTTTGCAAATAACCATATATATATATACTTACACATAGTAATTGCATAATTTGAAGCATATTTTGGTCATTCTATATAATGAACAAAAGTCGAATTTCTGTACTCCAGAAAAAAGAAGGGGAAGACAACAGATTGTTACTACAACGCAACTTCATGTAGTGGTAACATTTCTAGTTCCATGCTAGAATATATGAATACATGCACATCTCAAGGGCTATGTTGCACGGGTACTGGTTCAGATTAGGATAATAAGATTGCTAAGTGAAAAAGAGGCAAATTACAAACCAGTAATTGCAATATCTCATCTAAATCTCGTTCTCATCACAAATCCTCTCCCTGCTCCTCTCTGTTGTTGCATATGATATGCTGCCAAAAGAGGAATCTTATTAGTGGGATTGATATCAAGCAACAAATCTAGTATTGAGAATTTGCAATTCCACATTTGTTATCTGATTAGATCATGCAGTTAAACCAATGCAACACCCGAAGATACTTTATTATAATTATAAGTTCATGTAAATACTATATCAATTATATATCACAATACTAATTAAATTTATTATTTTAAAACAAAATCTATATGAATTTCTTTTAGCCAGGCAAAACACCAAGGAAATTGAGTATGTATAAAGGGCAGGGGAAAAAACAAGATAAAAGGAATATGCAACAAACCGTGAGATCTTTCGAATAAATTTTTTCTCATGAATCTATCAATGCTTAAGACGTACGAAGTACAAATATTGAAAGAATAAATTTAAAGTATTGGTCGAATATATACACAAATAAAAGTCACATGTAAATTGAGTGATCCTTTTAATAAGAGAAGTTGATTAGTTCGGGTGCAAAGCACAAACTTGTACAAGCATTGGTACCTACGGAAAGGAAGATTTCCAATTAAGGAATAAGTATAAACTAAAATTTGATAATCCAAATTATATATCCAGAATTGAGCATGCACAAATTGATTTAAAATAAATACATAGTAAAGAATAGTTAATTACCTGATATTTGTGTGTGTACACCGTAGCTAGACGATATAACAATTGTAAATCATGTTAAGATATCATCATCAATATGTACTTTACGGATGTGAGCAATCTTTTCCCAATCTTTCCCTTTTTGCTTTTGGCATCGCTTTTTAAGTAATGGGCAATCAGTAATTTGCAGGGTAGATAGGGAACTGGGCAGACCCTCATTTGGCAAGCATTCCAGTCTTGGACATTCATAAAAACTCAATTTTTTGAGAGAAGACAGGTGGCAGAGACCATTGTAGTCCAGCATTGTCAACTTTGAACACTTATAAAAAGCAAGAGA
This sequence comes from Cercis canadensis, assembly GCA_003255065.1. Lineage (NCBI taxonomy): Eukaryota > Viridiplantae > Streptophyta > Magnoliopsida > Fabales > Fabaceae > Cercis > Cercis canadensis. The sequence goes on along the minus strand of QAOA01006348.1, from coordinate 6,617 downwards.
AGTAAGAGAGGAAGGGAGTAGCCCTTCATCTGGAAGAGACTTCACATTTGCATCTTCAATACGCAAGAAACCTAGAGAACTGTGTATTTGCAAACCCCATTTCAATCGAGAGGCAACTAATTTTGAGCAATTGTAGATAAAAAGTTCCTTCAGATTTGTTGGCAAGCCTCCCTTAGGAAATGATTCCAACTGTGGACAATCTTCTAAAATCAAGGTTTTAACAGATGGAAGGAGGATGTGCATATATTCTGGCAGTGATTTTAAATTCTCCAAATGTCCAATAGCACAGAACTGAAGTTTGGGGGCAGAGAATCCTCCTTTGAGGAATGATACAAATTTAGGACACTCCAAGATTTGTAACCATGTAACCGATGTGACATAATGATCATGTCCCTCTGAAACAGAAATCATTTCAAGATTACTACATCTCTGCAAAGAGAGGATTTGAAGCTTGGGGAAGAAATCCAGTGGAAAGGTCCTAAGAGACTCACAATTGCTATTTATATTTATTCTGGTCAGGAAGTTGTGGCAACGGTGTATGGGAAATTCCATATTTAGGCCAGGAACAATCTGCAACCTTTCAAGGCAGCTATTGGAAATTGTATGCTCAATATTTTCAAACAAAGATCCTTCCATGTGACTGCCACCAACCTTAAGAATTTTCAGCGACGATGTAATATATTCCAATTGCAACCTTCCACATTCCACTAGAGTTAATTCATGAATAGCTGTAGCCTGGGGAACTGAAGCCAAAAGTTGGCAGCAGTTCTCTATAACTAGCAACTTTAAAGAGGAAAGTCGCTCTGGAAGCTGCTCTTTTAGCCTGGGACAATTTCTTATACAAAGCGTTTGAAGGCATGGGAAGGCACCTGATATATCTTTACATTCCCAATCCTCCCATCCCAACATATTCTCGAACTCCAAGATTTCAAGAGATCCAAATGGAATGGTAGAAGAGCTGTTCCCATAAAACTCATGACCAATACTCACTATTGCATCAAACCCCATAACTGATAGTGCCTTGAGAGATGGTAGAAGGCCAAGTGGTGGCAACAAGAAACAATATTTACAGTTGTGCAGCTTTAGGGACACTACATTCCGCAATGAATTATCTCCAAACCAATCAGGAAACCTTGTACCGCCATAATATTTAACAGAGAGCTTTTTCAAGTTTTTGTGAGGTTGAAGATTCTCAAATACATCCCTTTCCTTCTGTGATTCATCATTATCAATACTCCATTCCAACCTTAACTTCTCAAGGTGCATTTTGTTTTTCAAATTTACAGCTAATGCATCCATGGGATTGAAGACATTTTGCAACTCCAAAATTGATAGTTTTCCCCAAAGGTTGAGCTCTCCAAGTTGTTTGATGTCAGTTTCATTACATCTGCCTACAAAAAACGATGTCAACACTTGAAGCTGATTCAATTTCCCCAGTTGCTTTGGCATCTTTCTTAATTTAGTTTTCCGAATATCAAGATGTCGCAGATTAATGAGTTTATGCAAATCTGATGGCAACTCAACCAAAGACTCACAATACCTCAATTTTAATATTTGTAAATTATATAGCAAACATATTGAATCAGGTAGCTTCTTAACCCCAGTACCAGACAGGTCTAGGTACCGCAGATGTTTAAGATTGCCTATGGAATCAGGCAACTCAATAATGTTGTGATAGCCAGACAAAGACAAGACTCGCAAGCACTTGAGCTTGGATAGCAAATCATGTATGATATCACTAGAGATCCAACGAAACATTTTGTGGCCGCGATACATACTCAAAGGCAGGAATGTGCGTAATCTGTTGGCTTTGTATACAGCCTCAAACCGTTTAGAAGCTTCAGTCCTATATCTTAAATATGAAAAATAACGGGTCATTTTTGATATAGTTTGGGGCTGTGCTTCTTTTAACTCCAGCTGAGAACAGAATTCTCCCAATACATATTTTGCCCAATCATTGACAAGATCATGCATAATAAAACGTGCTTTATCTTCACTTGATCGCTGAAAAAATGACCTTGCTAATAGATCATGGAAGAACAGATCCCCAACTTCTTTCATGCTCTTATTTTGTTGAGGGAATGGCAGAAGACTTTCAGCCATCCATAACCGAACCACATGCTCCTTGTCGAATTTATAATCTTTGGGGAATACAGAACAATAAGCAAAGCATCTCTTAAGAAGGGACGGAAGGTAATAATAACTCAATCTCAAAGCTGGGAGAATATCGCTCTCTTTTATATCTGACATGTCCCATATCTCACTTGTCAATATACTATTCCATTCTTCAGAAGATGATTTTGTGTACAAGAGACTCCCGATTGCTTTTAAGGCTAGAGGCAGCCCTTTGCATTTCATAAGATCTTTCTACCAATTTCTTCAAGGTCAGGGTTCAATTGTGGATCTCCTTCATGGAATGCATATTTAGCAAATAACAACCAACTATTTTCTTCAAGTAGTTGCACCAGTTGATGTGTTCTAGCAGAGCGTACGGTTGAAGCAACTTTGTCACTACGTGTAGTTACAAGGATTTTGCTTCCTTGAGCCCCATAAATAAAAGGAGCTTGCAAAGCTTCCCACTGCATATGCTGCTCATTCCAAACATCATCTAGTACAAGAAAAAATCTCTTACCAGATAATTTCTCCTTCAATTTAAGTTGAAGTGTATTCAAGTCCTTAGTATCATCCGCAGCCAGAGTGATTGCCTCAAGAATCGTTCTTGTGACTCTTAAAAGATCAAATTCTTCTGATACACAGACCCAAGCTTTGAAGTCAAATTCATTCTTTAGCCTCTGATCATTGTACACTAGTTGGGCAAAGGTGGTCTTACCCATCCCACCCAGACCCACTATAGAAATGACAGAATAAGGGCGGTTGCCATTCTCATTGTCAGGTAGCAACCACTTAATGATCATTTCTTTATCATCATCTCTACCATATATTACAGTTTCATCCACCAAAGAGGTTGATGGCATTCTTTGTGATACTAATTTCCTTCCACCTTCTCTCAATCCTAGTATATCTTTTTGACTAGCAAGATATTCTAGGTTGTCAAGGACTTGTTTCATCCTTGCTTCGATTTGTTTATCAAATGAACTAACAGAAGCACCGAAGAAATTCCATACCTTGCTAGCAGTACTGGTACCAGATTCAGCTTCCAGAAGCTTGGATTTGGAAATTTCAGTGTCAATCTCATCAAGGAGATCCTCAGCTTCATACACAGCATCTTTGACCTCATCAACCCAAGCTTTGACATTGCGATTTCTGATCTCCTTGTCCTCAGCATCATCAATCACAGCATTGATGGACAAAAGAGTGATATTCAACCTTTTCAGCAGTGTCTCGTTGAGTTTTCTTTCCCGGAAGTAGTCCAGAATGTCACGAGAAGCCAACCTGTCAAATGCCACTTGAAGGAAGGAAGAGAGAAGAGCACCACCAACCAACTCTACAGCCATGGGTGCCTTGCTTTCTTTTCTTTTCAGAAGG
>QAOA01006334.1:0-12036 GCA_003255065.1 Cercis canadensis | reverse complement strand
CCATATTTGTCATCTGTTGAGGAACTCAAAAAGCTGTTAAAGAAATGTTGAATGATGTATTTAGGACATAGTGCAATTATTATAATTCATAATTTTGTAAAGAGCTATGTATTTAAATGAAAGCTCCATTATGACTCTTAGAAATTTTGTATCCAGTTCACTTTAATGAGAGGAATGAAGTTGTTTTCAAGGCTATTTTGCTTGTTGTGTATAATGTTTTTCATGAGGAGTTGAATACTTTCATGAAATTCATTAGTGTTAATCTATTTTTTGGCACTTTGATGAATGCTTGTGCGAAGGCGGGGAATTTTTTTTGTAACCATAGTTGCAAAAGCGATGCTAACAATTCATCAATCAATGAACTCCTTTTTAGTATTTTTCTTCTTATTATCTTATTGCTGTTTTCCTTGCATACTCAAGGGGAAGAGATAATTCATAATTGGTCGTTCAAATAAACTTAAGTTCAATCAAAAAAGTTCAATCAAAAGGTCAATCGCATTAAGATCCATAACCATTACAATCATGAAAGGGACTTAAGATCAGAGCAGAGATTTTGAGGCTGAGCTAGACGGAATGAATGGTTGGATGGATGACATATTGAAATTGCTTACTGAAAGTCTGAAGCTGAAAGGGGTGTCTGAAGGCCCAAGTAACACTGCAATTTCTCTAATTTCTCAAATAGTTCCATTTTGACCATTTCCCTCAAATGAGCTAATTTCTTCAACCTCCTAATTTACTTTAATATAAGGTATGCCTCTACATGTGATGGCTCATGGATCTACCCATATGCATGGATTCGATCCAAATGTTGCAATTCCACCTATCACACAATCATCGGACACCCAATACACCATGTTGCCACCATCTTCGATTTCAGCTGTGTACCCAATTGAAGTTGCCTTCAATCCAAACGAGAACCAAGGTGGTGTTTTCACCTATACACACCTAATTACTTACCACGTTTCTAATTCTACAGCCCTGAATCCACCATTGACCATGCATTTTGAGAAAAGAAATGAGGGGCATGAGAAGGAGAAACAAATGTCCAAGCAAAAGATATGTTGTTAACCCTTGAAAAAAGGATATGAGCTATGGAAGGGTCTAGCTCTTTTGGTGCTTTAGGAATCAAGCAGTTACAACTTACTCCAAATGTGTTAATCCCCAGAAACTTTAAGCTTCCTGAGTTTTAAAAGTATGATGATACTGGTAACTTAAAGTTTTACTTAGTATCATACATTACTGAAATGACTGCTATAAAGGAGGATGAGATGGTGATGATTCATTTTTTCCCTAAAAGTCTAGCTGGTGCTCCTTATAATTGGTTCATGAATATGGACCGTACCATGATACGAAGTTGGCCAGATTTGACAAATGCCTTCTTAAATCAGTACAAGTTTAACTATGATATTGCTTCTACAAGAGAGCAATTGAAGAATGTGAAAAAAAAAAAAAAGGATGAGTCATTTCGAGAGTATGCACAAAAATGGAGGACCTTAGCCTCAAAAGTTCAGCCTTCATTTCTTGATTCTAAATTATGCCCTATCTTTCTTGACACTTTAAAATCTCTATACCTTGAGCTGATGACTGGTTACCCGTTTCATGATTTCACTAATGTAATTAAAGTTGGAGACAGGATAGAAGGACTAGTCAGGTTAGGAAAGTTGCAAGTGGCAAATACTGAGAGTAATGGTTATAGCCAAAAGAAAAGGACTTTTCAAAAGAAGAAAGAAGAACAAGTAAACTGGGTGCAGACGCCTAGGACACCTCAATACTTTCAACCTAGAGGCCCACATTATTCTCCAAACCCTGCTTTTTCACCTTTGTATCAAGTTAATGCAATTCCCCCCACCTTATATGCAATATACACCAAATTCTCTACCATCCTCAACACCATTTGTCCCAATTTACCAAGCTCCTTCACAGAATTATCCCCAAAACTATCCATCAACATGTCCAACCACTAGGCCAAATTACCAAGGTTACAGGAACCAACGTCATCCCCCTTTTAGATATGAACATTTTTCCCAAATTTCCATAACCAAAGTCGAATTGTTCAGGCAATTGTGTGAGGCCCATGTAATAGCTCATCGACCTACAAATCCCCTTCAACCACCTTTCCCTCATTGGTATAACCCAAACCTCAAGTGTGAATATCATAGAGGCACAATCGGCCACTTAATTGAAGATTGCCCTGATTTCAAGCATAGTGTGTTGTATTTGATTAAACAATGAGTGATTAAGCTTAAGGAGATCAAAGCCAGACCTAATGTGGAGTCTAACCCTTTGCCAAATCATGGGGCAAGGGCTGGTGTGAATGCCATTAGTGGAGAATTGGTGAGTGTTAAGAAAATCACCGATGTTAAGATTCCTATGAGAAAGGTATGGGAGAGCTTGAAAACTATTGGTTATAAACTAAGTATCCATTGTAAAGGGATGAATGAAGAAGATAAATATGGCAGCGAGTCATTCTGCAAGCATCATCAGGTTTGGGCCATGACATAGAGAATTGTTGGAACTTCAAACACGAGGCACAAAAATTGATTTTGTTAGGTATTTTAAGGCTTGAAAAGAAGAACATTGTTTTTAATGGAGAGATAAATGTTATAGGGGATGAGCCACTAGTTTTCAAACATTTCATTCTCAAGGTATTACCGAGTCCACAACTTAGTCAAGCATAACCATATGTCATCATACAAATGCCAACTATCTTTTCTTATGAGAGTAATCATACAGTGATATGGAACTATGGGATAAAGGTGGTATCTACCAAGGATAAAGCTCTGAATGAGAGTTTTGATGAGTTGAATTTGAAAAATGAAGGAGAGTCGAGCGCAATTGCCAACGTAGTAGGGATCGGGGGAATAACCAAAAGTGGGAGATGTTATATTCCGGAAGAGTTAAACTGCCAAAGGAAAGAAAAGAGGAAGGTTGTAAATGAAGGAAGATAACATATCCTAGTCAAAGAAGGAGACAATCAAGAGGGATATAATGAGGAAGAGAAATTTCTGAAAATAATGAGATAGAGTGAGTGTGGTCGAGCAAATGAAGAAAACTTCAACTCATATTTCTCTATTGTCTCTTATTATGAGTTCAAAATTCTATAGAAAAACCCTGCAGAAATTCTTAGATCAAGCTTATGTCCATCCGGACATCACTCTAGAGAAGTTTGGAAATATGATGAACTTTATCCAGAATGTCAGCATGATCTCGTTCTCTTATGAGGAACTTATGCCGAGTACGAGCAACCACACTAAAGCACTTCACATTACTCTGAAATGTGAAAGATATATGGTGGCAAAGGTTCTAATTGATAACGGGTCGGCCCTAAATGTACTTCCTTATTCGACTTTGATGCAGTTGCTAGTAAACTCTTCTCTTATCCAAGCTAGCAGCATGGTGGTGAAAGCTTTTGATGGAACTAGAAGGGAGGTACTCAGGGATATCTCACTTCAGCTTGAAATTAGGCTTAGCAAGTTTGATATCTCTTTTCAAGTAATGGACACAGAACATGCTTACATAATGCTATTGGGATGGCTATGGATACACGCTACTAGAGTAGTACCATCTGCTTTGCACAAGAGGCTGAAGTATGTTAATGATGGAAGGGTGATAATCGTTAAAGGGGAAGAGAAGATGCTTGTGAGCAAGCTTAGTTCTTTACCATACGTGGAATCAAACGAGCAAACACTAGAATCTTCTTTTTAATCTTTGGAATTAGACCAGTACAATGTGAAGAAGTCATAAGGGAGAGAGGATGTCAACCAGCTGGTAGTCAGAATTATGGAGAAGAACGGTTTTCAGATTGGGAAATACTTAGGGGTCAATTTGCAAGGCATTAACATGCCTATTTTGCTCCTCTAGAATGTTGGCAAACAAGGGTTAGGATATGAGCCTTCCAATGATGAGTTGTTGGAGTATCCACATTTACAAGAAGAATGCCAAAAAGGAGAAGCAATGAGGATCTCTTATATTCGAGAGACTTTCACTGCACTAGCCACACCTAATATTACTCATGGGTCTATGCATATTGTGAATACCCTAGAAGGTCATTATGACAGAAGTTGTTGGGTCTGGCCCTGCGGTGATAAGGAATAATTAAATAACTGGGACATGGAGCTAGTCCTAGAAGTGGTTCATTTTGAGTAATAATTGTCTATCTTATTTTATTTTCATATGATTGAAGTCCAAAGTAACTTAATCTTTAGAGTAAAACTCTTGTTTGATCCTCGAAAGATAGGTTCGATGACAGTTTAGTCCTCCAAAGATTTTCACTGACACTTTAGTCCTTGGAAGATTGTTCCGTCGATCATTTTCGTCCTCCGCTTATGTCTGTTAATTGGACTTAACAGAAAAGGCCACGTGGCACGTTAAGTGCTGACGTGGCCGTTAAATGCTGATGTGGCACCTTAAAAAAATTTTAAAAAATTTCTCTCTCTCTCTCTCTCTCTCTCTCACACACACACACACACACACACTTTCATTTTTCTCTTCCCCAATCTCTCTCTCTGTCATCTCTCTCTCTCTGCCATCTCTCTTTCACTGAAGATAGGGAACTCTAGTGAGCTTTATATAGCTCTCAAATTCTTGGAGACCAAGATTACTACAAAACGTAAACGCTAGAAAAGGAAAATCTATGAAATTGGTATTTGATCAAATATTTTAAACACGTGACTGATATAGTCGATATATTTAATACAATTCACTAAGATCACGGAGATTTATCAGAATATTTTTCAAAAACAAGAATGAGAACAAGTATGGAAGCTGTAAAAGGAGATACTTAAGCAATCTATACAAGTGAGAAAAATTAAAACAGAGAAAGAATTAGTTATGAATAATAGAAGAGTAATAAAAACTGGCAGTGAGTATCACAACAGGGAAACTTTAATGCTCACGAATTCCTTGGTTGCAACTTGCAAGTATGGCAATGGGAAGCTTGGCTATGTGAGTATATATAGATGACAACTCAAACTGTTACGTTGCAAAATTCAATTAAAAATAGAATCCAGATAAGGAGGGCGGCACTTTTTGGTCCTTTCAAAAGCTTTTTGGGAATTTTATGTTTTTGTATCCTATTTTGATGCCTGTGGAACATCCTAGTTGAATGAAAAAATAGTTGCTTCAAACCTTTGTAGAGAGAGAGAGATGGCAGAGAGAGAGAAGAGCGTGAGAGAGAGATGGCAAAGAGAGAAAGAGATTGGCGGAGAGAGAGATTGGGGAAGAGAAATATGAGAGTGTGTGTGTGAGAGAGAGAGATGAGAAATGAAAGATGAGAGAGAAATTTTTTTAAATTTTTTTAAGGTGTCACGTCAGCATTTAACGGCCACGTCAGCACTGAACGTGCCACGTGGCCTTTTCTGTTAAGTCCAATTAACGGACATAAGCGGAGGACGAAAATGACTGACGGAACAATCTTTCAAGGACTAAAGTCTCGGTGAAAATCTTTGGAGGACTAAACTATCACCGAACCTATCTTTCAAGGAACAAACAAGGGTTTTACTCTAATATTTATCATGTGATGTAATGGACCATGTTTAATTTAAAAAAATTAATGAAGTAGTTTTTTTATGGAGCTTTAATTCTCTTATGCCCATCATTTTTATTCTTATTATATTCTTCATTTATTAATCCTTGTCATATTTGTTATTTATCTCCTAGGAGTTTTGTTAGCATGGATCTACTGCCCCAAAAAAAGGCTCTTATATGTCCAATAATTAATTCTTATATTGAATTTGATGTGGAGGGTTACAATTTTGACAAAGACATTGAACTTTCTGATAAATTTGCAAAAATAGTCAAGTCATATGAAAAGGCAATAATTCCCTATAATGACTTGGGCATTAAGGAAGAAAAGAGGGAATTGAAATTTATAGAAAACCCAGAAAAAGAAAAAATGATTGTTCAATTCAAAGAGTACTTGGATGTTTTTGCCTAGTCCTACCAAGACATGTCGAGTCTTTACCCTAGTATCGTATCTCATAAGATCCCATTGCATCCTAATTGAAAACCAGACAAACAAAAGTTGAGATGGATGAAGCCAAAAATGTCCAACAAGATAAAAGAAGAAGTGATCAAGCAAATAGAGACAGAGTTCTTAGAAGTGTCCACTTATCCTGATTGGGTTGCTAATATAGTTTTAATACCTAAGAAAGATGGACGGGTAAGAATGTGTGTAAACTTTCGGGATCTGAACAGAGTCAATCCTAAAGATGATTTCCCTTTGCCTCATATAGATATGTTGGTGGACAATACAGCCAAAAATCATTTGTATTCATTCATGGACGGATACTTGATAAACACACTTTTTATATAGTAGTTAACCCTTGTTCTTAGTCTCTTAAACTTATTTTGGGCTAAATTTATTAGGCTTTGGCCACATTTCATTATTTGGGTTCCAATTAGGCTTAATTGTGTTTTCTCAGTATTACTGGGAATTTTACACTCTCTCTGTATTTCGAGTATAAATTAAGTTCTAGACATCTAATAATCTTGAATCTTACCTTGTAGGAAAGATGAGAGAATTCTCTACAACTTTGATTTAGAGCTCCAAAGCTAATTAAGGTTTCTAGCAGGCCATATTTAACCTGGAAGTCAAAGCAGAGATGTTGTCACTAGATCCTGACCCGTATAAAGATATTGGCCTATAAATTGGGCTGTGGATATTGTATGGGCCAAATACCAGTGCCATTGGACAACTGAGACATTAATCTTCAACTCTTGTGCAGACCACTTTTCCAAACTGTGGCATTTTGATGGTGTTATTTCTCCTTGAAGTCGGCTGATGAGTCCAGAGAGCTATTAAGAGTAAATTGGGCCTAACTTTCTCATCCTAAGCCCAATAAAGGCAAAACCAATGCCTAATTAAAGCTAAGGCCCAGAGAATTAATTCTAACCTAGGGCTGATCTCAGTGTGTAGGTATTTTAGACATTTTTAAGTAAGAAAAGAAACATCCGTAGGTCATTCATTCCCATTCTATGCAGTTTTCCTTTGCCTCTTTTCTCTCTAGCATTTTTCTATGCCTTTTCTATAATGGATCATTTCCTCATGTTTATGGAGGGCTAGTTCTTTAAATCAATCAAGGTTTTCGCTGTTCTGATTATTAATTCTGAGATTTTATTTTAATTGTTATTTATTCAGTGATTAATTAAACTTCTTTCCTTCCTTTGCTTAATTTTGATTGGATTGTTTAATTCAGATTAGAATGTTCATGTGATAATTGCTTAATTTCATATGTTAAAAGAGGATTGAAAAGATTAAACAATGTTTCAAAGGTTTTTGATGAATTGTTTAAGTTTGGTTGGATTCTGGACTTTAGGTTAATCTGGATTAGTGAATGCTTAATTTGTTTAACCCTAATTAACCGAATTCTATATGCTTATCTAGTGGAAGATCCATAGATCACCTTGAGGCTTCTTGATGTGTTCTAAGGCTGAGAATTAAGTTAATGATTGAATGAATCTTTTGTAATCAAGGACAAATTAAAATCAGGATTAGTTAATTCCCTAGATTGGTCGCTTTCTTAATTCGGTTTACTATCTTTTAATTGCTTTGTGTTCTTTAATTCTGCAAATTAACCCCTTGTTTGTTAAACTCCCTAATTTGATTCTCTAATTAGAGTAATTCAAGGGCTCGACTCGGTGTTACCTTATGCTGCAAGTTTTTTTGGTGAACCAGATATAAATTGATTAATTTGATTAGTCTCGGCAACTTATCAATACTCAAGATACAATTAAATTCCTATAGCTGAGGAAGATAAAGAGAACACTACATTTATTACTCACTGGGGCACATGCTGTTATAGAGTAATGTCATTTAGGTTAAAGAATACTGGGGCAACCTATCAAATGGTTATGGTCACGTTATATCATGACATGATGCATAAGGAGGTTGAAGTTTATGTGGATGATATGGTGGCTAAGTCAAAGGAGGGGGGAAACCATGTGAACATTATCCGAAAGCTATTTAAAATATTGAGAAAGTACAAGCTGAGGTTAAATCCCTCCAAATGCACTTTCGGTGCAACAATCGAGAAGTTGTTGGGCTTTATTGTTAGCAAAAATATGATTCAATTGAATCTATATAAGGCTAAAGCAATCTGAGAAATGCCACCTCCAATGTCAGAAAAAGAAGTGTGTAGTTTCCTTGGAAAACTCAACTACATAGCCAGATTCATCTCTAACCTCACCTATACTTGTGAGCCTATCTTCAAGCTCTTAAGTAAACATAATCCGCGTGAGTGGAATGAGCAATGCCAAGAAGTTTTTGAGAAGGTCAAAAGTATTTGCTTAATCCTCTGGTGCTTGTGCCCCAATTCCAGGGAAACCTCTTATTCTGTACTTCACTTGTTGTAAGAGTCAATGGGAAGTGTGTTAAAGCAGCACGATGAAGGAGGAAAGAAATAAAGAGTAATCTATTACTTGAGTAAGAAGTTCACCAATTGTGAGACAAGATATACTCTCGTAGAGAATGCTTGTTACGCTTTAGTCTGGGTGGCTACTAGGCTCTGACAGTATATGTTGTATCATACCACCTAGCTCATCTCTTGTATGGATCTTGTCAAGTTCATTTTCGAAAAACCTTATCTCTCTGGACAATTAGCAAAGTGGCAAATTGTCCTTTCTGAGTATGACGTGGTGTATATAACCAAGAAGGCAGTAAAATAGAGTGTAATTACTGATCATTTGGCTGAAAGCCCTATTGATGATTATCAACCCATGAAATTCGAATTCCTAGATGAAGACATTCTTGCAATTAAAAAGGAGACTGAAGAAGAATAAGCTAAATGGAAAATGTACTTTGATGGGGTGGTAATTGTGTATGGGAAAAGGATAAGAGCTGTTATTGTACCCCCAAAAGGAAAGCAATTCTCAATGGCCATCATGTTGGAATTTGATTGTACCAATAATGTGGCTAAATATGAAGCTTGTGTGAGGGGTTTGAAAGCAACCATGAATTTAAAAATTGGCACTTTAGATGTTTTCAGAGATTCTGCACTTATAAACTATCAGGTGAAAGGAGAATGGAAAATTAGAGACCTAAAATTAATTCCGTACCAGGAATATTTGACATAGTTGATTAAGAAATTTGAGGATATCATTTTTTTTTATTTCACTCGTGACAAAAATCAGTTTGCTGATACCTTGGTAACTTTGGTAGTAATGACCAACTTCGATTATGAAATAGTTGTGCAACCTGTACAAGTGGAATTAGAAAAGAAGCCCACCTACTATTCAAATGTAGAAGAAGAACTTGATGGTCTTCCTTGGTATCATGATATCATGCAATACATCAAACTCAGAGAGTACCCAACAGAGACAAATGAAAATAACAAAAGGACTATCTGGCGTATGGCGCTAGGTTTCTTTTTTAGCGGAGAGATTATTTATAAGAGAAGTCATGATGGCACACTCTTGCGGTGTGTTGACGTGAAGGAAGCTAATCATATATTAAGTGTCGTTCATGATGGAATATGTGCTACTTATGCAAATGGTCATATGATGGCCCAAAAAGTCTTAAGAGTTGGGTATTATTGATGACAATAGAAAGAGATTGCATCAATTACTTCAAAAAGTGCCATAAATGTCAATTTTATGCGAATCGCATCAATGATCCACCATTTCCTCTTCATAATTTGACAACACCCTAGTCGTTCTCAATGTGGAGAATTGATGTCATAGGATCTATTAATCCAAAGGCCTCTAATGGGCATCATTTCATCTTGGTGGCAATTGATTATTTCACAAAATGGGTAGAAGCGACTTCATATGTGAAAATGACCTAAAGAGCGGTTGTCAAATTCTTAAAGATGAACATTATTTGTCGATATGGGCAATCTGAGAGGATCATCATAAACAATGCCCCAGATTTAAATGGGGCTAAAATACAAAAGTTGTGCAAACAGTTTGTAATTAAGCATCACAATTCTTCAACTTATAGGCCACAAATAAATGGAGTTTTTGAGGCGGCCAATAAAAACATCAAGAAGATAATTAAGAAGATAGTGATAACTTACAAAGATTGACATGAGATGTTTTCTTACACATTGTATGCCTATCGTACAGTTGTCTGATCTTCAATTGGGGCAACACCCTATTCTCTGGTATATGGCATGGAAGTTGTTACTCCCATAAAGGTGGAGATTAGGGGTGTAATCGGTCCGGTTTGGTCCAATTTTCACCCCAAAACCGGACCGGACAGAAGAAACGCGGTTCGGTTCGGTTCGGTTTTTTAGAATTTTTCAGTAAAACCGAGTCAAACCGAACTGGTTCGGTTTGATCAGTTTTCTCGGTTTCCAGGCTTAATCAGAGCCTTGTAAAAGGACCATTTTGTGAGCTCCTCAACGCGGTGCCGGAGGTGGGTCATGGTAGTCCTTGGCGGAGAAGGACCCACACTCAACAACCTCAACGTCCTTAGCCATAGACACCCTTTTAGCAGAAAGGAACAAAAATGCTCAGAGAAAGCAGAGAAGCAGAGAGAGAAGGAGAAAAAGGAAGAAACTTTGGAGGCTTGTAGGTGTGAATTGCGAAGGCGAGTGTGGGAAAGAGTGAGAGTGAGAAGGGGTATATATGGTGGTATTGTGGATGGTTAGCAGAGAATTAGAGGAATTAATTACAGCAATTTGGCACTGATGAACAAAGCACTAATTTTGGTTTGGTTTTCGCTTTCACCGACCTCCACCTGACTTTACCACACGGTCCTAACACCTTCTTCTACGATAACACAATACAGCACCACCATTTTTTTGCAGCCATACTTTTGTATTGTTTTTTAAAACTCTAAAACAATCACAACCAACTAATTCTCCGACATTGAAACGGGAATGCAGCAGAAAATTATATGCAGAAAACAAAATTGGTGAAAGATTAGCGGGAAGAAGGAAGTACCTTCAACATCTTGAATCTCAACCTCCACATTCAGTAGCTCCTCTAATATCTCGTTGGTTTCCATTTATCATAAAGGAATTTTATAGAACAGTGTAATGGCAAATTCAGAGCTCAGCAGAAGATTATAAGCAAGCCCTCAGTTTAGGCTTTGAAGTTTGAATTCACAATGGAGAAATTTGGATGGGCATAAGTAAAACCGGACACCACAGTAGAAGTTAAGGCATAGTTAAGAAGTTGCTTTGCACGTTTGCGCTCTTGGAATTTTGCTATAGGAGCTGAAGTTGTTCCCAGAATTTTCTTTTTCCCTGCAATTTTCCTAGTGCACATTAAATGAGATATTCTGCTGAACTTTGTCCCCCTCCGCTGCCGCCTCTACCTCTCCTTTTCCCTCCTCCATCGCCAAAGCCCAAATCCCAATTTCCTCATTTTCGGACTCACCCACGAGTGCCTTCTCTGGTCTGCGCTCAATCACCAACCATGGCCGCACGATGTTCGTCGACGAAAACACCTAATCTCCAAATTCGAGGAGTCAAACCCAGGAATCGAAAGGTTATTCAGCGATGTGGAAAGGTTATTCAGCGAAGAGTTTATCTGCGGAGAGAATTTGGAGGAGACAATGGATTTGTTGGGGCACTTTGAAGTGGAGGAGACTTACCTTATGGATTTGTTAGGGATTTTTGAAGAGAAGACCGAGCGACTCAGAGAAGGAGGAGACTTACTCTTTGGAAATTCATCAAAACAACGTTGTATTGAAGGACTCGGTTCGGTTCGGTTTAATTTCGGTTTTCCTTCAGTCAAACTGAGAACCAAACCGGCCCTCTCGGTTTTACCGAAAACCAAACCAACTCTCTCGGTTTGATTCGGTTTACCTCCGGTCCGGTTCGGTTCGGTCGGTTTAGCCGGTTTTTCAGTTTTGCCTTACACCCTGAGTGGAGATCCCTTCACTTAGAGTTTTAATGAAAACTGAGTTGGAAGAATCGAAATTGGCTAGAGATAGGTATGAGCAATTGAACATTATTGAAGAAAAAAGGCTAACTGCCATTTGTCATGGACAATTATACTAACAAAGGATGGCTAGGGCCTTTAACAAGAAGGTTCAACCTCCAAAATTCTAATATGGGGATTTGGTGTTGAAGAAGATCTGAGCACATC
>QAOA01006333.1:91748-104760 GCA_003255065.1 Cercis canadensis | reverse complement strand
GTTTTAAAATGATATATGATTTACAAATTTTAGTTGAGAAATAAGAGAGAGATATGAAGAAAATCCGAATTGATTTAAAAACGGGTCGACTTTTAGAAATGGATATCCGTTGGAAGTTAAAAATGACAAATTTTGAATATTATCATTTGGCCTCAAAAATTTTTAAATATTACTTTTTAACCTTAATTTTATAAATTTATTTTCATTTATACCCTTATAAATTGTACTATGACTAAGATTAATCACATTATGTGCACAACACGTGCTCATTTNTCATCTATTAATGGATGGACGTCGGGATCTTAAAGGTAAAATGTACATTTTAAAAGTTCAAGAAACTTTTTCTTATATTTTTAATATTTTTGGGGTAAACTGCACATAAGATATAATTTAAGAAAGTTTTTTTTGGACTTTTTCCATAAAAATATATGAGAATGATGTGTACCGGTGTACATTTTCACTAACGTGTATGGTGGATGGGGCCTAGTTAAAATTGTACATTTTCACTAACGTGTATGGTAGATGGGGCCTAGTTAAAATTGCCACGCACCGTTCCCGAGACATCAGTCCACGAGAATCCAGTGCAAAATTGGTGATCCTCGGAAGCCATTACAGATTCCTCTGTTATCTACACAGTTTCCCGTCTTTCAAAAATGGAGTTGAGTTTTGAGGAGAAGGACTTCTTAGCATGCTGTGGAAGCACCAGATTCGCCAAAGAAATGGCTTTATCCTCTCCTTTCTCTTCCTTCCAAGACGCTATATCTGCAGCACGAGACATATGGTTCAATAAGGTCTCTCATCTCATCATGAGTTTTTTTTTTTTTTCACTAAATTTATTTGAAATCAAATTTATTGTATAGGTTGATGTAAATGGTTGGCTGGAAGCATTCTTGGCTCATCCTCAGATCGGAGAAACCCATTCTTCTGCTAAAGGCTCTGATACCAGTGCACAGTTCAGTAATTGCTCAAATTTCCTTTTTTTTTTTTTCCCCGTTTTGATTCTTCTATCCATTTAACAGTAAAAAGCGTAGCTTTTCTTTAGCAACTGCTTAAGCTACCATGCTTTCCCCAACACCACAAGAAAAGCATGAAGCCACTTAGCGACTTCAATATTTTTGCAGGAACGAAACAGAACTTGTTCTCGGGGTTTGGGAGGCTCGAGGGAGAGGGAGGGTGTCGGAGCTCGGGGAGAAGAAATGAATTTGAAATACACTCAATTTTAAGGGAATTTGAAATACACTATATAGTGACTTTGAAAATCACTTAAAAAATACATTGGAATTTTAAAAATACTTTTAAAAATTACACAAACAATGTAATTTAAAATTAGCATTTTAAATACATTTTACAAATACATTACACTCTATAAATACCCCATCCAAACACACTGTAAATTTATTTGAAATCAAATTTATTGTATAGGTTGATGTAAATGGTTGGCTGGAAGCATTCTTGGCTCATCCTCAGATCGGAGAAACCCATTCTTCTGCTAAAGGTTCTGATACCAGTGCACAGTTCAGTAATTGCTCAAATTTCCTTTTTGTTTTTTTCCCCACTTTGATTCTTCTACCCATTTAACAGTAAAAATCGTAGCTTTTCTTTAGCAACTGCTTAAGCTACCAATATTAGAATATGAATAAGTATGAAACTTTTCATTTTCTCTTTCTTTTTATTTTCTTTGGATGTGGAGTGGTAGTGGGTGTTAAGGAGAAGGGGATTGTTGGGAAAAGATGGTGAATTCAGAAATGGGTTTGACGTTTTGCCTTGATTTATAGTTCAACACTTTCTGATTTTATTTATTTTTTCCCATTTTGATTCCACTCTCCATTTAACAGTAAAAACCGTAGCTTTTCTTTAGCAACTGCTTAAGCTACCAATATTGGAATATGAACAAGTATTTTTCATTTTCTCTTTCTTTTTATTTTCTTTGGATGAGGGGTGATAGTGGGTGTAAAGGAGAAGGGGATTGTTGGGAAAAGGTGGTGAATTCAGTAATTGGTTTGACGTTTTACCCGTATTTATAGTTCAGCAAGATTATTTATTTATGTATTTATTTTTTGTCTTTCAATTAATTCTGGTACTATAGTGTATTCTAGTTACTTTGATTCTTCACGAGTTTATTTTATTATGACGTTCAGTTAGAATGAAAATACTTCCTTTACACAGTAAACAGATGATTCCTTGATTTTGACGTTTTACCCGTATTTATAGTTCAGCAAGATTATTTATTTATTTTTTGTCTTTCAATTAATTCTGGTACTATAGTGTATTCTAGTTACTTTGATTCTTCACGAGTTTATTTCATTATGACGTTCAGTTAGAATGAAAATACTTCCTTGATGGTTTTAACAAAGGCAACCCATTTGAGCTGCATTTCATCCAAGTTGAACGTAATGAGTTTGTTCCTAAAACACAATTGAAATAAATGATGGAATCTCTTTAAGGCTATAAATGTTATTTTGTTTTGCAGCTATTTGAGAAATTATATTGCTATTGGCAGTGAACATAGTGAATAGACAGAAAAGGAGCAAATATCTGTCATTGATGCGCCCATTTCTCTCTTCCTAGATCTGTGATTTCATTGTGTACCCCTTTTTCCCTCTATCTAATGCAAGTCTTTATGTTTTGATTTCACTATCCTTTTACTTGCCTTGGATATATTATGAAACTGCAATTGTTGGGTGGAAAGATCCAACTGAACAAGTGTCATATAGCATGCAAGCACATTAATGCTATGTATGCAGAGAAAGGAACGAAAGAATAGATGACACCAGGAATCGAAACTGAACAAGTGTCAGATATATATGTGTTCCTTCACATTCTAGGCGCATCCATTTTATCAATGTTACATTAAAAAGTTCTCTAGTGTGTTAACATTGAAGTTAAATTAGTGTATTTTGTTTGACTTTAGTTTATTTTATTTTTAATTGCAATTTTAAAGTTCCGTTGCAGTTATTTTTCTTGTATTAAAATACTTCTCTATTCTTCTTTTATTAATGAAAAGGCTGCATGTGATTAAATTGTCACTAAAACTAAAGACTATGAGGTGGGTAACACAAAAACTTTTCGCACGTGGAGTAAGGGAGAGCAGTCAACTGCTTTAGCAACTGCTACTGGTTCTAGCTTACAGGTTTTGGTGCTGCTATTATTTAAAAGCTAGAAGTGACCGTATTAGTTGTTTCCTGTACCATGATTGATGTCTGCTATTACATTAGTTAGGAAAAAATGCAAATGTGGGGTTGAAGAATGTACTAATTGCTTTTATTTCTGCATAGGAACCCTTCCTCCATTAATAAAGTTGGGCTGGGCGGGAGGGGATAAGTGTTAATTTTCCAGTTCATGAATGATAATTATTTACCTAAATGTAGTCCTCTTGTCCTTTGTAGGAACTATCTGAATGGAATGCTCATCATAGGAAAAAGTTTGGGTTTATATTTCTCATATGTGCATCTGGTAGAAGTACTTATGAGATACTTGTGGAATTGAAGGTACTTTTGAATTCAGAGTTTACGTTTAAAGTTGGCAATATGTTTAGTTTTAGCTTTTGGTATTCTTTCCTTTTCTCTTTGGAACAACATTTGTTCTTTCATAACTTTTTTTTTTTTTCATTTTTTTTAACTTATTCTTCCTATTGTTAGTTTGTTGTCTATGTGGGTGCAGTGCTATTTTGCTTTTGCTAACCTTCATTTCTTTTCCTGGAAAGGAAATAGTGCTTTAATTATCTGATTGTGAGAATGATGGGCTTGAGAATATTTCAGCATTAAAATCATAGGAGTGCTTTTCTAGG
Source organism: Cercis canadensis (assembly GCA_003255065.1). Classification (NCBI taxonomy): domain Eukaryota; kingdom Viridiplantae; phylum Streptophyta; class Magnoliopsida; order Fabales; family Fabaceae; genus Cercis; species Cercis canadensis. The sequence goes on along the minus strand of QAOA01006333.1, from coordinate 100,973 downwards.
CTATGGAAAGTAACCATGAGTAGAAACCTTAGGAATTTTTTCAGGAGAACTTGGACAATTAGAGTTTTGGCTGTAATTGGGCTAAGGGGTTTGGGTTGTGAAGTAGGATTCTCAGGGTTTGAAAGTGTAGATATCAGATCTGAAGCTGGAACTGAAGATAAATGCAGCAATGGAGGAATTGGTGTGTGGTGCAGCTGAAGATAGTTAAGGTTGTGGTCACATTGTTAATATTAAATTTTCTTGTTTAACCTATCTCTTTAAAAGTTGAACCTCTAAAACAAACCTTGCAAAATGCCATGGGAATTCCTTGCAATGGGCATACAAAATGCATGCTTAAAGGCTTCCTTTGAAGAGATATCTGCAATAACAATATGTATTTTTTGGTTGCAATGAAGGATCAAAAATTAAAACCAGAGTACGTTGATATGTAGGACCATAATGATGACACCTATTAAAACTCAGAAACTGTGGAACCTACATCTAAGCCTATGAATGAAAATTATGAAAATTTCCAAGATACAATTGAAACTGAAGAAAACTATATAATGCTAATACATAATAATGGCTTATCAAAACTAAATTTATAAATGATCATATTACTGCAGCCTCAAATACGAAATCTAATCCACAAGATTGAATACCCTTTTATTCCTATTATTATATCTGGAGCTTATGCTTCTTTGTTGTTTTTCTTGCTAAAGTTTGCATATTGCAGTCCTATTATAGCAAGGGATAAAAATGATCTATTTGAAAGATAAGGACATTACTTCCAGATGGTCAGATGGTGTTGGGTGAGCTTTGCTATATGGAGCTAGGTTTTGTGATTTCATACGGATGTTAGGCCAAATTATGTGTAAAAGGACAGACTTAAATCAAGGAGAGAAACTGGTTTGAAGGCTTTTTATGTGGACAACGACCAGACATCTATTGTAGCTGTTCAGGTGGTGTATTACTGGTTTTAGCCAAGTGGCATCTTTGAGCATCTCAGGGACTCCATAAGCATAGAGGAAGGGAAGCAATTCACATTTGTAAAGACACAAGAGAGGAAAACTTACTCTTTGAACTGTCTGTTTATCAGTGATTTATTGAGGCTTGTAAGGAAGTAATGATTATGTTTGATATATTTTAATGATTTAGTGAGTCTGATTATTATTTAGGGTGCATGTTTTCATGATTTCCCTTGGTTTGCATAATTTGCTTGGTTGTTGTGGTTAAATATTTCTTCAGTAAAGTATCATACTCTATGCAGGAAGAGGATTAATGTGCTCAAATGGTATTGCTTATTTCAGTTCAAAACTGCTTATAACAAATACGTAATATTCCAAAATGTCATTGCTTGAAGTTCTTTTATTAATTGTGAGATGTTTGTGATGGAAAACGTATGCCCCTATCTGAGGCATGTGTTCTATTAAGTTTCCATCATATATCTTGTATGTATTTGATTTAATGATTAATGTAATTGTTATATTTCCTGTAATCTCATGCATAAATTCTGTGCTGCAAGTGCTTGTTGAGTTTGAACTTCACACTTCACAATTATATGTTAGAAGCTGTCTATTTTGCACTGTGCAGCGACGTTACCCAAACAGGCCTATAGTTGAATTTGAGATTGCAGCTCAGGAGCAAATGAAAGTAACAGAACTGCGCCTTGCTAAGCTCTTTTCAAGTAGACCAAATATTTCTTCTACAACTGACAAATTCTGGTACTTAAAATCTACTATCATGACTTCCTGCATAGAACTATAAAAGATCAAATATTAGACTGTTTCTTCCATTCATTTTATAGTAAATAAGTTGCGTCCCAAATGATATATTATTATCTGATATGTATTCAAATCATGTGATTGTTATGTATCGTTAATGAAAAGTGAATTTCATATATGCATAAAAGAAGAATTTGGGCCAGCTATCTATTTCCCTTGGAAATCCTGCTTCTGAGGATGATTCAACCTCAAGTTGTAGATTTACCCTTCAAATATTGCCTGTCTAATTTGTATCAAATCACAAATGCTTTTTGGGAAAACATTCTTTCTTTTCCTTAACTAGAGGCATCAATATTTTAGACCACTTCCTTATCATGTGATAATCGAATGAACCTTAGCACTCTTGTGAGCAGTTGGTCGCACTGTGTGTACTGAAATTTAGATTTATAAAACATCATATTACACAATACATGAGCGCACAGACTGCTTTGTAAGAATAGAATATTCCTTCTATCTTTGACTATGAAAGATTCATTGTTGAAAACCTCAAGTTTTTTTCACATAAATCTATGGTCTGGAATGACCAATTGAGAAGCTTAGACCAACCTCCATTGCCCTTCATGTTATCAGCCGACCTGCTTACTTTGAAGATTTGTTTCCCAGAAAGTATAAACCGAAGTGTTCCAAGCCCTTATAAATTGATAGACAATACATGTAATTGAAATATAGTATTTTAAATATATGTAGTTATAAAATACTTTGTTTTGATACACTCTATTAAAAAAAGAGTAATTTAACAACAAAATTCAAAATTATTGATAGACATTACAAGGCCCTTCAAATCACTTTTTTAAATCAGTAAAAGAAAAATATAAGAAAAAAACTTATAAGAAAAAAAATCAATCACAAAACATGGCAGCATTATGCAGATCACTACTGCAAGGTATTTGGGAGGAAAGCATGGCATATAGGCCTAGTATCTCTATTGAATAGGGACAAAGGAGAAAAGGCGGAGACAGGAAAGGAAGCTGCTATTGATGAACGTGAGTTCTTCAAGTGGCTTGACTCCAAGAAACCCAATTAAGTTGTTTATGTTTACTTTGGTAGTGTAGCAAACTTCATTGAAACTCAACTGAAAGAAATAGCAATTGGTCTTGAGGCTTCTGGGCATAATTTTATTTGGGCTGTGAAGAGAAGCAAAAACAAAATACAAGACAAAGAGGAATGGTTGCCGGAAGGATTTGAGAAAAGAATAGAAGGTAGGGACTACTTATAAGGGGTTTGGCACCTCAAGTGTTAATTCTTGACCATGAATCCGTTGGAGGATTTGTGACTCATTGTGGATGGAAGTCAACATTGGAAGCAGTGTGTGCAGGGGTGCCCATGGTCACTCGGCCTCTGTCTGCGGATCAGTTTTACAATGAGAGGTTAGTGACTCAGGTACTTCAAATAGGGGTTGCTGTTGGTGTGAAAAAATGGGTTAGAGTGGCGGTGGATAGTATTAAATGGGAAGCAGTAGAGAAGATTGTGAATCAGATAATGGTAGGGGAAAAAGCAGAAGAAATGAGAAACAGAACCAAGGAGCTTGCTCATTTGGCAAGGCGAGCTTTGGAAGAAGGAGGATCATCATACTCATATTTGAATGCTTTAATGGAGGAGTTGGGATCGCATTGCCGCTGACGCCTCCAATAAAAGGGCTATCGTTTCGTTTGGGCTTTTCATCAAACAAGTTATGGTTGTTCATACCTTTTATCCAACTCATAAATGATAAATGGATATCGGAGGCTCGTGGGGAGAGGGATATCGGGGGCTCGGGAGGAAAAAAAAGAATTTAAAATACACTCAATTTTGAGAGAATTTGAAATACACAGTATTAAGTATTTGAAAGTCACTTTAAAAATATACTAAAATTTTAAAAATACATTAAAAAATTATACAAACAAAATAATTCAAAATAAGGATTTTAAATACATTCTATAAATATATTACACTCTACAAATGCTTCATCCAAACACACCTTAAATATATTATTATAGAGATGCATAGAAGACATTATTTAATTAGAGAAAAAAAAAATTGGATATAAATAAGACAGCATGAATCACATTCCGATGTCAATAGGTAATGGGTTTTCTTTAGTCCTTTTGTGTGGGGAAGAAAAGATTTTTCTGTAGTTTCTAAATTCAGGGGTATTGGAAGAGAAGGTAGATCTACCAACAAAAATCTTACCATTGTGAGCCCAGTTGAATCTGGACAGTCAAAAAAGAAGTATCAAGTGGATTTAATTAAACTAGGACTAGGACTGTCATTGATGAGAAAGGGTGAGAAAAACAGTGGGCATAACATTACTCTTGTTTATGGCTGGACATAGCTGTGAGAGGACCTGTATTTTGGCTTTTATTCGAGTCTTCTTGTAGTTGGGTTTTAGTTATAAGCTTTGGTAGTTGCTATTCCAAGTATGTGAAGGATTAGGTCTATTGTTCAATCGTTATATAATTTATGGTAGAAGTAAAACTCTATTTATGTGGCTGGAATCCTTTACCTTTTCATTACTGATGAGAGTTTTGATGTTTGTCTAACTTAAACCTCAACCATTTGAATTGCTATCAGGCTCAGTTATTTATTAAAGATTACACCCTGCCTAAACTATGATTTTAGATAGGTAACGCCTAAACTATGATTTTAGATAGTTAATGGTGAATCTATATTTCCGAATACAATCTGGATTCATTCATCCTCATCACATCAACAGTTTTGTAAGTAGTAGATTATTGTTTAATATTTTATGCATATCCCTCTGCAGTACTTGGACCCTTGAAACTGTCTCCTTGTTAACCTCAGGAGATTGCAAAATGAAAGTAGGCTGCTACTCCTTGCAAAAGTCTTCCTTATTGTTCTTGAATTTCCACAACACTAGAAGATCGTTTAAGCATTATTGGTGGGCATATGGCTGCTACTTCAGAGGCTTTAGCAGGAAAACCAGTTCAAACTCCTACACGAACTCGTCCACCCATTACGACTCATATCTGGATGTTTCTCGGGGTTCTCCAGCTGCTGGTGTTGAGGTACTTTTGGAAATGTGGAAGAGCACTCAATCTCGTCCAACATTTGGGGGCACAGATGGCAGTTGGGTGTTTCAAGGGTCTTCAACTACAGATTTAGATGGCCGGAGTGGTCAATTGTTGAGCATAGTTGATGCTGTGACTCCAGGGATATTCAGAATAAGTTTTAACACAGGGAAGTACAACCCAGATGGTTTCTTTCCTTATGTATCTATTGTGTTTGAAATTAGGGAGTCACAGAAAAGGGAACATTTCCATGTTCCTTTGCTGCTTTCGCCATTTTCGTTCTCCACGTACCGAGGAAGCTAGAAGTATGGTTGTTTCATTTGACCAATGAATGGAGCAGATACCTGCAGGTACCAGCAGAGAATGTCTAAAATTTACTTTCAAGTAAACCTGTGTGTGAACGTTGTAAGGTGTCAAATATGAGATTAAGATGTACAGTCAATATTGTCATCAATCTATGCACTCGATGTATATTATGATAATTTTCTGACTTAATATATTCTATATCAATTTGGACTTGCAATAATTAAGAAAGGGATTTAATTATATCTGGATTTGGCATTTTCTTTAAAAAAAAAAAAAGATGGAATGAAGTTGGTAATATAAGATCAAATAAAGCTGAGGTAGTTTTACTGTTTAGAACGAGGTGCATTAATACACATAAGGTGCTTTTAAATAACACTGGGGTTTAGGTTGCTTGATGGATGATTTAAACCAGAAGAAACTGCAATATTCTTCTACCTCATACTGCAAATTTGAGAAATATTATAGGCATGACCTTCCATGTCGAATGCTGCAATAACTTAGAACTCATGTTTTCTTTCCCAAAATTAGAACAACCGCATGAGGGATAGATCAGATGCCTTATAACTCCTCCATGACGTGAGAATGCAGAGCAGTCCTGAGGCTAAGGGGGAACAAAAACCTCCTGAAATCTTGTCCTTCTAACATGCAGCCTCTTGAGTCTTAATAAGTATAGGAAATATGAACTTGCCAGTCATCATTGACGAGGGACCGAAACTTCAAGACAAAAGAAGAAAGAAGAGCCAATGACTTGTGAGTTTAAGGGCACCTCCTTTGGTCATAGATATCAAAAGGTTGATGTTAATGATTTTTCTCTCGCTATGTACTCTCCTTTCTTGTAAAAAAAAAAAAAAGAAAAAAGAAAGAGGATGATTAACTGAGCAGCTGCTGCAGCCTGCAGCCCTACATCGAAAGCTCTGCTGCAAGTGTGCTACATCTGCTAAGATTCCTATAGAAACATACAACCCAACTAACAGCATCATCAAAGCTAACTCCCCCACAACCAGCACTAATACCTCATCAACATTACACATCATCCCACTAATACCTCATTCCTCAACTTCTTTTCCTTCACACCACCCCTACAGCTAGAATAAGAAAAATACTCCCGCTACAAGAAAACAATGTTTTACTCATAGTAAAAAACTGTGAGAAAAAGGTTTTTCATGGTATTTTCTCACAGAAAATGCAAGAAAAAAGCTTGTAGGAAAGCAAATTTCTCATTGATTTTTAGACCGTGAGAAAATTTTCATGGTTTACATGGGAATCACCATGAGATAAAACATGATGAGAAATTGATAGTGGTATTAAGATCACCTTCCCAATGTTTTTTCTCTTCTCCATTGTCACTGATTGGAGCATTGGTGCTATTACCACTCCTGATGAGAAATTCTACATTTTAGGGCATCCTGTTACTACTAACTCTACCAATGATGGGAATATGAAAGTTTGTTTCCAAGAGCATAAGCTTCCCAACCTTAGCAAAGAAGTCAATTCCAAATATTCCAAATTTTTTAATGTAATTAATTATCTCTTCGGTTGCTTGTTCAATTAGTCTTTACAACACCCTCTATCATTTCAGTTACTTATCTTTATCTTTAGTAACTGATGATGTAATCAAATACATCAGTTACTTATCTTTATTCTCACTTTGAAACATCATGCTACCAACTCTGCATCTACTATGCAAAGACATTAAAGAGATAAAATAAAGGAGCTGTTAAATATCTTAACAAAAAAAAAGGAGCTGTTAAATATTTTTGTAGTTGCCATATCTTTTTTTTTTTTGGCATGTCTAAGACTCTCTTTAAACTACCAAAGCCTTTTACTTTTAAACTGCACCTAGTGGCTTCCAAGTCGCAATTTCTTTATAGAAAGCAATGTCAATGGCTTTTACTCTTTCCTTTCTCTCATTTTTTTTATATGAATTTTATATTTTATTAATCTCTATTTAGTTTATAATTTTTCATTTTATTGACAGTGAAAGAGTAATGTACATGTGAGTTTCACACACACACACATATATATATATATGAAAGATATGGATCTCATTTTCCCCATTACTAAAATTTAATATACGGGACAATATTGTTGCATGTAGTACTGAAAGTATAGCTTCTAAAAGAAAAGCAAAAAAGCATTTTATATAAAATACGAGCAAGAGGCAGAAGCTAGCATATGGTATAACGAGTGATAATCTTTGATTGCTGGGTGTTGGTCTTAATTTTCATTGGGTGCAGAGCACCTTTTAGTTGTTTTTCGGTTTTTCTGTTACCGCTTTTGAAGTGTGATGTTGGCTTGTATGCCGTTTATGGAATTGTTTCATAACTCTGACCTTATCTTGAATGATAAATATCTACCTTTGGCAAAATAAAAAGCTAGCATATAACGCCAGGCCATGATAAGCTACCAAATCTAAATGCCTCAAGAAAGTTGCTTCTAGTGTTGTACTTTACAACAAATAATCAGACTTTCATCTAAAATTAGAAGCAACTTTCACATTCACAAAGCTCTGTAGTCTCTTCGCCTCAACTTTTCGTTACTCCCTTCAAATTTGAGATATTTTTGTATACTCAAAGAGTAATACTCTAATAAATACAAAATTGTATGAAATCTATGTTGCTCAATTTTATATGGGTTCCACATATTTTTGTTTCTATAAGAGTACTAATCTCAGAGTACACAAAAATTTTCTCTTGAATCTCCACAGAAGAAAGAAAAAGAACACCAATGGTGTCCCTTGAATTTGTAACATGGTTGTTTGTGTTTATTTGAGTGCTCTGTGTTTACTATGTGATTGTCAGAACAGTGAAGGCTTATTTACTAATCAATGGGTTGAAGGTGAAGCGTTTTTGTGGTACTTAGATGGATTTGTAGTCTTGCAGATGATATTATTATGAAACCAAAGAGAGCGGACATGTGTGAAAGTTATGGATTTGAGTGGTAGCTATTTATTGAAGGATGACATCTTAGAATTATGAGAAAAATTTGGAATAAATGGGTGTTACTCTTTCTTTCTTGAACTTTATTTCTTCTAATAGAGGCAATTTATAGCCCAACCAAATGGTAAATTTTATATAGGTGCTAAGACCCGGCTGGTAAAAGCAGTAAATGCTAAATGAAGATTAACATTGCTTGGATAAATTTGGGTGTCAACGCTATGACTATCTTTTTTATCTGTGGTTAAATAGGTATTGTATTTTAAATCGAGGGGATTTAAATCGGAGAAAGGGATAAGGAGATATGCCTTAAGATTGAAAACATATTTCATTGAGCTGGAGCTTTTCCTCCAATTCTATGACTATCTATTAACATTTATAAGGCTAAAAGTGGAGAAAGGGATAAGGAGATATGCCTTAAGATTGAAAACATATTTCCTTGAGCTGGAGCTCTTCCTCCAATTCTATGACTATATATCTATTAACATTTATAAGGCTAAAAGAACTAGAAGAAACATGTGAGTATGTATGTACATCTAAACAAAAAGAATTACATGTCCCATCTAAGTTTCAAACTAGATGGTATACTAATTAAACTACGCCTAGAGAAAAATGTAGAACACACACAAGGCAAAGGAAATTGGTGTTTCTCGAAAAACATTGACATAAAGTTAGTGTTTTCATGTCAATAAAACAAGAATTTTATGTATCATCTACAATATGTAATAGTTGACACATCATTTATTGATAACAGGTGTGTATGGAATATTAAATCTAAGTGAAGAATTCATCACAACAAATAAAACAGAATCCATCATCAATGACAACACACATGGCAGAGAAAAAATAGAAAGAAGCAAGCTTCAATGTGGAATAATGAAAGACTATTAATTAAGAGCGAACAATCTTTTCATGAAGGGAAAACAAAGACGAAGAATAAAGAAGCTTCATACAGATTATTGTAGGGATCAAAGCCCTCTTTTGTGACTGATTGACTGTCACATGAAATACTCGTATGCTTCAAAAATTGCAAGGCTGTAACTTCTGAGCATATTTTATAATCTTACTTCACATCAAAAATTAAGAGTCTCCTGTCATTGTAGATTAAAACACGAGTTAGAAAATATGATGTATAATGATAAAAAAAACAAAACTAATTTTTAAGATCAGAGTACAAGCTAGCTAAGACAAAAAAAAAAAAAAAAAAAAAAA
>QAOA01006333.1:62442-91566 GCA_003255065.1 Cercis canadensis | reverse complement strand
CTTTTTTTTTTTTTTTTTCAAAAACATAATTTTATTTCTTTTCTTTGATTTTGGCTACTATTTCTTTGTCTTTACAATTCACATAGCCAATTGCTTTCAAATTGCACAAATACCCCCACACTTTGAACTTGTCAGTCCCAGATAAATAAAAAACTCATCAAATGATCAACCAATGCTCTCCTACTCCCCAAGGTGTGGTAAAAACATGGTTTTACGCTAAAAGGCTTGTAATTAGCTAAATGAAAGAATGGGAAAAATTAGGCTCAAGGGAGAAATCAAGGGAAAAAGATGTTGGGTAGGCTATTTGGCTAGCTAGCTAAAAGAAATAAAAGATGGCCCTCATCACATTCATGCATGCATATGACAATGTAGTCTAAAAAAGAAGCAAAGCAAGTTTTAGAGTATCAAACGACATGAGTACAATGCACACAAGAAGGAGATAGAGATTGACAATTGGCTCAAATACTCACTAAGTATGCACTATTGAGCTTAACCCATCAACTCAATTTCTATCACCAAACTAGCTAACTAAGAGATGCAAGAATTTATTCAATCATGCTAGAAACCTCAAATTTCTAGTTGCTTCAAGCTCACAACCTCTACAATTCTTAAAGTGCTATTGAAAATGTAAAAAAAAAGGAGAAAAACGTGTAGAATGAAAATAAAACAAGCAAAATAGAATGGAAAAACAACCAGGAAAAATTTGGGAAAAAAAAAAAAAAAAAAAAAAAAAAAAAAAAAAAAAAAAAAAAAAAAAAAAACCTAAGTTATTGTTTACTTCAATAATACAGGAAAGTTGGGTATAAAATCAATTATTGTGAGGGAGGTACATACGGTACTTTCATACCTTTTGAAGTGGAAAGAGGGCTTGTGGAATTGGAAAATCAACTTCACCCATCCCATATGCCTGCTGGAAGCCTGAATGGTCGAAGGAAAATGTTTGCAATGCTCCACAATGATAAACACTTAAATTCTTCAATGAAGGGCAGTCTAGAATATGCCTTCCTGGGTAGAAACACTTGAGTTTGGTCAGACTCCATAGTCTCAATTTGGTCAGTTGAGGGAAATCAAAGCTGCATTCCTCTAATCCTTCTTCCTTTGCAAAAATTTCCACAAGTCCACAAGTCTCTATGTCAAGCTCTTGAACCTGAACAAGATCTTTGCTTAGTGATACTGGAAACAGATTTTTCAAATTTTCACAGTTAACAGCATGAACCATAAGCAGATTCCTGAAGCTGATGATTCCATGATGGTCCTTGTTCCATATGTGCTTCAGATTTGGTAGACCAGACAATTTTAATCTTTTCAACTGACTAGTTTCTTTCATTTGCATTTCTTTACCATTCGTACCTTTCACATCAATTAGTGCTTCTAATGAAGCACAGTCTGTTACTTCCAGCTCTTCCAAGTTGTGAAGAACTTGTAGTAAATTTGATGGAAAAAGTACATCTGATAAAAAATCACATTTCTTCACCCCCAATGATTTCAAATTGGAAAATATTTGGTGCCCACCTTGGCCATACGACCCATACCACAATTCTTTCAGTTCAGGATATTCAAATAGTTCCAGATGCTTGAAGCTATGAAATGCCACCTGTATAAATGATTGTATGGGATGAGGTGAAGTATTAACAAGGCACTAACAAAATTTTACAGTGCCAAATTAAAATTATGTGGACAGATCATTTTAAATTTGTATATAAGCTACTAAGTGTAGTCTAATGGTGAAGGGTCTTGATAGTTTGCCATAGGTCTTGAATTCTAATTTATGTTTTGTCATCTAACAAAATAAATCCCTTTAATTTTTAATACAAATTACTTCACAATTTTATTCTTTGTGATTCGTATATTAAAAAAGATACTTGTTCCAAGGAATGATTGAAAAAAGATTATATAACATACATCTATTTTCTATTAAGCATCACCCATGGGTATGCTTAACTGCATAAAGCAATTTTCTAAGTGTATATAGAGTTTTAATGAAGTAAAAAGTCATTAATTGGTGATTATGAATGCTTACAACATGTACAGTGTATATATATTTAAGAGCTCACAGCTCCTTAGCAATCTTCTGTTCACACATGCTTTAGATTTTGGAATATTATTCATACAATACTCTTTTTAAACCACAATCTCTAAGGAATTACAATTATTTTTCAGAAGTTTTGACAATTGTACTAAATTATTTGCAATGACATTTGGTAAAAACCTATTGTTCTCTGCTTCTAGTTAGTTTTTAATTGCAACGTAAAACAAGTTATTTGGAAGAGGAAAATTAAGCCACACTTCTTTTAAACTCAGAATATTCACATAGTAATTCCATATATATATATATGAAGAGGCTTTAAATACGTATATGGCAATCTTTTGTTGCATTTCACTAACATTTCTGGTCCCATTGAGAGGTTCATTGTGAGAGTAAGAGGAGTCAATGTAAAGCCACTAAGTATATTCATGTGAGAAAAAAAAAAAAAAGGAAAAAAAATTGTAAATCTTGACCATTAAATATTACATGGATGACTAACATTTTTAAAAGAAAATACTAAGCTGCCTGAATTAAACTACCAGAATTACTGCCATAATAATATGGACTAATAAAAACTCTAGTAGAGAGAATGAGAAGAAAAAATTGTTGAAGTGGTCTTCATCACAATTAATTTATGAACAAAACTTAGGTAAAGTTTTTTAGATGCTTGTGGTGCTATTTCCTTATGAAAATATAACATGTGTAGTATTTTACAAAGATCTCTCCAGGAACACAAACAGGTGTCTTTGCTTTCAATAATTTGCTTAATTTTCTCCATCTACACCTTTCAACTCCATGCTTCTCTGCTCCCTTAAAGAATTCTACCTCGATGACATCGCCAAAATGAATATACCCCTTTTCCTCTCCCTCTCGGAGCCAACACTTGAGATCTATTTGTTTTGCTTTTCCACCATTGCCGTAGTAGTGTTGATCAAGACCCATTGTTGATCACCATCGAAACTGCTGATTCAGCCATTAAAGACCCAAGCTCTCAGCCAGATTGTGCGGTCTAATTCTGCTTGGTGCGATTTAGAATAAAAATGGATGCTGGTGAGGAAGGTGGATGTAAGATGAGTATGGCATCACCGTATCGTACTAATTGGGCACCACCAAAGAATCGTGTGCTAATGGGAAAAAACTGAAGACTTGGGATGTTGTGTTCTAACCGGAGAAATGGTGAGATAACATGAGGAAGGTAAATGGAGGATGAGGAGTTGGTGAAGTGTAAAAAATAATAAACATGTTATATTTTTATAGGGGAACAATAACACAAGCACCTAAGAAATTTTATTTAAGTTTTGTCCTTAATTTATTTGAATTTAGTAGATAAGCAAAAAAAATATAAGAGACTTCTCGAATTATACATACCTTGTCCTGGAATAGTTGCTTAATAGTGGTATTCAGGCCATCTTTCCAATGCTTTTTGTCCTCTTCCACTGTCACTGCTTTTAGCATGGGTGCTATCAAGATTCCTGCTGAGAAAATATTCATTCTGGGGCAACTTGTTATCGTTAAAACTTCCAAAGATGGAAATATTAAAGTGTGTTTCCCCGAGCAGAAGTTTCTGAAACTAGATAAAGAAGACAATTCCAAAGATTCCAAGCTTTTGAACAAGATCTCTTCCTCTGCTTCTTCTTCGTTAGTATCTATGACATCCTCTAAAGCCTTACAATTGATTATTGTCATTGTTCTGAGTTGTGTTAGACTTCTAGCAGTTGAGGATGTAATCAAATAGACAAGTCCTTGGCAGTCTTCCACATTCAAAGTGGTTAGATTTTCAAAGCATATTGTAGATGGCGCCAAGTACTTCAAACTCAAACAATTTATCACTTCCAATGATTGAAGATTTCCAACAAATAAATCCAGCTGAGAATCCTTGCTCCAGAGGTACTTAAGCTGACTCAAAAACTCAAGCCTTAATTGCCTAATCTGAATGTTCATCCCTGTATTCTGATCATTGACTCCCTCCCAAGGGAAAATCATTTCAAAGGAACTAGCACTAAGTTCAAGCTTTTCAAGATTGGCAAATCTTTGGAGGAAACTACTTATTAAAGTAGGTGACTGTTCGTAGAAGCATTGTAGGGCAAGACATTTAATCTTATGGAAGAGGTTTTCTTGATATTGGCCCTTCCATATCATCATGGCATCCTTGCTATTCAGTGCCAAACTGTCTAAGTTTGCTATAACCTGTAAAAGTATACGAATTTAAGTTAATCGGTCATTTCTTAAATTTTTCTGAAATAAAGAAATTAACATATATCCGAATTTTCTAAATAATTGCACCATAGATGAAGAATTTATGTTGACAAAGAAGATTGAATGAGTGATAATAGATTAGCATTGAGGTCTATCTCTTCGATCAACATTTAAAACTTATAGCTACTATTTTATTTTTTTGAAAACTATTTATAAATTAGTGAAGACGCAGTAATAAAATTTGCTTCTTCTATTACTTCTGAAACAAGGTGTGCATGATGGGTGAATATTCCTACAGCCTAACATGCTTGATGCAATGTTTGGTAACAAGAAAGAATTGATAATATTTTATCCTCAGATTCTATTTTCCACGGATAAAAAATGAATATTATTAACAATTGAAAACAATAAAATATATATACTTGTAGTAGTTTATATGCTTGAATACAGTAAAAGATCACTGCAGGGCTCGTACCTTCTCTACGAAGAACAAAGGTTGTTGACGTTGAACATCAAGACCGTCTTCTTCTTTTGTCTCTAGCAAGATAGGTAATCCTGGTGCAAATATCTCAAGCTTATTACATTCATAAATGTCTACCTTCTTCAATGATGGCCATTCTGAAGTATGTTTTCCTGGATACAGGCTTTTGAGATTTGATAACCACCAGAATTTGAGAGAGGATACACGGGGAAAAACAAACTCAATTATCTCTACCAGTCCTTCTTCCTTGGCAACAATTTCCTCAATCCCACATGACTCTACTTCAAGCTCCTCAAGTTTCATGAGTTCTCTGGCAATGGAGGGTCGAATGAGACTTTCTAAACTTTCACAATCAGCGACATTTACTATGCATAGATTCTGAAAGCTCAGAGTTCCTTTGGGATCTTTCCTCCACACATGCTTCAGTCTTGGTAGACCAGCCAACGATAATTTCTTTAATTGAGTAATTTCCTTCACCTGCATTTCTTTATCATCTATAACTCCCATTTCAAACACTGCTTCTAATAAATCACAGTCTCTCACTTCTAGCTCCTCCAAGTGTTGAAGCACTCCTATTAAGTTTGATGGAAATAAAGTATCTGCTAGAAAATCACATTTTTGCACCACCAGAGATTTCAGACTACGGAATATTTTGTGCGGAAGTTTGCCATACCACAATTCTTTCAGCTCAGGATATTCAAATAGTTCCAAATGCTTGAAGCCANCCACCAGAATTTGAGAGAGGATACACGGGGAAAAACAAACTCAATTATCTCTACCAGTCCTTCTTCCTTGGCAACAATTTCCTCAATCCCACATGACTCTACTTCAAGCTCCTCAAGTTTCATGAGTTCTCTGGCAATGGAGGGTCGAATGAGACTTTCTAAACTTTCACAATCAGCGACATTTACTATGCATAGATTCTGAAAGCTCAGAGTTCCTTTGGGATCTTTCCTCCACACATGCTTCAGTCTTGGTAGACCAGACAACGTTAATTTCTTTAATTGAGTAATTTCCCCCTTCTGCATTTCTTTATTATCTATAACTTCCATTTCAAACACTGCTTCTAATAAATCACAGTCCCTCACTTCTAGCTCCTCCAGGTGTTGAAGCACTCGTATTAAGTTTGATGGAAACAAAGTATCTGCTAGAAATTCACATTTTTGCACCACCAGAGATTTCAAACTGCGGAATATTTTGTGCGGAAGTTTGCCATACCACAATTCTTTAATCTCTGGATATTCCACTAGTCTCAAATGCTCCAAGTTTTGAAATGCCACCTGTGTAAATAAATAATTATTTGGTGTGGTTAACATTAATATTCTTTTAATTTTAATAGTCATAAATTCTAAATTTGGTCAAGTTTATTTTATTTTATTTTTCGCTATTAGATAGATAAAACTAGATTTTTTAGTTCTAGATATAGGGGAATGAAGATTCAAACCTAGGACTTCAATCTCTTTAGGAGATCACTACTCCAATTGAGCTACGTGTACTTGTGTTGGGAAGCTTATTTAACACATGTCTATTTTCTATCAATCATCACCCTTCACCCACACATATTGGGAGGTAGAGAAAGGGTGAGTAAATGATTAGTTAATTAAAGGATAATTAATTCATAAATGAAAGTGTACCTTTTCTGTGAACATCTTCCTTATTGTTCCGTTAAGGTCCCCCTCCCAGCACCATCCAACATCACTTTCTTCTATTTGTACTTTCCGAAGCTTCAATGCACTTGTAGATCCCTTAGAGAAAGTATTCATCCGTGGGCATTGCCTCACAATTACTGTTTCCAATAGTTGGAACCTAAGGAGGCACTTACTTGAGCAAAACCTATTGAGTTTTGGCAAACAAACAAGTTCCAAAATTTCCAAAGCGCCAAATATAATCTCTTCTTTCGCCTCGTCTCCTTTTTCGGACACAATTTCTTCAACTGAATTGCACTCTTTTATCTTCATTGTTTTAAACAAGTTCCAAAATTTCCAAAGCACCAAATATAATCTCTTGTTTTGCCTCATCTCCTTTTTCTGACACTATTTCTTCAACTGAATTGCACTCTTTTATCTTCATTGTTCTGAGTTTGACCAGACTTCTCATTGATGAGCATGTAGTTATGTTTATCAACCCATTGCAATTTGTTATCTCCAAATATGTCAAGTGACTCAAAATTACAGAAGAAGGGAACAAATTTGTCAGACCAAAACAATTTGATACAAGTAATGTTTCAAGAACTTCAAGAATTGGGTCAATTTTAGATCCTTCTTTACATATACGTTGAAGTTCAGGTAAGTAAGACAGACTCAAGTTTTTGAGCTGTGTGCTACTTTCGATTTGTCCTTCCCCACCTCCAAGTTTTTCATCTTGAAATATCTCTTTGAAGGAACTACATTCAACAACTATCGTCTCTAGAGTTGGTATATTTTGCAGAAACCAATATGGAAAGGTAGCTTCTTCATTCTCAAACTCGGACACCCTTAGAAGTTTCAGCTTGCTGAACAGGTGCCCTAAAAATTGACCTTCCAATATCATGTTGCTGTCCTCATTGTTTAATGTCAACTTCTCCAAGTTGGGGATCACCTGAAATATGAACCATTAGTTAATTAATAATATCATACGTTCACATGTTATGTATTATACAAAAATGATTGTGAAGTACTAAATGAAGTCGCTTATTTTTCATTACCTTTGTTTTGTAATGTCATTATAAAAACAGAAAACTAGATTTCACCTATAATTCCCTGATGTATACATAAGCAGAGTAGGAGCAGGGGAATATAAACAGAGTTCAAAAAGATTTTCCCCAGAACAACTTGAAAGCATAAATTTTAGAACATTTGGCTTGCATAACATGTATCAAAATGTATTAAAACATTTAACGTGGAGCTGGTTTGCTCTATATGGTATGCATATAAATATATATACAAAAGCAGAACTTGAACTGTAACACTCGAGAGATGATCACAAATGATTAGAAACTCTTCAAGAAAGGATATAAAGGTTTGAATAAGCATGGAGTTTTAAATATTTCATACCTCTTCAACTGTGAAAAGAGGTTGCTCATATACTGTGTCATCAGGAGATCTTCTTTGTCTTGTAGACAGTGTCTTGAATAACTTCAATTTGTTACAATTGAACACATTTAATGCTTTCAATGAGGAACATGCCAAAGTATGAATCCCCGCATAGAAACCCTTGAGTTTCTGTAAATTCCTAATATCAAAGGATTTAAGTCCGTTAAGCACAAATATGGCAGTTCCCTCCATCGGTCCTTCTTTCTTTGCAACAATATATATAATCCCACACCCATTTAGAAAGAGTTCTTCCAGTTGGAGAAGGTTTGCGGCTACAGAGAATGGAAAGAGATACACCAAGTTAT
Source organism: Cercis canadensis (assembly GCA_003255065.1). NCBI lineage: Eukaryota > Viridiplantae > Streptophyta > Magnoliopsida > Fabales > Fabaceae > Cercis > Cercis canadensis. The sequence goes on along the minus strand of QAOA01006333.1, from coordinate 83,487 downwards.
AACAGTCTTCAACACGTATAGCTTGTAGATTGTGAAAGCGAAGAATTCCTTGGGGTTCCCTACTCCATATCTGTTTTAGCTTTGGCAGCCGAAGTAGAGTCATGCTTTTCAATTCTGTTGTATCCTCTTCACTGCACGTTTCATTGGCATCCAATTGAAATATCTCTTCCATTGAATCACAGTCACTAACCGTCAATGTCTCTAGATTGCTAAATTTTCTCTGCATATAAGATGGAAAGATATTTACAAGCTTCGGACAGCTTTTGACTTCCAGAGTTTTCAATTTGCCAAAGGAACTTGCAGTGAGTTGGGGGTGCCATATTGTCTTCAAGTTCTGCATGTCCTTTATTATTATCTTTTCCAGTTTTGGAAGCTCAACCTGTGATGCAGAGTGTATCAAATCATATTATTAACAATTACAACCATAATAAAATCCGTCGTACGTATCATCTATTGATTTGCTATTTAAAATCAACAAGAGCCCAAGGACAGTATTAGTAATTACAAAAGAAAATTTAGAAAACAAAATTGGAATGCAATAAATAGTGAAAGTGGAAAAGTGAACATTTCCTTACTTCAGTGAATACATTGCTGTTTGCCTCTTCTTCGGTTACTATAATCTCCTCCATCATATGGCATTTACTTATTTCAAGCCGTTTGAGTTTTGGAAAAGTGGCAATCCTGAAGGACGAGAATAAATACTTTAAGGCACCACAGTCCTCTACAATCAAGTAAGTCAAATTCTGAATGGAAGTAATTGCTGGAACTTGATCGTCATCCCATATTTTTTTCAAATTAATTGCACTCAGCTTCAAGGTTTCCAAATTGGGAAATGCAACCTGTAAAACAGAATTATCCTAAGAATGATAAGACTTTGAAAAAATTGACATTTTAGGGGAGCTTTTATCTTATCAATCTATCAAATCCATTAGATGAAAAGAATCTGAAACATAATATGTCAGAGATGTTAATTTCTTCTCATGATTCAATTTCCATGTTTGCAATCACTGTGATCAGGAACATATTACTTGAACTTAGAGCATCCTATAAACTACTCAACTCAACTCGACAACAATAAATCATTCCTGATATGCATTACTATGAAAACAACATATACTTATTTTACAAATAGCATATGTAAAAGAAGGTAAAATAGCATATGTAAAAGGTAAAATTGATCATGTGTGAAAAAGAAGTGGATAAATAAGTGTTTTCTGTCAATGATAGCAGAACAGAGAAATATAGGTTCCGTGTCAATGATATGCATTACTAAGAAAACAACATATACTTATTTTACCAAAGGTGGCATCTGTTATATCAATAATGACATTCAATACAACCGATCTAGACGATTTCCAATAACATTAGATTTCAAGTTCGATTTCACATTTCCTAAATATCTCCAATCAAAAAATTTATTCTATAATGGAAGTTTCTATTCTACGGTGGACATACTTGCCATAAAATTTTCTCTTCTACTCTATCCATTAACTATTACTTGTGTCTTGACACACACTAACGTGCTGGTCAATCATACAAATGATATGTGTCCAAGTGATACTAAGATCATACATATGGCTTATGAATTTTGTATTCGAACTCAAAGTTATNACTATTACTTGTGTCTTGACACACACTAACGTGCTGGTCAATCATACAAATGATATGTGTCCAAGTGATACTAAGATCATACATATGGCTTATGAATTTTGTATTCGAACTCAGAGTTATAGCCAAAATATCAAAAATAAAATAACATACTTATATGACAGAAATAAAATTGTACTTAATCTGAAAACTTAATAATTATTAATATATGTTTGAGCTCATGGTCTCATATGTATATAGATATATGAGCCCATGGACAGGTATAGCAATTTTATTTTTGGTCCAATGGTTAGGGTATTATTAAGCTAGCATCCATTTGATGTTTAAAGTATTAGTTCTATCTAATAATCTTTTTACATACATGTTGGAGGATCTTTTGTGTTCAATTGTTAAGGAAGAAATAATGAGAGTGAGCCAGGTTTTTTTATATCAATAAATAATAAAAGTAAGAGAAACAAGATTGAAAATAATGTAAAACTAAATACTAAAATAAATTATAAGATGTGATAAAAAAAATTTCTTTTTTATTTTTTGAAGTTAATTAGGATATTTATTAATTATATTGTTTGTTATTACCACAAATATCTAGTCATCAATTGAAGAATTATATTATTTTTTTATATTTCTTCTATGAATCATGCATCCTTTAGTTTTTTTTTTTTTAAAAAATCAATTTTCCCTGTGTTATAAATATTATGTCTTTAGTAAAAAAAATTTATAAACAATTATTTTACATTTTTTACATAATATTGAAATGATTTAAGTTAAAGAGCTCATATCCTTGATGAAAGCACTTACCTCTAAACTGTAATTAATTTTTATTGATAATAATGCATTCTTAATTTTTTAAGCATAAAATATGCAATTAATTATTAATATTTATGTGTATAGGTGCTTGTTTGTTATAAATATATATAATGCACATATATTTTTATAAGTGTTTACCAAAAAAGTATTTTTGTAAGTAGAAATCTTTTCAAATGAACATACCTTTTTGCTAAAAAGTGGCGTGGGAATATAAGTCGCTAATTGCTTGCCCTTTTGCAGTGTCGCGGGGGACTCCAACTCATCAAAGTAGAATTCATCAAGTATTAGCAGACTTTGTAAAGTCAAAGAACGCAATTGGTAAAACTCAATTATGCCCCTATCAACATTTATGTCACTTTCAACAAGTACGATCGTCTTCATAGACTTGCATTCTGAAACTTCCATTTCCAATAGTTGTGAAAGTCCATTGGCCAATGAAGATTGGAGGAGATATCTTAATCTGTCACAGCTTTTGACTCTGATGATCCTAAGATTGCTGAATGAATTAACCATTAGCGGTCCATGACATATCTTTTCCAAGTTATTAAGATTCTGAAGTGCTAGTGTCTCTAACTTGGGGAAAGAATCTTGGGATTGAATCCACTCTACTGAATTAGTGATATGCTTAATTTCAGCATTGTTTTGAATATAGAGATGCTTCAAATGTGGAAATCCTTCCCCATTCAATTGGAAAAGCACATTTGAAATGCCATTCAGCTCATCTAAGTACAAATCCTCCACTCTTCTAATCAAAAGTTTAATCCCATGCTCCAAATGAATATTTGTGTGGAGCTTGAGCTTTAATGTTTTTGAGGTTTCATACTTGCCCGACCATTCCCATACTTCTCCTATAAATATTTTATATCTTTCCAGCTTCTCAAACATTAAGTCCCTTGGCAAAATCCAAGCCTCTCGAATTTGTATATCTAGAGCAGTCAAGTTAGGCAACTGCCTGAGTTCAGCAAGGCTGGCATTTTTGTGTTGGTTAGCTGAATTTTCAGGCTTCCACTTGATGGAGGTGTTGCCCATATACAACTCCTCCAATCTGGTCAAGTTTGATATGATGTTGGGTGGGATGACTTCAATTCCAGATTTGGTCAAGTCTAGCATTCTTAGATGTATCAATTGCGCTATTTCACTAGGAAATTTTGTCATTGATGAATTGCGGAGGCAAAGAATTTCTAAATTCTTCAAGGCTCCAATTGAAGTAATATCTTCCAAAGCACAGTCATAAAAGCACAAAGTTTGAAGGTTGGTTAGGGAATGAAAAGATGTGGGTAATGAAGACAAGTTTATCGATGTTAAATCTAAAACTTTGAGGTTTTCCATCCCCTCAAAAAAAGAAGTTGGTATTTGCAAAGAGCGATCATCAGTACTCTGTAGGCAGAAAAAGTTAATATTAGGACAATCTAACCTTTTAGGAAGCTTGTGGATACGGCATTGTTTTAATCTGATCATAGAGCACCTTTTGAGAAAATTCTCAGTGGGCCATTCGATTGACTTGGCGTCCTCTTTAACTATGTAAACATGCTGATCCCTGGAAGCAATTGAGATAGCAACTTCATGAACAATATCATGCATTTTCACCTCCACAGTTGTATCACCTTCAAGCAACAAACAAGATGCCTGGAGGGCAACAATCATTTTATGAAGTCTACTTCTTGCATCTTCCATAGTTGTTATGTGTTTGAATATGCATAAACCCATAACATATTTCAACAAGTCGTCTACATCAACAGTTGGTCCCATCACACCACAGAGCAAGAAGAAAGCCTTCACTTCATCGCTCCCCAACCAGTTGTAACAGAATTCCAAAGCTGAATAAGTTATCTCCTGCATTTCCTTGTTGTCAACTCTTTCAAGTTTCTTTATGGCCTCTTTCCAGTCATAAATACCTTTATTTCTCAATGCCCTTGCTACCGTCACTATAAGAACAGGCAAACCTGTACATTTTTTAGCCACTTCAATGGCTATGTTTCGTAAACTGGTGTCTTTAACAACATCACCGACCATGTCTTGGAACAATCTCCATGTTTCACTTTCGTTTAAAACTTCAAGTCTGAAATCCTCTTCAGTCTCCATTTCTTGTAAGACATCTCGACTTCTGGAGGTCAACAATAATTTGCAACCAGGATGGATATTTCTTACAGTGATACTTTCCATTTCTCTTTTCAAATTCTCTTGAGCATCCCCAACAGGAATTCCCACTTCCTCCAAATCAAGTCTTGTACACAAATCATCCAGAATGATAAGGATGGATTTCTCCCTTTCAATCCTGTCATGTAGGCGGCGTGCTCTACCAAATAAAGAATTCTCATTAAATTGGAGACCCAATTGATCTGCAATTTCATCTTGAATTCTTCTAATATCTGGAGATTTTGTCACAAATGCCATGACCACTGCATCAAATAGCTTGTCATCCTTAGCCTTTGCCGCAACTCCCTCCATGAGGGTGGTCTTACCCACTCCACCTAGCCCATAAACTCCAATCTTGCTCACTTTAGAGTCAGTTAAGGCCCTTATGATCTCCTTCATGACTGGATGCCTTGACTCAAACCTTTCGCTACTTCTTAATGCTGTACCAGGAAGAATTGTCTGTAGAGGTGGGAGATACGCAACCCTATCAAAGTTGCACTTCTGCTGGACATCAGCAACAAGTTTCACCATCTTCTTGGCTTTCCTGCTCAATTGATGTCGTGACTTCAAATCAGGAAATGACCATTTGGAGCATCCTGCCTTGGCACGCTGTGGATCTTCTCTAAGTTTCTTGGCCTCTTCTGTGATGTCATCCACACTGTGCAGCCAATTCTGCACAACAGCTTCAATTTCCTTACTGTTTCTTGTTTCAGATTCAACCAAATGATTGATACTGTCTCTTGCATCCTCAAGCTCCTCCACTGCTTCCTTTAAGTCCTTGAAATTGTCTTTGTAGAATAACAAATAACCAACCTGCCGTCCAATCGGTTCCACCACATACTCAGTAATTTTGCCAGCAATGGACATGAGAATATCCATTGTTGCTTCGTGATCTGCTGTACAAGAAATAAAGTAAGACAAGGAAATGATAAGAAGGAAAAATCAAAACACAAACAGATAAAAGGAAGTAAAAGGGCATTACCCTTCTACGAAATATGATTCAGATGTGCTTTTTCCTACACTCAGGACAAGATCAATTGATTTGTAGTTCCCTTTTTACCTCTGTTATAAAAAAAAAAAAAAAAAAACTTTAGTGAGTAAAGGGCAAATATCATAAAAGAATCAGCACTATAAATTGGACAAGCAAAGACAGAAAACAGATAATATTCATTCTTTCTTAACATAGAGTGATGTAAACAAAATGCCAAACCCGAAGACAAATAATGTACATTTCTTCCCCTTTTTTTTCTTCTTACTCTTCTTTTATGACCTGAACTTAAAAGCTTTTCCAATCGGTTCCACCACATACTCAGCAATTTTGCCAGCAATGGACATGAGAATATCCATTGTTGCTTCGTGATCTGCTGTACAAGAAATAAAGTAAGACAAGGAAATGATAAGAAGGAAAAATCAAAACACAAACAGATAAAAGGAAGTAAAAGGGCATTACCCTTCTACGAAATATGATTCAGATGTGCTTTTTCCTACACTCAGGACAAGATCAATTGATTTGTAGTTCTCTTTTTACCTCTGTTATTAAAAAAAAAAAACTTTAGTGAGTAAAGGGCAAATATCATAAAAGAATCAGCACTATAAATTGGACAAGCAAAGACAGAAAACAGCAAATATTCATTCTTTCTTAACATAGAGTGATGTAAACAAAATGCCAAACCCGAAGACAAATAATGTACAACATTTCTGCCCTTTTTTTTTCTTCTTACTCTTCTTTTATGACCTGAACTTAAAAGCTTCTACCCAAATTCCCACCTTCCTAAGAACATTGAACGAGAACTAGAAAAATAAAATGACAAAGAGATAAAGGGAGATAAAAGTGCATTACCCTTCTTCCAGAATCTGTAGCGAGCTGTGCTTGTAGATGAGAGAGTTTGCAATTCCCTTTTACTCGTCTTAAATAAGAAGGAAAAAAACAAGAAGAAAGCGTAAGCAGTAGTAAAAGTATCAATGGACAACCTAAAAAAGATTAGCCACTAAACATACCTCTGTTACAAATATGAAGAGTGCAGATTCATTTCTTGTTGTTTGCTTCCCAATATTGGTGAACTAGAGTGACTGAATGCTTCACCTGGAAGGCAAATGCTCCTTGACCTGAGATTGGTATGAAGAAGCAACACTATAATATGTAGCTAAAAGATCATAACAGTTTTCTCCAGCAAACAAATATAATAAAGATATCAATAGGGTCAAAAGATGAATAGAGCTAGAGAGCGTTACCCTTTCCAAATATGAATGAGAGTCTTGTTCTGACTTTAGATCGAAAGCAAGAAGAAGCACTCCGTAGTGTAGTATGTAGATCAGATAGTTTTCACTTTGCAGTTTCCTTTTCTTTTCTGTTTAATTAGAAATAGCAACTCAAGTGAAGTGAGCCATTTCTAAGACAAAAAAAATCAAAGAAAGTATATAGAGACTAGAGATATCTTACAGATATGAAAAGAGAGCTAGCTCACTTATTCTTTTTCTTCTTCGTCCCTTCCCCAACAATTATGTTGAACCAGAGAGAATGCTGAAGGCAAACAGAATTAGATGTCTCTAAGGAAGGAACTGGTGAAGATGATGGTAGGTGCTTCAAATATCAGAGTGATATAAACAAATTTCTAACAAACTTGGCCTTTTTTTTTTTTTTTTTTTTTTTTTTTTTTGGGGGATATGTGTATAGGAAGCAACAAGTATAGACTGAAAGGATTACTTTGACAACAGCAGAAATAAGAATGTCCGTTTCTTGCGTCCTGATTTGGTTTTACAAGAAACAGATATCAGAACTTGATAAGAAAATAGAAGTCATGGAGTCAGGTAAGTACAAAAGAATTGTAAAAAAGAAAATCAAAAGACGAACAGATATAATAACATCTACTATCTATTAGTGAAGATCAGCTCGTTTGCTTTTATTTCATTTCCCCTCTGTTTTTGATTAACAAAAAGCAACTCAGTTCAGCCATTTCAAAAGCTTCAACAAGAAGATAAGAACAAAACTAGGACAGAAATCAAAATTAAGAACGTACCTCTCTAACAGATACTGCTAATGTTGACTGTAGGTCTTCAGGAAACAGATTGATCGTAAACGAAACTCCAAAGTAACCAAAAGCCAAATAACCAGCAACAAAGTTTTTTTTTTTTTTTTTTTTTTTTTTTTTGTATAAGCAGAAAAGCAACAAATTACAATCGATGTCAGCAAATTGCAAAGAAATCTCAAGAATGAGAATGAATGGAAGTGACAACGGGCAGTGTTTCAGGTGAAATCTAGAACAGAAATTCAAAGCACAAATTGCATCACACTGACTACTGCCTTCTTTGCTAAACTCTAGCTTACCGATTATGCCTCTCCATTAGTTTACCAGAATACTTTTATTATTTTACTGGTTTACAACTGATTTCGGTTTCTCTATCTTATTTTGCTTTATTTGCTTTCCAGTCCAGAAAAATAGTTCAAATTCCCCACTATCCCCACCTCATGAAAGCCTTTATTCATAACGTGTGTTGTTAGCTTGCCTTCACGTATTTTTTTTAAGGTTGTCTTCAACGTTAAACCTAAATCTAAATGTCATCATTACTAAGAACATAAATATATTTATCTCACAAAGACTTAAAAAAAAAATTGGTGTTGTTCCTCTACTATATACTACTTAAACTATCACATTTAATTTAAGATGAAATTCTTTTTTTTTTACATAGTTGTGCAATTTACTTAGAAAATGAAAGAAGAGTACATGTCAGAAATAAAATCCATGATTAATCTCTTTAATTCTTATGACTAGAGGATGTACCATTAGATTCATAAGTCATTGGCAAGATGAAATTCTTAATTAGTGGTATGATATATAAAATGTCCACTAAGTTAATATGATAAACTATTCATATACATGTTGCTTAAGATCAAAACGAAGTTCAATTTAGGATGAAATTCTTAATTAGTGACTTGATATAAAAAGTGTAGATTAAGTTACTATGACCAACAACTTATGCTTTTGTTCATTTTATCAAAATCACATTTAATTTAATAGGATCTTCTGAATTAGTGGTGAGAAGTACAAAGTATGCCTTAAGTTACTATGATAAATTACTTACACTTTTATTCATCTTATCAAATTAACTTTTTAATTAAGACAATTTTTAATTAGTGAAATAATGTATATATTTGTTCATTTTATCTTTAATTTAACCTTTCAAAGTCATTTTTTTTTTGGTACTTTTGAGTATGAATTTTAAATTCGAATACAAAACCTATAAACTTTAAAAATGATCTTAGTACTACTCAAGTACAAATTATTTAGTATCAAATTCACCTTCTAATTAGTAGCTAGATGTATAAAGTATGATTTAAGTTACCATAATAAAATACTTATGGTTTTGTTCATCTTATCAAATTAATTTTAAAATTAAGACAAAATACTTAAATAGTGACTTACTGTATAAAAGCAGTTGATTTGTTTGAACCTTCTTCAAGACAAAATGATAATCTACGATAATGTACTTCATTCGGGAGTAAAAAAATTGGATTTGCATATAGGTATGTGACTCCAATATTACCACAATATATGATGGGTGACTCGGCTAGAGTAACACCAAGTTCCTCTAAGAGGTTTGTAAGCCACCTTAATTCTGCAGTAGTGGAAGCCACAGACCGATTACTCAACTTCTGTGCTAGAGCGTGCCACACTTTATTTCTTTGATGACCAGGACAGTGTATTAGACCCCATGAAAACGAGGTGGGCTGAGGCAGAAGTTCTGTCGGATGGTCCCCTGCCCAATCTGCATCAGAGAAAGCAAACAATTGCAACTTGTTAGTGGCAGTGAGATGAAGAGAAGAGAGATAATGAAGGGCCTCAATAAGACTTTTGTATTCGGTTGGGTCCGGAGGAGATGACCCACGATGGAGAACCAGTGAAACTGAGGTTGACAGCAGTGTCGTGGCACCATCCATTTTTGATTTCTCAAGCAGAGATGTTGAGTTGGTAGGGGCAGCGTGATTTGAGGAGTTTGAAGTGTGTAAGGAATGTGAAATAGTGGTAGAGTCAGATAAGATAGGATGGGTTGAATCACTAGGTGATGAAGGGATATTCGGTGGAGGAGTGTTTAAGGGAGGCAAAATAGGACCACGAGAGAGAAGAGACAGAATTCGAATGTGTGGAGGAAGATGAGTGAGAGTTTGAAGAGTTGGAATTTGGGAGGGAGACGTGGTAATAGGACACCGGAAGAAATTAATATTTAAATCAAGTTTGTATGCATGCAAATTTTTCATTTAAAAACAAGTACTTTTATGCTACTAATCAACCAATTATGATAAAATTAATTATTAAAAAATATTACTGAATAATTTATTTATGTTTGAATATGTGAGTTCAAAAGTGATTTCTTAATAATTAATTTTCTGTTTGGATTATATGAAAAAAATTACTTTTAAATGTCAAATTACCAAAAAAAGATATAAAATATTTTTATGGTGAAGAGCAATTAGATAAAAATAAGAGGTAATAATAAAATAAACAATTAATCCATAATACTTGAGTAGGAGAGCTTATAGAAAAAAGCTGTTAGGGTGGTCTTGAAATGTGTAAAAAGCTGTTATTAATTAAATTTACCTAAACACACAAAAAACTCACATAATCAATTATGGGCTTAAAAAAGTTATTAAAGGGAAGTATAAACTTTCCCAAACATGCACCAAGAGCAAGGCAAAGAAAACAAAGGCGGCAAGGACTTAAGAAAACAATGTTATTAGGGAGGGCTAGTCAAGTCAACCTCTCAGTAGGCCCCACTTCACAGCCTCATACCCAAGAACAAGAATAGAGAACATTGCCTAAAACATAGGCCATCACAATCTCAAGGCAGAAGGGCCTTAACTGGACCTAACAAGGAGAATGTGAACAAGGTATGCTTCTTATTCTATATTTATAGGCCCAAAATTCAAAATTTTTTCTTAGGTCGAATAATGCAAATATGTTCATTTCTGCATAGTTTTGTAGGATAGAGCAAAGGTGATGCAAATGCAAGGCATGATGAGTTTAAGGGAAAACCTTTTTAAACAACTCATGACACATGAAGATAGGGGGAGATGGACCTAGCCTAGGCCATAAGGTAGCAATGCAAGTGCTTTCAGGGCGGTGGAGTAAATTCTAGCAAATTTAGGTCTATTGCAATGAACTTTTTCTGTGGTCACATTACAATCAATTAGGAGTCAATTCCACTCGCAACTTATCTGAAAGCATATACTATATATCAATCCAACTTTTTTTTTTCTTTTTGTTACAAAAAAATTTAGGAATCAAGTCAATTCCACTCGCAACTTATCTGAAAGCATATACGATATATCAATCTAACTTGTTTTTCTTTTTGTTACAAAAAAATTTAGGAATCAACTAGATTGCANATACGATATATCAATCTAACTTGTTTTTCTTTTTGTTACAAAAAATTTTAGGAATCAACTAGATTGCATTAGAATCGAAGACAAAACTAACGTGTAATGCCTTACCAATTAATTTCCACAATTTTGAACTTAAGCCATTAAACAAGGAAGTCCAAGTTTTTCACTGTTAAACCAAACGCCTATTAGCAATATAACTCTATTTTAATGAAAAGAATAGCCATTATATTGTTGAATAGTTTATAAAATAAATAAAATAACTAAGTCCCACATTAGACAAATATTATTTATATCTGGTTTTAATCTGGATCAAATCGGGTTTGACCCAGTTCAATGATAAGTTATTTAACATATTGTTTAAATCAAATAGTTGTAATTACTTGATTAGTGTCTGTTGACAATTTATATATATTTATAACTAACTCTTGTATTTGTTCTAAGTGTCTTTTTTCAAAGTCTATAAATAGGGAAGTTCCATATTACTTTTGGCATTTCAAATTCATAATTGCAATCAAGTTTCTTTTAGGTTTTGTTTATCTCAAAATAGTGTCTCTTGCATGCCTCAAAACTACCATTTGTCTCCCTAAACCTTGTTCCTAACAAGTAGAGTGTAATATTTCCAATATGGAGACAGTTTCTAGTCCTGCATATTCGGAAGATGTCAAGAACCAGAGACAGAAATGCGAGGAAGATAAACTGGTTGACTGTAATGAGGCCAAATTTTGTTCATATTTCTTTCCCAGGTCTTCCGGTAAAATGTGTAAAATAATAGAAATTATCATGCTTGCCCACTTAAATGTAGAAATTAAAATTGCAACGGAATCAAAACATTTTTTTTTTTTTCCATCAAATTTCATTCACCAAAACAGAGAAGCAAGCAAGGAGAGAAACACATGACAGAAAACCCAAGGATTACACAACAACGAATTTGGGCATTACTCACGTGCCATTACCACTTAATTTGGGAATTTTTCTGAATTTCATTAAACTATCGGGGCTAAAACTAAAAGTCCTTAATTTATCCTGTTCTCAATTCAATTTCAGCAACAGCACAAATTAATTCAGCTACGTTGCCAGTAACCACATTTCCCACATCACACAGTTATCACAAGCCACTGATATGTGAGAATCGCCATTTATTTATTTGTCACTTATCTCCTTTTTCTTTTTCTGTTAAATACTTATCTATTTTTACCTACTAAGTTTGTATCTGTTATTCTTCCTTCATCATTTATCTCTCCTGCTTTTGATCGTTATCCATTTTTCATTCTTTTTTTTTCCTCTTTCTTTGAAGCTTATTCATCTAATACTTTTCATTTATTTTTTATTTTAATCACTTACATGAACTTGCAAAAACCCAAGTGCAATGGGCTAAGATAGGGCCACTTGGTTAAACAATCGCAAAATCATGGTCTGACCCAAATCTAATTACATATCTCTTTTGAAAATAAGGTTTTTGGACCGTTGCTCTTACATCTTTGTCTAGTTTATTTTGCTTCATAATTTTGACATGGTAAATTTTGTTATCTACGTATTATTTGCTTTGCTTTTAAATGTCTAAATGTTTGATTAAAATTTTTTGATAACGGAATATGTTAGAAAATAATTGTAATGATAATTTTCTTTAACATTTTTGAGGTGAGGGACAATTTTTTTTATTTTGCCAGAACTATTGGCAAGGCTTATGAAATCTCCAATATTGTTATCATATTTGTACATTTGTAATTATTTTTGTATTTCAAACATTTTACTTTTATTTTTTTTGTTTATTATAAGATTTAGAAAATTAAAATTTACTTATGACAAAATATATTGTGAGAAGATTGTAGTGACAATCATTATTTCTACCTAATAGTCTCAAGGCTTTACAAAAATAATTTTTACTAAAATGAAAAGGAAACAAATTTACAAAGCTGTAACATTATGAGTTTGTTATAGGCTTATTTCTTGTTCCAAAAAGCTGTAACATGTCATAGTCATTTGTAATTTTTTATAATATGCATGACAAAGTGAGAGGTTTAAAAACATAAATTTTAAAATTTTTCTTTATTCTAAAAGATAAATTTAGGGACCTTTTTTATTCAACAATTTTATATGACATAAAATTAAATTGATAACTATTCACTAAATTAGGCCTCCACCTGTCCATTTGTTTGGGGGTATTCGACAAAGGTGAATTGCATGTTGATGTGCAATCTCACACATAATTCTTGAAACCTGTTGTTCGTGAATTGGGTCTTGTCTTCTACCGTTATGGAGTAAGGAATTCCAAACCTATAAGACACCAAGTTAGTATTGTGGAAATGTTATGCTTTGCAAGAATTATAGTGCCTTGGTATGCATGCAATTATGAAAATTGCCATGGCCAAGTGTCTATATTGTCTCTCTTTATTTCTAATAGGAGAGACAAGTTATTTGGAGTAACTTGTGATAAAGGAGCCAAGATGAACTTCGATCGAGACTATATTGATTTCAGTGGAGTTATTCATAGTCTTTTCTGAGGTCTAAGCCAGCCAAGTGAATTATCTTTCTTAAAAGTATAAACTATTAAGTAAAGACTTAAGAATAATTTTATATATAACATAACTCAAAAGTAGAGGTCTAACTAATTGGTCAAAGAAGTTCTAATATTATTTCAGTGCACATATTAAATACATGCAATTGCTCTTGAGAAATTGACGCAATTGTAAGATTCTCACTGGAGTTCAAGCTTCAGCTGAAGAACAATTCAGCACTATTTTTCACCATCTTCAGCTGAAGATCCGACCCCATTATAGCAATTAGATAAGCTAGGAGGTACTGGATTAAAAATTATTATATTAGTATTTGAACCTAGTACTTCCACTATAGCTTATCTAATTGCTTAAAAGTCATTAATTACAATCATATTAAATTTTAATTATGCCAAATTGCAAAAGAAAATAATAACTTGGAAAAAATAATTGTAGTTGAAATAGTCTGTCAATTCATTATAATAATTTTGAGTTATTTGTAAATTTAATTATATTGATTAATGTATAACAATTGAAATGCAGCGACTATCACATGTGTCAATAAGCCTATGTCCTCTTTGTAGTATTCAATTTTCAAAGAAAAAAAAAATTGATTTCAAAGAAAACTAAATGACAAAATTACCCTTAAGTAAACACGCAGAAACCATGCGTTTGGTAACTTTACACTGCAACAACACGCATCTTCTCCTTCTTCCGATCTCTCTGTGTGGTGGTCGTAGAAGACCAGCGACTGAAGCTTGTAAGGGCGTTTTTGGAGTTTCACTCCTTAGTTGGCTTTTTGACCATTGACTAACGTCACTGTTAGTGGTTCCCTTATAGGTTGGGTTTATGTGTTGTGCCCTTTTAAAATCAATAAATATAAAGGAGATTAAAATAATTTTTAATTACGCCAACTTGCATAAAAAAATAATGGAATAATTGTAGTTCAAATATTCAGTTAATTTATTATATTGATTAATTTAAAATAATTTATTGTTAAAATAATGGAATGCAGCGAGTATCGCATGGTCATGGCTTAGGGATCACTTGTGTCATTATGCTTATCTAATCTCTGTATTATTCAATTTTTATGAATTTTACAGGCTAACTGCAAACATACTTATCTTGTTTATGTATTTCTTATTTTGTCCTTTTGCTTTCTCGTTTTTAAGTTTTCCTAGACTTATTTTATCAAACTTTAAAATGAGATTAATTTCATGTCCAATTAAATAAAATAAGAATATTTGTGATATTAATAAAAAAAAACTTACTTTATTATCAAAATTGGGAGATAATCCTCATCTCTAAAATATCAAAGTATCACCATTATTACTATTAACTTTGACTATTCTATCGTCAAAAGAGCTTAATCAAAATTAACAAAATAAAAAAGCAGGGTAAATAATATGTCAACTATAAAATGCACAATATTAGAAAACAAAAGGAAACAGAGAGAGGCTATGAACTATGAGAGAATAGTTAATTAGCTCATGGGTTTTCAGTGGTCCAAACGAGTGAACAGAACAACGAATATCTTAATTTTATTAAAAAACAGAAGGTGAGCCCTTCGGTACCTTTTGTCAAAGTGAAGGTACCGATACCTTGAAAGCTTGGCTGAACTCTGATTTTCCATCTACTTGGGAACAATTAATTTGAAACCGGCTTCCCACAAGTTCTGTCTTTTATTAACTTTGCATGAATTGAACAAAATATATGACTTTTTTTTATTTTGTACATCCTAATAAAAGTTGGGCCTTTTTAACACTTTAAACTTAATATCAAAGTTGAAATATCATAGACAGACCCAAAAAGCAGTTCCAAAAAAAAATAAAAAATTCTTAGTACTTGGTAGTAACGTTGGAGAAAAACAAAAACGAGATGAGATAATAGTAGGGGACCATCCATAAAAAAAAGAAAAAAATAGTAGGGGAACATGAGCTAATATAAGGGAGATGCAGAGAATGATAAGGGAAAGGCAGCGGTTGCAAGAGAGGCACGATAAGACAGTCAAGAGAGAAGGAGTGGGGGTTTGAGGGCTTTTCAATTTTAGAGGAAAAACATAATTCTGTACCATAGTACATATTTGGAATCAAACTCTAATCCCACAACTTCTATGACCATAACAAAAAAATCCCACAACCTCACTTTTACTCTCAGTCCAACGTTTTCCTCTCAATCCTTTTTAATTATTTTGATAAAAATATTTTCAGATTTAGTAAGAGAATTTTTCTTGTTGAGAGATTATTAGAGGTTAACAAGAGATTAATACTTGTAAAACTTTACTAAAAGGAACGCACAAACACTACACATTCTACATGTCCTCCCACACTTTTTGGGTTTATTAGTATTTCATTTGGACTCAAACTCTAATCCCACAACTTCCGTGACCATAACAAAAAATCCGAGGACCTCACTCTTAATCTCAGTCCAATGTTTTCCTCTCAATCCTTTTCTACAATACTTCACAACCAAACCAAACCATTGAACTCTTCTCCTAATCCTTTACGCACCAAGCCATAGCAGAAGGATGATCAATTACTGGAAAAACATCAAAGAAGGTAAATAGTAGCTTGAATTCTATATATTCTTCCTCTACGTCTGGGCGGCCTGCCCTTTAAGCTTATTTGTTTTTGGGGTTTGATTTTTGGTGCATTCTATGATCGCAGTTCTTGCAGTGGTGGTGCCTGCTGTTTTAGTGACATGGATCACCATTGTGGTGCTATTAGCTTTCTTTGGTAAGCCTATGAGGACTTTGGTTGTTGAAGGGATGAAGATTACAAGGAAAATTTTCAACTTCGTGATCAAGATTTTGTTGAAGGAAGGAAACTTTGTGGTTGCGGTTTGTGCTGTTTTAGGGTATTTTACTCTGGTGAGAAGAAATAGTGAAGGGGATTGATTAAGTTGGGAGATGGGTTTGGTCTGGTTTTTGATTTTGGTTTGTGGGATTTGGGTAGATGGAATTAGAGATCTGTTTGCGTCGATTACATGTGTGCCAACCAAAATGGCTTCCGTGTATGTTGTACCTCTATTGATTCTTCATCTTTTGTATCAATTCTTTCTTAGATTGGCTATTTATTCTTTCAATTAAAAGAAAATATTTTCTATAACTAAAAACATAAACTTCATCTATTCAATTTCAAACAAGCAATATATATATATAAGAGAATAGCCATCTCAAGTATAAGAGTCTTGCAACGGCCAATCCCTTGCTAAATTTGGCAACCAAGATTTCCTTGCTACATTTTAAAATTTTAATGCTTTCTTACTCCACTTTTAAAGATGGAATTTTTCAAATTTGGAAACAGTGATGCCATTGCAAAAGTTTGCAATGGAAATTAAAGCCGTTAGCAAAAAATTTAGCAACGGTCACTTTACTTACAGAGAAGGCAACAGTCTATTCCATTGCAAATTTCAATTTAACAATGGTTTAGCAAAAGGAATGTCTTTTGCTAAAAAACAAAAACCTAGTAGTGAATCCATTGGGTCTTACACATTTCCATGTGGGTCCCATATATTTTTGTATCAATGAAAGTACTACTCTCATAACACTCAAGAATTTTCCCTTGAATCTCAACATAGGAATGAAAAAGAGCACAAATCATGTCCCTTGAATTTGTGATATGGTTGTTTGTGTGTTGTGCTAGTGTTTTGCATTTATTCTGTCACTGTCAGAACAATGGAGGCTTATTTACTAACCAATAGGTTGGGGGTGAAGGGTTTTTGTGGTACTTAGATGGATTTGTAGTCTTGTAGATGATATTGTGAAACCAGAGACAGCGAGTGTATAGGAAAAATTATGAATTTAAGTGGTAGCTATTTATTGAAGGATGGTATCTTAGAATTTTGAGAAATTTTTTGAATATATGGGCGTTACTCTTTCTTAGAGGTAGCAAAATGGGCTCAGCCCGACAAGCCAGCCTATTTAACCCAATATTAGGGCTGGGTTGGAAAAACACAAGCCCAAAAAAATTGGGCCGATGGGCTAAAACCGATTGAGCTGGCTAATATTTTTTGTTAGTTTCTTGTGAACATTCACTTGTATATATTCTTTCATTTGTTTACTATTTTAATTTGTTGCAAATAAATCATATTCTTTAATTTAGTGGAGTCACTAAAAAATTAAAAAAAAAAGATTAAGTATTTCATAAGAAATTAAAAAAAATTGGTGCTTTTACCATTGTATCATTCGATTTTAATTGTATCATTTGATTTTAAAGAGGTTGTCTTTCATTATATAACCTATTATATTAAATAAAAAAATTTAAAGAGATAACATATAAGTTTATTATATAGTTTTACATACATATATACTTTTATTTTAACAAAAAAAATAATATTTCACATTAGAGCTGGGCTAGGCTAGCCATATGCCAGTCCGATTAAATTCGGCCTGACCCGGCACGAATATTCTATATAGCCCAATCAGGCCAGGCTAGGCCAGCCCGATTGCTACCTCTACTATTTCTTTCTTAAACTTTCTCTATTCTAGTTGAGACAATTTATAGCCCAACCAGCAAATTTCATATAGGTTAAACAAAAATTTTCGAAATTGTGGGTCATGAAGCCAATTTTGACAAGACCATGGTTGAGCATGATAGTGAAGACATTAAGTAGTGACAAGGTGAGGTAGTGTTTAGCTGTTCCAAATTCTATATTTCTAATGAGAGCATTGGGACATTGAAGACCTGTAAGAGGTCCATTCAACAAAAGATTGGTCCAAAAGACTAATGTGAACGGTTTCCAAGGAAGCATATAAATAAATAAAGAGTGAAATCCCTTTTTGGTCTTTAAAAAATTCAACGATTGACAAGTTAGTCCCCCAAAAATGTTCGTTGACAATTTTGTCTTTGAATTATTGTTCCGTACGACAAATTAGTCATCAAATTATGTTCGCTGACAATTTCGTCCTCGAATTATGGTTCCGCACGACAAATTAGTCCTTAGTTGAGGACTAATTTGTCATGTGAAACCATAATTCGAGGACAAAATTGTCAGCGAACATAAATTCGAGGACTGATTTGTCGTACGGAACCATAATTCGAGGACGAAATTGTCAGCGAACATTTTTGGGAGACTAACTTGTCAATCACTAAATTTTTTAGAGACTAAAAAGGGGTTTAACTCATAAATAAATAAACAAAGATTTAAATGTATTGTAAGTCCTTATAGTTTGGACAAATTTTGAATTAGATCCCTATAATTTTTTTTTTCTTTTTTGAGGTCCTTATAGTTTGAAATTTTTTTTTAATTGGGTCCCTGCCATCACCCCTAGTTATAAATCCATTAGTTTAGTGCTGACATGACAAACAACTTATCCATGTGACAATAAATGAAGCTTACGTGACGCTAAAGTGACACAAATTGTCAAAGTAGAGAGAAAAAAAAAAAGGAGGAAAGATGATAAGGTGCCAATTTTTATGTCACTTTAGTGCCACATCAACTTCTTTTATTGCTACATAGATAAGCCGTTTGCTATGTGAACACTAAACTGATAGATTTATAATTGGGGTAACGACAATGACCCAATTAAAAAAATTACAAACTATAAGGACCCCAAAAGAAAAAAAAAATTATAAGGACTTAATTCAAAATTCATTCAAACTATAAGGATCTGAAATACATTTAAACCATAAATAAAACAAAATGTGATAAACAACTAAAATAAATGAGTAAAAAAATAGTAAAATGCAAAATGAAGATTATCATTGCTCAAATAAATTTGGGTGTGAATACTATGACTGTCTTTTTTACCTGAAGGTAAATAGGTACTGTTTGAGGGCAAAATAGAGAAAGTGATAATGAGACCAAACTTATGACTAGAATCATGTTCTACTGAGCTAGAGCTTTTTCTCCAATACTTTGACTATCTATTAACATTTATATAAAACTAAAAGAACAAGCAATAACATGTGACTGCCTAATGTACATCTAAACAACAAGAATTACATGTCCCATCTAAGTTTCAAACTACATGGTATACTAATTAATCTGGGCTAAGAGAAAAATGTAAAACACACAGGACAAAGGAAATCGGTTTTCCAAGAGAAACACATACATAAAGTTGGTGTTTCCATATCAATCAAACAAAAATTTTCATGTATCATCTATGAGATATTATATACTAATTAACATAATTATGCAATGTTTGACACATCATTTATTGATGGAGGGGTGTATGAAATATTACATCTAACTGAAGAATCCATCACAACAATTAGTTTTACAACAAATAAAAACATAAGTGGTTTTTTTTTTAATCATCAATGAAAAAACACATGGCAAAGATAAAATAGAAAGAAGCAAGCATCAATGCAGTTAATTAAGAGCGAACAATCTTTTCATGAAGGAAAAACAAAGACGAAGAATAACAAAGCTCCAAACAGATTATTGTAGGTGTCTAAGTCCTCTTTTGTGACTGATTGATCATCACTTGAAATGCATGTATGCTTCAAAAATTGTAAGGCTGTAACTTCTAAGCATTTTCTATAATCTTACTCACATACAAAATTAAGAGTCTCCTCTCATTGTAGATTAAAACACAAGTTAGAAAATATGGTGTATATTGAGAAAAAAACAAAACTAATTTTTAAGATCAAAGTCCAGGCTAGCTAAGACCAAAAACAAAAAAAAAAAAAGAAAAGAAAAAGAAAGATCATAGTCCATACTAGAATGACTTTAGAGGCAAAATATATACACTTTGACTCAAACCGACAAAGACAGAAGAACCATGAAAATTAATAGTTGATCAGCCTTAGCCTCGAATTGACTCTACTGGAAACAAAAGTATTTTGTGTTTACATACCTTGCATTTGAACAGTTGCTGGATAGTGGTATTAAGGTCACCTTTCCAATACTTTTTCTCATTCTCCATTGTCACTGATTGGAGCATTGGGGCTATTACGACTCCTGACGAGAAAGTCTTCATTTTAGGACATCCCGTTACTACCAACTCTACCAATGATGGTAATATGAAAGTTTGTTTCCCAGGGCAGAAGCTTCTCATACTTGACAAAGAAGTTAATTCCAAATATTCCAAATTTTTGGAATGTAATGATCTCTTATGCTTCTTCATCATTCTTTACAGCATCCTTTATCCTTTCACAGTTATTTATCTCTATGCTTGTGAGTTGCAATAGACTTTTAGCAATTGAGGATGTAATCAAATACATCAGCCTTTTGCAGTCCTCCACCCTCAAAAGGGTTAAATTTTTGAAAGATATTGAAGATGGTAGAGAATCAAGTGTTTCAACAAGTCCTACCGACTGAGAGTCTACACACCAAATATACTTGAGCTGTTCCAATTTATGAAGAATTAACTCTCTTATTTGCAAGGGAGCTCCTGTATCTTGATGACCTACTCCTTCCAAAGGGAATAGTGTTTCGAAAGAACTACAACGCAAAAAAAGCGTTACTAGATTGGGAAATCTTTGTAGGAAATCAATTGGGACAACAGCTTGAGTTTCATGAAAGCATTGAAGACGAAGATCATCTATTTTGTGAAAGAGATTTTCTTGATAGTGGCCGCTCCTTAGTGTCAACACATCCTCGCTATTTAATGCCAACAACTCAAGTTTGGGGCATACCTGGAAAATTAAAAAAAGTAAAAAAAAAAAAAAAAAAAAA
>QAOA01006333.1:19823-57574 GCA_003255065.1 Cercis canadensis | reverse complement strand
TAACGACAATGACCCAATTAAAAAAAATTTAGACTATAAACACCTCAAAAGAAAAAAAAAAAAAAAAACTAGAGAGACATGCTGTACATCTAAACCATAAATAAAACAAAAGGTGATAATCAGCTAAAATAAATGAGTAAAAAAGCAGCAAAATGGAAAATGAAGATATCATTGCTTAAATAAATTTGGGTGTGAATACTATAACTGTCTTTTTTACCTGAATGTAAATAGGTACTGGGCAAAATAGAGAAAGAGATAAGTAGACCAAACTTATGACTAGAATCATGCTCTACTCAGCTAGAGCTTTTTCTTTAATACCATAACTATCTATTAACATTTATATAAAACTAAAAGAACAAACATGTGACTATGTGACTGCCTAATTAATGTACCTCTAAGCAACAAGAATTACATGTCCCATCTAAGCTTCCAACTAGATGGTATACTAATTAATTTGGGTTGAGNTAATCTAGGTTGAGAGAAAAATGTAAAACACATAGGACAAAGGAAGTCGGTTTTTCTAGAGAAAGACATACTTAAAGTTGGTGTTTTCATATTAATCAAACAAGAATTTTTATGTATCATCTATGAGATATTATATACTACTAGGTTAGAGTCAATTTCTTTTTTGAAAAATAATTCTACATATAAAATAATTTTTACTGCTTATTTATTTATTTTTTATTTTAATTACATAAGAAAANGTTAAATTGAAATTAAATGACATGAGATCACACTTTTCTTCTCAATTTGACATTAATCAATTTCAATTAAAATGAATTACATGAAATATATATGTGTCAAATTGACACTCACCTAATTCATTTTATATAAAACAAATCCAAATCTTTTTTTTCGGAAACATATTATCAACCGAAATCACCTCCTCCTTTGTGCACCACCGCTTCTGGTGATTTCCGGCAATTGTGACAAAGGAGCGAGAGATACAAGAATGGTAAAAGGAGAAAAGGAGGAGGGTGTATTATGGGTAGGGTGTGCAATTAAATAGACTACCTAGGCTCCAAACAAAAATTAATTTACACCATTCACTTAGCAGCTCATAAGTTATAAAAAGGCAAATTCATTTAGCTTACCAACGAGACAACATCAGTAAGCTTGTAGCCACCGAAAGAAAGACTCTGCAAAGTAAAAGCAGGAGACCAGCTGTCTTCAATAGTATGACATGCGCACATGAAATATGCTTTTTCAGTAGGTTCAACATTAGAAAAAATAGTCTATTGTATTAGAATAATCTGCGCTGCACTAAAACAAATGATTGCCATCCTAGGATCACTCTAATTAGGTGAGTTGCGGTGAAATTTATTAAATTTAGTGTGGTTATAAAATACTCAAAAAATTAAAATTGTTAGTATGTGATATGATATGTAATTTTTTATAAAATATAATATNAAAAAAATTAATTTTTTTAAAAAAAAGGAGTTTAATATGTTTTTATATATTGTGCTATTATTGTTAATTATAGAGAAATTTTATATATAATAAAAATAAAATTAAATATTGAAAATTTGAAGTAATGTGTACCATGCTGTTAATCGCTCAATTGCTCTCCACTGTGGACTAAGGAGTCTGGCCGACGTGGGACCAGGAAAAGAAGAAAAAGAAGAACAACAGCTGAACTTGAATATGAAATCTTTCAAAGCAACTTTTGATTTTTACATTTTTACAGATTTCTATTACTTTTTACTTTTTTACTTTTTGGACTCCTCAATAAAGTAGTGCCATAGGCTGTAATGGTAAATGGGAATATGGGATGTGGGGGCCAACATATAATTTTTTATGGGGCCCAGAAAAAAAGTTAGGTGAGACTTTGTTGCCACAAGTGGCACAAGTACCCCAACTTGTAAATAGTAGATCTCCAATGAAAAATGGGCAAGTGTAGGTGAAATGGAATGGTTGAGGTGGTTATTGAAATAATTCGGTTTGTGCCCAGTTATTTGAATAAATTATAAATTAACCCCATAAATTAGTGAAATTCAGAAGTTGTCATTAATGGTATTCTTTGAAGCTGGCGCAGGGCCTAGGCTCTCTCTTCTTTGGACTTTTGTTAATGTCTTTGCCTCCAAATTCATCTCTTTCATTTAGATTTTTTTAAATCTTTTAGTCTTGCAAAAATAACATAAAAATATATATTTATTAATAAAAATTCTTAAGAACACATAAAATATTAAGCTAAAAATATCTAAAGAGTAAGTATAAAATTCACTCAACAATAGTATGACTAATATGCATAATTTCAATAATTTTTTTCATGATGAAAATATAAATTTTTATTAGTTTCTCTCTTACTTGTAAAATAGCTTTACCTCCATAGATAATGTATGACAACCATCTTACTATAAAAATAATTGTCACATTCTAATTGTCAACCTAAATGATATTTAAAACCCAAATTAATATAACACTAAACTAACAAAGTGATATAATGTAGTGTTATCTAATTTCATTTTATTTGAACTTAATTAGTTCATTTTTCTCTTCAATGGCTTGAATTAATAAGATGTGACATGAAATATACTAAACTCTTAAGTATCAATCTTATATTTCAAGTGTCTTGTCAATAATGAAATGTGCCTAAACATTTCTCAAAAATTATAATAAATACTACAATTTTTTTTTTATAATTCCTATTTTATTTATAAAAAATAAATTCTAAAAAATATTAGTAATTCCATCTATGGTAATTTAACTATATGACCTAATTTATTTATAAATGTAGAGACATGTTTATATGTACACTCTTTCATTTATCATATAGGAAGGAATGTAACCCAACAACAAACTTAATGTTCATCTCAAATAAACCAAGTAGAATTCATGATCAAGTATCAAGATACAATTTAAGTAAATAATAGTCCTAAGCAATTAGTGATAGTAATACTTTTCACAAAGTGATAGTAATAAGCATGGAATTACTTTTGAATTCAATTATGATAATTTAACTTAATAATCTAATTTATTTGTAAATGTATAAAAATGTTCATATTATGTACTTACATTTATCATGTAGAAAGAATGGATCAAGTTTTCAATGACACTCTTTGTATAATTCATTTGCAAAATACAACTTAAGTGAGTGATGTTCCTAAGTAATTAGTGATGTTACAATATGTAATTGAAAAATAATTTTTTAAGTGATAATTATGAGTATTTAATTTTCACAACAACATATTATTGGATGCTAATAATAATTTAATTTAGTGGACTGAAATGAAAATTTCGTCTTACCAAGTTATTATTTGATCTTATGTGAGGTTATTGTAGGTGAATGATAAATAG
This sequence comes from Cercis canadensis, assembly GCA_003255065.1. Classification (NCBI taxonomy): domain Eukaryota; kingdom Viridiplantae; phylum Streptophyta; class Magnoliopsida; order Fabales; family Fabaceae; genus Cercis; species Cercis canadensis. The sequence goes on along the minus strand of QAOA01006333.1, from coordinate 54,277 downwards.
CTATCAATAAGTGATAACTTAATTTTATGACAATTTCATCCATAGTCATATTTTTAATTATTTACATTATTTTGCATTAATTTTATATCAATTTGGGATTATCTTTAGTTTTTTTTCAAAAAAAAAAAAATCAGATTAGTTTAATCCAATTGTTAACTTTTGTTAATTAAATTGACATGGCTCTTATTTTAGTTTTTTTTTATGTGATTATTTTCTCTCTTTATTATTATTATTATTATTATTATTATGTAAAGCTCCTTTTAAACTATAGAAAAAAAAATTGTAAAAAAAAAAAAGCACCATACGTTGTGTTTGAATTATCTTCTTGCTGGAGAGCCCATCAGCTCCATCTTCTAAAAAGCTCCTTCGCGCCTCCTCCGCATAAGCAAAATCATGCCACCGTAATCACCAGAAACCCAAGACAATTTCCAGCAACTATGATCTCCTCTCACTCAACTACACACCACCACAAACCAGCACACCAACAATCGCACTTAACTTCCAGTAAATCAAGCATCACAGCCCCATTGAAACCCCATTAAGAATTGCATTTAGCTTCCAGTAACCTCCAATCGTGGAAAAAAATGTTGGGGCAAAACTACTATTGTCATTTCATTTGATTAGATAGCAGCAATTGATAGATGCCGTCAACAGTGAATCAAGGGTGGAGATGATGTCTATGGCGGCGGAGACGATGAGTCAAAGGTGAAAATGTTTAGGCATATTCCACCCAGCAACCACTCAATCATTTCGCTGCTATCGAAACGTTTCTCGTTCAGTTCTTGGTCATCAATTGGAAGGTCTAGATTCTCACCTCAGAAAGCGGAAGCTTTGTTTTTGTCTCAGACAGGAACAAAGAGAGGGAGGGAGGGAGGAAACAAAGGGAAAGTGATGAAGATTAAAGAAGGAACGAATGAAAACAAAATGGGTGTATATGTGTAAATTCAAATAATTAAGTAGAATAACTTACAAAAAACACAAAACTAGAATTACCCATTACCATTTCACCTTCAACTATTCACATAGCAAATCAAAGCTTGCCACATGTATAGTGAAGCTGGGGTACTTGTGCCACTTGTGGCAAATAAGTCGTATCCTACACTTAATTAAATATTCTTTTTTACTCCACTGCTTACTTGGGTCCGTCCCTGTAGAAGATGAAAAGATTAATTAATGGGTAGTTCTTTGGCATCTTTACAGAATTCATTGTTGATTATACCATCAAATTATTTTCATAAACGTGAGAAAGTCAAGTTCTAATAGCTCAAAAATAGATCAAATAATTGGTATTTGAGTAATGCTAAGATTATTTTTAAAATTTATGAGTTTTATGTTTAAATCTAAAATTATAACTAAAAGTTTTTTTTTAAAAAAAAATCCTCTAATGATATCTTTCCATGGCTACTCTATGATCTCGATGGTTTTACCATATTGTCCAAAGATCCATGGCTACTCTACTCTAGTAATCCTCTAATGCTGTAATGCTAAGATTATTTCTCTTTTCTTGCTGATTCCTAGAAGATCTGAAACTTTTCAAACACTATGAATGCTTTCTCCGAAATTGAGAATTTGCGACTAAATGGTTCTTTCACTAAAATCCGATGACATATTTACAATGTCCCACGGTCCACATGTCAATTTCTAAAGGTAGCTAGGTGCATCATGTGCAATAGGTGCACCAAAGAACTACCCTTAATAGGAAGTCAATTACTTATAGTACGCATGACGACTAATTGTAAAACAAATAGCTCGCATGCAAAATGAGATCGATGTATTGCCTAATTGATATGACCAATGTCCATTGTCTAATTGTATTGTCAATAACGTGTGAGTCTAGTGATATTTATTTTGATCATAGATATTAGAGGATTAATGTTAATAGTTCTTTTTGTAACATGTACTCTCCTCTTTTTTTCAACATATTACACTTTATTGTAACAAAAATAATAATAATTTAATGTGATAACTTTGCCATTGAGAATATAAATACAATGCAACTAGAATATGCCAACAATGAAATATGGGGGACAGCTTAGTAAACTGTTGTAATACAATATTAACTTACACATCCCAATGAAAAAAGGAATGCAACTTGTAACTTAAAATCATTGTTTTAAACACAAAGATAGAGGACGGGCAACGATCGACTTGTTCTTTCGAGTGTGAATATAATATAATGCATGTCCAACAGGAAGAACAGATCTGGTAAGTAGTGACCAATAAAAAAACAATATATTGCCATGATCTAAATTCAGTGATCTCCCAAATCATGGACTGCATTCTTGAGATCCGTTGTGCAATCATTACGCACCATTTGAATTTAGATCCATTTCATGATATGGACTGAAAAAATCTCCCAATGTAACTTGCATCTAATCTTCTTAGTTTCTTTAAGGGGGAAAAAGGGATAAGAATTTGTTTTGATAACCAATAGTTTGTGAACAACAACAGAGAAGCAATCAAGTTTGTATGCATGCAAGTTTTTCATTTAAAAACAAGTACTTTTATGCTACTAATCAACCATGTGTCATAGGCTTGGAGGGTGTGTAAGTCTCTCTGGTAGGGTTCCTAGCATGGTGCCGCCGTCACTAGGAAATTCTGGTCATTATCATCTTTGTATGTGGATTGGTGTGTCAATGTATGGCAGTAGTGTTTATCTCTAGATTTAGATTACATGTTCTTCTAAGGAGGGACATGCAAAGAAGCTCCAGTTTAAGTGTGTGTTTGCATTAGAAGATTATTTACTTAGTCGATTATGGTAAAATTAATTATGAAAACACAAAAAGAAGATTGTTGAATAATTTATTTATGTTTAGAAATGTGAATTCAGAAGTGATTTTTTAATAGTCAATTTTTTGTTTAGATTGTATGAAGAAAATTATTTTTAAATGTTAAATTACCGAAAAGGATATAAAACATTTTTATGGTGTAATAAATATGAGGACCAATTAGGTAAAAATAAGAGGTAATGGTAAAATAAGCAATTAATCCATAATACTTGAGTAGGAGAGCTTATATGAAAAAGCTGTTAGGGTGGTCTTGAAATGTGTAAAAAGCTGTTAATCCAGTTTACCTAAAAATACAAAAAACTCACATAATCAATTATGGACTTAAAAAAGCTATTAAAGGGAGATTATAAACATTCCCAAACATGCACCAAGAGCAAGGCAAAGAAAACAAAGAAGGCCAGGATCTAAGAAAACAATTATACTAGGGAGGGTAATCAAGTCAACCTCTAAGTAGGCCATCACTTCACAACCTCATCATACCCAATAATAAGAATAGATAACACAACTTAAAACATAGGCTATCACAATCTCAGGGCAGAAGGGCCTCAATTGGACCTAATAAGAAGAATGTGAACAAGCTATGCTTCTTATTCTAGTATTTATAGGCCCAAAATTCAATTTTTTTACTTAGGTAAAGTAATGCAAATATGTTCATTTCTGCATAGTTTTGTAGGGTAAAGCAAAGGTGATACAACGCAGCAAGAAAAAGGTGATGGAAATGCAAGGCATGATGAGTTTAAGGGAAAACCTTTTTAAACAAGTCATGACACATGAAGCTAGGGACAGATGGACCTAGCCTAGGCCTCCATGTAGCAATACAAGTGCTTTTAGGCCCTCGTGGAGTGAATTCTAGCAAATTTAAGCCTACTGCAATTAATTCTCCTTGCGGCCTCATTACAATCAACCAAGAGTCAATTCCACTCACAACTAACCTGAAAGCATATATGATATATCAATCCAACTTTTTTTCTTTTTTGTTACAATTTTTTTTTGGAACCAACTAGACTATAGTAGAATTAAAGACAAGACTCACATGTAATGTCTTACCAATTAATTTCCACAACCTAAAACCTAAGCCATTAAATAAGGAAGTCCAAGTTTTTGACTGTTAAACCAAATGCCTATTAGCAATCTAATTTCATTTAATAAAAAGAATAGCCATCATATTATTGAGTAGTTTGTAAAATAGCTAAAGTAACCGAGTCTCACATTGGACAAATATTATTTAGATTTGGTTTTAATCCAGATAAGATTGAGTTTGACCTAGTTCAGTGGTAAGTTATTTCACAGATTTTTTAAATCAAATAGTTGTAATTGCTTATTAGTGTTGGTTGTCAATTTACATCTGTTCATAACTGACAATTGCTTAATTTTTTAGGCTTTGTTTATCTCAAAATAGTGCCTCTTGCACGCCTCAAAGCTACAATTTTTGTCTCTTTTTCCTAACAAGTAGAGTGTAATATTCCCAATATAGATACAGTTTCTAGTCCTGCATGCATATTCGGAAGAAGTCAAGAACAGAGACAGAAATGTGAGGAAGATGAATAGGTTGACTGTAATGAACTAGTCCTGCATATTCTTCATCCTTTATCATTTATCTCTCCTGTTCCTTCGTGATCCATTTTTCATTTTTTTTTTAACATGGTAAATTTTGTTATCTACATATTATTTGCTTTGCTTTTAATTTTCTAAATGTTTGATTAAAATTTTCCGATAACGGAATATGTTAGGAAATAATTGTAATGATAATTTTCTTTAATATTTTTGAGGTGAGGGGCAATTTTTTTATTTTGCTAGAAGAGTTGGCAAAGCTTATGAAATCTCTGATATTGTTATTATCTTTGTACATTTGTAATTATTTTTGTATTTCAAACATTTTACTTTTAATTTTTATGATATGTTTCTCATAAGAATTTAGAAAATTAAACTTTACTTATGACAAAATATATTGTGAAGATAATGTAGTGACAATTATTATTTCTACCTAATAATCTCAAGGCTTTACAAAAATGATTTTCACTAAAATGAAAAGGGAACAAATTTACAAAGCCGTAACATTATGAGTTCATTATAGGCTAATATCTTATTCCAAAAATAATGGTATTTTGCTGCTCATTCACATCATAGTCATTTGTAATTTTTTTACAATATGCATGACAAAGTGAGAGGTTTAAAAACACAAATTTAAAAAATTTTCTTTATTCTAAAAGATAAAATTTTAGATGACATAAAATTAAATTGATAACCGTTCACTATATTAGGCCTCCACCTACCCATTTGCTTGGGGGTGTTTGATAGAGGTGAATTGCAAATTGATGTACAATCTCACACATAGGTACTATATTTACAACAGAGGGGATTTAAAACGGAAAAAAAGATAAGGAGAACTGCCTTAAGCTTGAAAACATATTTCATTTAGCTAGAGCTCTTCCTCCAATACTATGACTATCTATTAACATTTATAAAGCTAAAAGAACAGAATAATTACATGTCCCATCTAAGTTTCAAACTAGATGGTATAGTAATTAAATTGTGCCTAGAGAAAAATGTAAAACACACACAGGGCAAATGAAATTGGTGTTTCTAGAAAAATAGATATAAAGTTATTGTTTTCATATCAATAAAACAAGAATTTCATGTATCATGTACTAGATGTTATATACTAATTAACATAATTATGCAATAGTTGACACATCATTTATTGATAGAGGCATGTATGGAACATTACATCTAACTGAACAATCCATCACAACAATTAGTTTTACAACAAATAAAAACAGAAGTTTTTTCTTTTTATTTTCTTTGTTTTATCATCAATGAGAACACACATGGCAAAGATAAAATAGAAAAAAGCAAGCTTCAATGCAGAATAATGAAAGACTATTAATTAAGAAGCAAGCTTCATCGCTGGAGTACCTGCCTGAGAGTTGGAAGCTCTTCTAGGATTTGTCTTCCATTAATGACTCAATGTTTGGATTTGGTTACATTTTCATTTTGCTGTACTGTTGTGCACTTATCTTTTTAATATCTTGTGTTGTGAACTTAAAATGAGCTCTGTTTTATGTTTTGTTATGTCTTTATATGCATTTTTATGGTTTGTCATTTACTTTGTAGTAAATCTTGATTTTAAGATGATTTTTAAGCTATATTCTATCATCTGTTATATCTCTTTTTTTCTCTGAAATGGCCGCCTCACTTCAATGAGGCGCCCGCCCCACCCTGCCTTGCCGCCTAGGTGGTTTGGGGGCTTGGCGCCTTTGGTTGCGTTGGACTTTTGACAACACTGGTGATCCATTAAGCAACAAAATAAACACAAACTTTCGCTACAATAACCAACAACGGCTGCAACATCACCACCAGCACAAAATGCCCTTCCATTTCCCTGATATACAGATATGGAAAAAATCAGAAACATCCAGATTCTCTGTGAACGAAAAAGAACATGTTGCATCTCAAATTATAGTTCTCTTATTCTATGACCTTTCCCTCTCTTATGTTGAAGAAAAAACACCTCATTGGTATGCTGTAATCCAGAAATAAAATTTAGTCCATATTTTGTCACTAATATGGTTGTGAGCAACAATCAACAGACCCAACTATATTTATGAATCCCTGGAGTCTGGAAAGAAATGGAATAGACCAACTAAGTCCGCTGAAGGATATAAAGGATCAAACATACTATACCCCTTGATCTTTAACCCCAAGTCAAGTTGATCTTTAAGTTCTGTGCATCCTTTTAATATACCATATCAATGTGAACAAGGATAAAAATTTTCATAATTAGGTTCCATGTAGAAGTACAGTCAGAAAAAGAGAAACAGATATATACAAAATTTAGCCAGAATCCAGACTAAACTGAGATAATTCTAAAAGAATTTAGCAGCACAAAACATGGTGTCAGAAAGGAAATTATATAAACCATATATTAACCATTTCATTGCTGTAAAGAGTTTCTTTTGTTTCTTCTCAACGTAGTAAAAAAAAAAACTGAGGTATTAAATCTGCTCATTAAAAGGGAATTACCTTCATGACAACCAACTTAATATCAGGATTTTCCTCATAGTTCTGAAAAAGTTCCAGCAGCTGAGATACCTATATCAAGACAAGGCACAAAAAGAACACAAAATAATAAGCAAAGAGAAGAGGAAATGGACTTCGAATTTCTCAAGTAGAAGAAGAAAAACTGTGTAAGACTTGGAAGGAAAGTGCCATACCATTTGGAAGGAAAGGGCATTTAACTGCCTAGGCCTGTTCAGTATCAAAACTCTTGCGGACAACTTATTTTCCACCAGAACCTGTCCAACAAAATCGAGAGAGAACATTAGAAAGAAAACAAGTAAACAAACAAACAAAATCTGCCAATATAGTACCAATGGTGCATTACACAGGTCCTTCTAAGAATCAATGATTTCAAGCATCCAATTCCACAGCTAGAAATTATGGAGGTTTCATGTAATCAATAAAAAAAATATTCCATACAAAAAAGGCATCCCCTAAATCATAAGAGTTAAAATCCCAATTCACAACCAGAAAATTTTGACTGAGATGCTGTCATCCAATACCAAAAAAAGAAAATTAAAAATTAAAAAACTTNAGCTAGAAAAATTATGGAGGTTTCATGTAATCAAATAAAAAAAATATTCCAAACAAAAAAGGCATCCCCTAAATCATAAGAGTTAAAATCCAAATTCACAACCAGAAAATTTTGACTGAGATGCTGTCATCCAATAAAAACAAAAAAAAAAACTTAAAAAACAATAATCATAATGAAGATATGCAAACAAAAATTCTCAATTTGAAATAATGAATAACTATTCAAATGTCTAAAAACAAACTCTAAAAAAATTGATATGAGAAATCAAAATAATTGAAATCGAAAATTTCAGTTGTCCATTTTTCATATATATAATTGATCAATTAAAAATGTTCAGTTAAAGTATAAACCCCAATAATCCAAAAACAATATTTTTTAAATAATCAGCAGAATTTGACGCAATAAACCGTACAAGGATGCTGTTTCCTAGCCTAGAATGACAGAAAATTAAAAATTTGCGATAACTTTGGGTGTATGGATACTCAATTCAGTTTTCTGTGTTCATTCCATCAACAGAGTGACCAAGACAGAGGAATGAAAAGGGGAGTTCAACCCCAAATTTTCTCCAAGTTTCTCAGCTTCCAAAAAAAATAAAGCAAAGTATTTATCTGAAACTCAAAGAACTACCTGATCCTGATCGCCTCCGGTGACGGAAGCCATAGCTGGTGAACTTGTTTGGACTCAGAAACTTTAACGTTTTTGAGTATGAGTAGATAGGCCCGAAAAGAGTCTCGTAAAGCCTCCAAAGGATGCAAAGTCCGAACTCGGTGTAATCAATCAATCATCAATATTATCGTGTAATCTATTTTCCAAAGGATGCAGACAGCAGTTTATATAATACCGTCTTTGTAAATTTTGACAGTAAAATGTTACTGCACAAACAATATTTTTTTGGATTATATAAATCCTTCTTCAGCCATATTAGAGCATTAATAATAGACTTAATTAGAATTTTAGTTATTCTATTTTAACGAATTAGAACTTTTGGTCCCCATGTTTAAAAATAAATAATTTAGTCTCTCTATATTTATAAAATATGCAATTTTGATTATTTTATCTTTGAGGTAAAATTTATTAGGTATAGTTTAAGGTATAAAGTTCTCAAATTCATAATCTCATCATTTAGATTGAAGAGTTACTTCTTGTGAATCTCTTCTCAAAATTTCAGCACGAACCAATGGTGGGATTCAGCCCAAAATACTCAAAACTAAAAGTTTTCATCTAATTGAAGATTTAGATTCACTCACTGTTAGATCAAGTTGAAATTTTGAGGAGAGGTTTGTAGCTCTTCAATGGGAATGATAAAATTATGAATCAAAGAACTATACACCTTGAAATAGACATGTCTTAAAGAAAAAAAAGGATCAAAATTACATATTTTATGAATATAAAAGTACTAAATTATTTATTTTTAAACAAAGAGAGACAAAAGAGTTTAAATTGTTAAAAGAAAAATACTAAAATTATACCTAAGCCTTAATAATATTATATACAACACTAAATGTCCTAGTGCAATAGTGGATTGGGCCTGAACATATAATAAGTATCACAAAATTAAAGGATGTAACTCATTAAAAAGTTCAATTCAATAATAATTTAAAATTTAGAAATAAGTTGAAAAAATAATTAAGAGAAGGAATTAGATTCAAATACAAATATATTAATTCAATAATAATTTAGAAAGATAATTGTCCATTATCCTTTATCAAATTTGAAATTCAAAAAAGTTGGATAATAATTTTAAATTCAAAATCATATCTCATGATGAAGAGGGATATGTATCGCCAATTCATCAATTTATTTTATTCCATTTTCAAAAAAATAAGACATGCAACAACAGGACCAACAAATATGTAATAAAGCCTATAAGTTTTAATATATTAATATTTAGAAAAAGTATTCATATCTACTTTAATTTTTGTGATAATTATTTAAAGATAAATGGGTAAATATAATTTATACAAGAAAGAAATAATTAATTAGCTAAATGGGTTCAAATAACAACGGGACCAAAAAAAATGCAATCAATTCCTTAAGAGACCATGAAACACAATTAAACACCTTACGTTTGTCTCCTAACAGGACAAATTGGAACACACAAACATTCTCACCTAAATACTGCACACTAAAATATGCAATAAGCCCCCAAATTTTAACCAATATTTCCCTAAATGCTGCCATATTAGCCAATTTACTTGATAAAACTATACCCACCAAAAAACATTAAAAAATCTCCTATACCTTATTTTCTCTTTTTTATCACTCATTTGCTTATGTTATATTAATTTAGATATCTTGATAGGATGCTAAATTTTGTGAGTTACAATATACCAAAAGGTTTAACTTTAATTCTTGATGAAATCAATTGATAGGTAGAAATATTTCCCATCTCTCGTCTTTTTATTTTCTTTTGTTATACTTATTTAGATCTTTTCCATATTTAATTTGTGATCANTCATCTTCTTCATTGTTGCTCATATTTATTGATTTTTTTTTTTTTTATCTTTTACATCAAATACTATTATTTTGTTTGCACATCACAAAATGGGAGACTAGTTTTACGGTAGTTATCTCCAAGCAGTGCTAAATTACCTCTAGATATTACATGTGGCAACAACTGCAGCCGTTAGATAAAATTGGAATGTAGGATCCATCAATTTGATAAATATTTGCAAACGAACTACAGCCGTTAGAAAGAAGATTGGCTCGTGCCTCTAACATGTAAGAGTTAGTTATTTTCTAATGTGGTAATTGTTAAGTTACCTCTACTTTAAAAGGCACTACAATAAAATAAGTATTTTATCACAAACAAAATCCATGAGAAAACGCTCAAAAATCGGGAGAAATATGTTTATCACGGGCTTTCTCATGGATTTTGTGACCCGAAAAAAACTTGCGTGACAAATCAAATTTCTCACGAAATTCCGTTTTGTGAGAAATTTTTTCACGAATTTTCTCATAGACTTACAATGGGCGTGCAAAATATTAGAAAAAAAAATTTCATAGAATTTCTTATGGATTTTTGTCCATGGGAAATTCCTCAATTTTTTTTTTCTGTTAATTTCTTATATCAATACCAAAAAAATTACAAATAAGGAAAACCAAAATTCAAAGAAAAGTTAACAAAAAATCATACATTGTCACATTTAAATAAATTTTACAGAATTTTATCTTAGACTTTACACATTTTACAATACAAAATAGGAACAAACTCAAATAGTGATTACTATAAAAAATTAACTATAAATTAATAAAATTTACCAACCCTAGACTTAGAACAAAACAAAAAAATTCTAACAAAATAAACAAACATAAAGGCAATTTTTTAACTATTCTACACTAAGGATCTAGTACAGAGTTGGCATAATTGCCTTTAGCACAGATTGTAATAATATGCTCCTAGTGCCTTTTTCCTAGCTTCTCCTTCGGCAAGTGTCTGCTCAGGACTACATATGAGCAACTGAGAATTATCCATGAAAGCATAAGTTAAGTAAGGACAAACAATTCAAAGCTAATCACACATTGAATACTTAATTAACAATAACCCTCCTTTCAATGAGATTGATATCTATAAGTAACTCATATAGTAAAAATGAGGTATTACAATAAGTCCCAGAATAGTAAGATGAAAAAAAGCAATTTACATATAAACAACTGAAGCAGAATAAACGAAAAAAGAAATAATTAAGTCCCACTTGCTCTTTGTTGCCAGCAATTACAAACAAATGCCTCCACAACTTTTATCCAAAAAAAACTTCAACAACTCCAATTCATGCTTAGTAATTCGAATGTATGAGAATCAACAAATGTTCCGTCAAAACAACTCAAAACTCAATCCTTAATCACATTAACAACATTTCACCAACAACATATCCTAAAACTACACTCAAATTCATCCAAAAACATAACCAAATTCACATTTAACTCAAATTCATGCTTAGTAATTTGGGTGTATGAGAATCAATAAATGTTCCATAAAAAACAACTCAAAACTCAATCCACAATCACATTAACAACATTCCACCAACAACATATCCTAAAACTATACTCAAATTCATCCAAAAACACAAACAAATTCACATTTAACTCAAAGAAATATTGAAAAGAGAAAACAAAAGGATTTCAGTTTACATAATCTTCAAAGCAAATCAAATACGCTTCCCAACCGTCGACGTGGGCGGTTCATTGCCGGCAACGTTGCGAGAAGTCCATTAAACCTTATCATTTAGAGGAAAGAGAAGTCGTAAGAAGGTTTCCGTAAGTGAACCTGCGGAAGGATCATTGTCGAAACCTCACAAATAGCACGACCCGCGAATCCGTTTATGACATTGGGTGGCGGAGGGCACATTCTGCTTGCCGCCGCTAGAACAACCTCAAACACCACTGGGAAATGGAACCGTAGAAGGCAGAAGAGAGAATCATAGAGGGAAGAGAGGAAAAAGAGAGAAAATTAAAATGGGGTGGTTCTTCGGAGCTAGGAAAGAAAAACTCAGTATTTTCACAAAATTTCTCATGAAAAAATTCCATGAGAAATCTTGAAAAATATAATTTTAACTTTAGTAAAACGGTGTGTTCTGTTTTCTGCGAGAATTTCTCATGAAATTTCTATGGAAAAATTTTCCGTGAGAAAATCTTTGAGAAAATTTAATTTCTAATAGAATTTTCTTACGGAAATTTTTTTTGTGAGAAATTCCCATGAAAAAATTTCATTAGAAATTCAATTTTCCCACAAAATTTTCTTGTGGAAAAATTTTTTAGTGAGAAATTTCTATTGAATGCTAATCCGTGAGAAATCACACGTTTTCTTGTAGTGAGGGTAGCGATACACTACTTTGGGATTTTTTATGGAATTTATGTTTTGAATTTTGTGTCATTAGAAATATTTTGAAAATTCCAACATGAGAGAGAGATCAAGAGGGGGGAAAAGAAAGGGGATACTGCGAGTAACGTTGTTATGAAAGAGATGGTATTGAGGTAACACTGATAAGGGAAAATTGGCTTCTAATCTACACTCACTTTAACTCTTAATTAGAGGCAATGTTTTAAAAATCAGATTGGTGAGCTAACCGGTGTGACAAAAAATGATAGGCCAGACCGGTTGAACCGTCGGTCGAACTAGTTGAATCGAAATTTTTTCCAAACTTAAAGATTCATTAAGAATAAAACATGAAGAATGAAACACAAATCATTAAATTTAACTCATAAGTAAAAGTCTTAAACTTAAATATTCAAATAATTAAAAATCAAAAGATATAAAAACTAAATCTATATACAGCTAATTTAAAATAGTGTCCCATAACAAAATTAAATTGTTTCAATAGCCAACATCTCTTACAAGTTCACATACTTTCAATATAATGAAATTCACAATTTTTAATATAAAAAAATTAAATAATTAGAACATATAAATAAATAACTAGATAATAATATTAAAGAAAAAAAGAGAAAGACACATAGTATTAGCCAAATAAATAAATAATAACTAAGAAACTAATTAAATCGTGCATAATAGACCAAGAGAAAAAATATATATAATTTTTAGAAATTAGAAAAAAGTCTTAAGTTAAAATATATGTAATATGTGATTATGTATTATAATTTTTACATATTTAAATATATAATATTGAATAAATATAATAAATAGTTAATAAATAATTTTTGAGCAACCATAGATGTAAGTCTTAAGTTGTCCTAGTAGTTTGGATTGTGAATTTTTTTGAGTAAGATGTAGTAGGTTCGAACCCATTAAATATTGTTTCTATTAATTTCCTAATGATTTTATTAATAAATCTATTTATATGTAGTAATATTCTCAAAAGTTGAGATGTCCTAGTGGCAAAGCATGAATTTTGATCAAGGGAAAGGGGTTCAAATCCATGCATGAACAATTTTCTCTTCATTTTTACCAATTTTCTAAGACGTCCGGTTTTTCAAAATCGGACTGGTTCACCGGTTCGCGCCAGTTCAAGCGGTTCTCACCGGTTTTAGGTGATTTAACCGCTACAGCTGTTTATGGGTATGAACCGAATAGGTTTTCTTACTGGGCACCAGTCAGACCGCCCGGTCCAGTCTGATTTTTAAAACTATGATTAGAGGTGTTCTAGTATGATCCACAAACTGAATTTAGTGTTATTATGAAAATCTCAAAAACTAGATTCCTTCATTATATCTAAGAATAATTAATGTTTTGTAAAATATATAAATAATAAAAATGTCAAAAAAATTATTAACAAATTATGCAAAACATTAATATTTTTGTTACATAATTAAACTCAAATTTTGTCAATTGATTTGAAATCTAACCCACATTGAATAGCTCAATTTTTCGAGATCTCTATAATGATACCAAATTTAAGATGTGAGTTCTACCAAAATCCCCTAATGAGTAGTTATAACTTAGCCACCACCTTTGAAAAAAGGCCAAGTCTACAATACTAATGACACGAAATGAGCACTGGTGTAAAGGCCACTAAATAGTTGAGATTAAGCCACATGTATATTCCAGATATCATAACTGAATATTAACTATAAATAGTTAATTGTATTTTGGCCAAGAAAAATTTATGTATTTACTTATGTTCCCCACTAATCAAAGTTTTTTCTCTTCTCCTCCCTTTATCATTCCCACGGCCCCTTCTTCTTCTTCTTCTTCTTCTTCTTCATTTTCTTCTCCTCACTTCACACATACATCAACCCATACACACATACACTTCTAGACATCTAATTTTCTCCTTTAATCACTCACTTTCGCCATGAAATCATCTCCCCACCCCATTTCGCCCTCTTTATACTAGCACACTTGTTATAAGTGGCTTAACTTCTTCTCAAAAGACGTCTCGTAAGGGAATGTTTGCCCCTCACTATATATGGAACCCAAGACCTCCTTCGCCAACCGATGTGGGACTATCAATAGAGTATTGATAGTCCCACATCGGTTGGCGAAGGAGGTCTTGGGTTCCATATATAGTGAGGGGCAAACATTCCCTTACGAGACGTCTTTTGAGAAGAAGTTAAGCCACTTATAACAAGTGTGCTAGTATAAAGAGGGCGAAATGGGGTGGGGAGATGATTTCATGGCGAAAGTGAGTGATTAAAGGAGAAAATTAGATGTCTAGAAGTGTATGTGTGTATGGGTTGATGTATGTGTGAAGTGAGGAGAAGAAAATGAAGAAGAAGAAGAAGAAGAAGAAGAAGGGGCCGTGGGAATGATAAAGGGAGGAGAAGAGAAAAAACTTTGATTAGTGGGGAACATAAGTAAATACATAAATTTTTCTTGGCCAAAATACAATTAACTATTTATAGTTAATATTCAGTTATGATATCTGGAATATACATGTGGCTTAATCTCAACTATTTAGTGGCCTTTACACCAGTGCTCATTTCGTGTCATTAGTATTGTAGACTTGGCCTTTTTTCAAAGGTGGTGGCTAAGTTATAACTACTCATTAGGGGATTTTGGTAGAACTCACATCTTAAATTTGGTATCATTATAGAGATCTCGAAAAATTGAGCTATTCAATGTGGGTTAGATTTCAAATCAATTGACAAAATTTGAGTTTAATTATGTAACAAAAATATTAATGTTTTGCATAATTTGTTAATAATTTTTTTGACATTTTTATTATTTATATATTTTACAAAACATTAATTATTCTTAGATATAATGAAGGAATCTAGTTTTTGAGATTTTCATAATAACACTAAATTCAGTTTGTGGATCATACTAGAACACCTCTAATCATAGTTTTAAAAATCAGACTGGACCGGGCGGTCTGACTGGTGCCCAGTAAGAAAACCTATTCGGTTCATACCCATAAACAGCTGTAGCGGTTAAATCACCTAAAACCGGTGAGAACCGCTTGAACTGGCGCGAACCGGTGAACCAGTCCGATTTTGAAAAACCGGACGTCTTAGAAAATTGGTAAAAATGAAGAGAAAATTGTTCATGCATGGATTTGAACCCCTTTCCCTTGATCAAAATTCATGCTTTGCCACTAGGACATCTCAACTTTTGAGAATATTACTACATATAAATAGATTTATTAATAAAATCATTAGGAAATTAATAGAAACAATATTTAATGGGTTCGAACCTACTACATCTTACTCAAAAAAATTCACAATCCAAACTACTAGGACAACTTAAGACTTACATCTATGGTTGCTCAAAAATTATTTATTAACTATTTATTATATTTATTCAATATTATATATTTAAATATGTAAAAATTATAATACATAATCACATATTACATATATTTTAACTTAATACTTTTTTCTAATTTCTAAAAATTATATATATTTTTTATCTTGGTCTATTATGCACGGTTTAATTAGTTTCTTAGTTATTATTTATTTATTTGGCTAATACTATGTGTCTTTCTCTTTTTTTTCTTAATATTATTATCTAGTTATTTATTTATATGTTCTAATTATTTAATTTTTTTATATTAAAAATTGTGAATTTCAGTATATTGAAAGTATGTGAACTTGTAAGAGATGTTGGCTATTGAAACAATTTAATTTTGTTATGGGACATTATTTTAAATTAGCTGTATATAGATTTAGTTTTTATATCTTTTGATTTTTAATTATTTGAATATTTAAGTTTAAGACTTTTACTTATGAGTTAAATTTAATGATTTGTGTTTCATTCTTCATGTTTTATTCTTTATGAATCTTTAAGTTTGGAAAAAATTTCGATTCAACTAGTTCGACCGACGGTTCAACCGGTCTGGCCTATCATTTTTTGTCACACCGGTTAGCTCACCAATCTGATTTTTAAAACATTGCCTCTAATTAAGAGTTAAAGTGAGTGTAGATTAGAAGCCAATTTTCCCTTATCAGTGTTACCTCAATACCATCTCTTTCATAACAACGTTACTCGCAGTATCCCCTTTCTTTTCCCCCCTCTTGATCTCTCTCTCATGTTGGAATTTTCAAAATATTTCTAATGACACAAAATTCAAAACATAAATTCCATAAAAAATCCCAAAGTAGTGTATCGCTACCCTCACTACAAGAAAACGNTTTTTTTTAAAAGAAAGTCTACTAATGATATCTTTCATGGTCACTCTATAATCTTGATGGTTTCACCATATTGTCCAAAGATCTATTAAGCAAGGATTTATTCACCATATTGTCCAAAGGGATAAGAATTTATTTTGATAACCAATAGTTTGTGAACAACAACAGAAGCAAAAAAATTTGGATGCATGCAAGTTTTTCAATTAAAAACAAGTACTTTTATGCTACTAATCAACCATGTGTCATAGGCTTAGAGGGTGTGTAAGCCTCTCTGCTAGGGTTCCTGGCATGGTGTCGCCGTCACGAGAAAATTCTGGTCATTATCATCTTTTTTATGTGAATTTGTGTGTCAATGGCAATAGTGTTTATCTCTAGATTTAGATGGCATGTTCTTCTAAGGAGGGACATACAAAGAAGCTCCAGTTTAAGTGTGTGTTTGCATTAAAAGATTATTTACATAGTTGATTATGGTAAAATTAATTATGAAAACAAAAAAAAGAAGATTGTTGAATAATTTATTTATGTTTAGATATGTGAGTTCAAAAGTGATTTTTTAATAATCAATTTTTTGTTTGGATTGTATGAAGAAAATTATTTTTAAAAGTTAAATTATCAAAAAGGATATAAAACATTTTTATGGTGTAATAAATATGAGGAGCAATTAGGTAAAAAAATGGTAAAATAAGCAATTAATCCATAAGTAGGACAGCTTATAGAAAAAAGCTTTTAGGATGGTCTTCAAATGTGTAAAAAGCTGTTAATCCGATTTATCTAAACACACAAAAACTCACATAATCAATTATAGACTTAAAAAAGTCATTAAAGGGAGATTAAAAACTTTCCCACACATGCACTAAGAGCAAGACAAAGAAAACAAAGGTGGCCAGGACCTAAGAAAACAATGATATTAGGGAGGGCTAGTCAAGTCAACCGCTCAGTAGGCTACTACTTCACAGCCTCATACCGAAGAACAAGAATAGAGAACACAGGCTAAAACATAGGCTATCACAATCTCAAGGCAAAAGGGCCTCAACTGGACCTAACAAGAAGAATGTGAACAAGGTATGCTTCTTATTCTAGTATTTATAGGCCCAAAATTCAAATTTTTTACTTATAGGCCCAATAATACAAATATGTTCATTTCTGCATAGTTTTGTAGGATAGAGCAAAGGTGATACAATGCAGCAAGAAAAAGGGTGATGCAAATGCAAGACATGATGAGTTTAAGGGAAAACCTTTTTAAACAAGTCATGACACATGAAGCTAGGGAGAGATGGACCTAGCCTAGGTCTCCAGGTAACAATACAAGTGTTTTCAAGCCTCATGGAGTAAATTCTAGCAAATTTAGGCCTACTACAATTAATTATTCTTGCGGTCTCATTACAATCAATCAAGAGTCAATTCCACTCACAACTAACCTGAAAACATATATGATATATCAATCCAACTTTTTTTCTTTTTGGTTACAAAAAAATTAGGAACTAACTAGACTATACTAGAATTAAAGACAAGACTCACATGTAATGTCTTACCAATTAATTTCCACAGCCTCAAACCTAAGCCATTAAACAAGGAAGTCCAAGTTTCTCACCGTTAAACCAAGCGCCTATTAGCAATCTAATTCCATTTTAATGAAAAAAATAGCCATCATATTATTGAGTAGTTTATAAAATAGATAAAGTAACTGAGTCTCACATTTGACAAATATTACTTAGAATTGGTTTTAATCTAGATCTGATCGAGTTTGACTCAATTAAGTGATAAGTTATTTAACATTTTTTAAATCAAATAGTTGTAATTGCTTGATTAGTGTTGGTGGTCAATTTATATCTGTTCAAAACTGACAATTGCTCAATTTTTTTAGGCTTTGTTTATCTCAAAATAGTGTCTCTAGCAATTTTTGTCTATTGTTCCTAACAAGTAGAGTGTAATATTCCCAATATAGATACATTTTCTAGTCCTGCAAATTTGGAAGAAGTCAAGATCCAAAGACAGAAATGTGAGGAAGGTGAACTGGTTGACTGTAATGAGCTAGTCCTGCATATTCTTCATCGTTTATCATTTATCTCTCTTGTTCCGTCGTGATCCATTTTTCATTTTTTTTTTTTTTTTTTAACATGGTAAATTTTGTTATCTACATATTATTTTTGCTTTGCTTTTAATTTTCTAAATGTTTGATTAAAATTTTCCGATAATGGAATATGTTAGGAAATAATTGTAATGATATTTTTCTTTAATATTTTTGAGGTGAGGGGCAATTTTTTTTTTTATTTTGCTAGAAGAGTTGGCAAGGCTTATGAAATCTCCGATATTGTTTTTATCTTTCTACATTTGAAATTATTTTTGTATTTCAAACATTTTACTTTTAATTTTTATTTTATTTTGTGTTTATCATAAGAATTTAAAAAATTAAACTTTACTTATGACAAAATATGTTGTGAAGGAAATGTAGTGACAATCATTATTTCTACCTAATAATCTCAAGGCTTTACAAAAATAATTTTCACTAAAATGAAAAGGGAACATATTTAGGAAGCCGTAACATTATGAGTTCGTTATAGGCTAATATCTTATTCCAAAAATAATGGTATTTTGCTACTCATTCACATTATAGTCATTTGTAATTTTTTACAATATGCATGACAAAGTGAGAGGTTTAAAAACACAAATTTAAAATTTTTTCTTTATTCTAAAAGATAAATTTAGGGACATTTTTTATTCAACAATTTTAGATGATATAAAATTAAATTGATAACGGTTCACTATATTAGGCCTCTATCTACCCATTTGCTTAGGGGTGTTCGATAGAGATGAATTGCAAGTTAATGTGCAATCTCACACATAGGTACTATATTTACAATATAGGGGATTTAAAATGGAAATAAAAAAAGATAAAGAGACCTACCTTAAGACTGAAAATAATATTTCATTTAGCTAGAGCTCTTCCTCCAATACTATGATTATCTATTAACATTTATAAAGCTAAAAGAACAAGAAGTAATATGTGAGTATGTATGTACATCTAAACAAAAATAATTACATGTCCCATCTAAGTTTCAAACTAGATGGTATAATAATTAAACTGTGCCTAGAGAAAAATGTAGAACACACACAGGGCAAACGAAATTGGTGTTTCTAGAAAAACAGATATAAAGTTACGTGTGAGATTTCATGTATAAAGTCCGTTGAAGGATATAAACTGAGATATATACAAAATTTAGCCAGAATCCAGACTAAACTGAGATAATTCTAAAAGAATTTAGCAGCACAAAACATAGTGTCAGAAAGGAAATTATATAAACCATATATTAACCATTTCATTGCTGTAAAGAGTTTCTTTTGTTTCTTCTCAACGTAGTAAAAAAAAAAACTGAGGTATTAAATCTGCTCATTAAAAGGGAATTACCTTCATGACAACCAACTTAATATCAGGATTTTCCTCATAGTTCTGAAAAAGTTCCAGCAGCTGAGATACCTATATCAAGACAAGGCACAAAAAGAACACAAAATAATAAGCAAAGAGAAGAGGAAATGGACTTCGAATTTCTCAAGTAGAAGAAGAAAAACTGCGTAAGACTTGGAAGGAAAGTGCCATACCATTTGGAAGGAAAGGGCATTTAACTGCCTAGGCCTGTTCAGTATCAAAACTCTTGCGGACAACTTATTTTCCACCAGAACCTGTCCAACAAAATCGAGAGAGAACATTAGAAAGAAAACAAGTAAACAAACAAACAAAATCTGCCAATATAGTACCAATGGTGCATTACACAGGTCCTTCTAAGAATCAATGTTTTCAAGCATCCAATTCCACAGCTAGAAAAATTATGGAGGTTTCATGTAATCAAATAAAAAAAATATTCCAAACAAAAAGGGCATCCCCTAAATCATAAGAGTTAAAATCCCAATTCACAACCAGAAAATTTTGACTGAGATGCTGTCATCCAAAACAAGAAAAAAAAAAAACCTTAAAAAACAATAATCATAATGAAGATATGCAAACAAAAATTCTCAATTTGAAATAATGAATAACTATTCAAATGTCTAAAAACAAACTCTAAAAAAATTGATATGAGAAATCAAAATAATTGAAATCGAAAAAAATATTATAAATATTAGTCTTTAGTAAAAAAAAATTATAAAAAATTCTTTTACATTTTTTACATAATATTGAAATGATTTATGTTAAATAGCTCATATCCTTGATGAAAGCACATATGTCTAAACTGTAATTAATTTTTATGATGATAATCCATTGTTAATTTTTTAAGCCTAAAATATGCAATTAATTATTAATATTTATGTGTATATGTGTTTATTTGTTATAAATATATAATGCACATACATTTTTGTTAGTGTTTACCAAAAATATATTTTTGTAAGTAGACATCTTTTCTAATGAACATACCTTTTTGCTAAAAAGTGGCGTGGGAATATAAGTCACTGATTGCTTGCACTTTTGCATGGTTGTGGAGGACTCCAACTCATGAAAGTAGAAATCATCAAGCATTAGCAAACTTTGTAAAGTCAAAGAACGCAATTGGCAGAACTCAATTATGCCCCTATCAACATTTGTGTCACTTTCAACAAGCACAATTGTCTTCATAGACTTGCATTCTGAAACTTCAATTTCCAGTAGTTGTGAAAGTCCATTGGCCATTGAAGATGGAAGGAGATATCTTAACCTGTCACAGCTTTTGACTTTGATGATCTTAAGATTGCTGAACGAATTTACCATTAGCACTCCATGAGATATCTTTTCCAAGTTATTGAGATTCTGAAGCACTAGTGTCTCTAACTTAGGAAAAGAATCTTGAGATTGAGTCCACTCCACTGAATTAATTATATGCTTAATTTCAGCATTGTTTTGGATATAGAGATGCTTCAAATGTGGAAATCCTTCCCCATTCAATTGGAAAAGCACATTTGAAATGCCATTCAACTCATCTAAGTACAAATCCTCCACTCTTCTAATCAAAAGTTTAATCCCATGCTCCAAATGAATACTTGTATGGAGCTTGAGCTTTAATGTTTTTGAGGTTTCATAATTGCCTGACCATTCCCACACATCTCCTATAAAAAATTTATATCTTTCTAGCCTCTCTAACATTAAGTCCCTTGGCAAAACCCAAGCCTCTCTAATTTGTATATCTAGAGCAGTCAAGTTAGGCAGCTGCTTGAGTTCAGCAAGGCTAGCATTTTTGTTTTGGTTGGCTGAACTTTCAGGCTCCCACTTGATTGAGGTGTTGCCCATATACAACTCCTCTAATCTGGTCAAGTTTGATATGATATTGGGTGGAATGACTTCAATTCCAGAACCAGTCAAGTCCAGCATTCTTAGATGTGTCAATAGCCTTATTTCACTTGGAAATTGAGCTATCGATGATTTGATCATGCTGAGAACTTCCAGATCTTTCAAGGCTCCTATTGCAGCTATATCTACCAAAGTACAGTGATCCAAACACAAAGTCTTCACGTTGGTTAGGGAATGAAAAGATATGGGTAATGAAGACATGTCCATATTTGTGATATCTAACACTTTGAGGTTTTTCATTCCCTCAAAAAAGGAATCGGGTATTTGCAGAGAGCGATTATAACCGCTATTCAAATGGAAAAGCTTAAGTTTAGGACAATCTAGCCTTTCTGGAATCTTATGAATATGACACCAAATCATGAGGTTGTAAGGGCATCTTTTTNTCCATATTTGTGATATCTAACACTTTGAGGTTTTTCATTCCCTCAAAAAAGGAATCGGGTATTTGCAGAGAGCGATTATAACCGCTATTCAAATGGAAAAGCTTAAGTTTAGGACAATCTAGCCTTTCTGGAATCTTATGAATATGACACCAAATCAAGAGGTTGTAAGGGCATCTTTTTAGTAAATCTTCTGATGGCCAATCTTTTAGATCAAAATCAATTCCAACTGTGAAAACATGTCGGTCTCTGGATGCAATTGAAATAGCTACATTGCGAACAATGTCATGCATCTTGACATTCGTGATTGTATCATCGCCAAGCAACAAGCACGAGGACTTTAAGGTGCTTATCATCTTGTGAAGTCTGTTTCTTGCATCTTGCACAGTATTTATGTGTTTGAATATGCCCAAACCCATTCCATAATTCAACAAGTCACTAGTAAAAGGATGTCCTCCAAGTAGCCCACAAAGCAAGAATAGTGCCTTTAGTTCATCGCTTTCCAACCGACTGCAACTCAACTCCAGGGCTGTATAAGCTATCTCATGCATTTCTTTGTTGTCAATACTTTCAAGCTGATTTAAGGCATCATTCCATGAATGAATATCGGTATTTTTCAACGCACTTGCTACTGTGACTATCAAAACAGGCAGACCTGCACATTTTTTAGCCACTTCAGTTGCTATGTATTGGAGACTAGTGTCATGATCAACTTCGGCCTTGAGTTTAAACAAGCTCCATGTTTCTTCTTCGGTTAAAATTTCTAGTCTGAAATCCTTTTGAGTTCCCATTTTGCGTAAAGTATCTTGAGTTCTGGAAGTCATCAATACTTTGCAACCCTTATGATCATCCTCAACAGGAATTCCCACTTCCTCCAAATCAAGCCTTTCCCATATATCATCTAATATAATAAGTATAGTTTTCTCCTGTTCAATCCTCTTGCGTAGGCGAAATGCTCTACCAAATACAGTCTCCTCATTGAATTGCAGACCCAACAGATCGGCAATTTCACCTTGAATTCTTTTAAGATCTGGACTTTGGGTTACATTTGCCATGACCACTGCATCAAATAACTTATCTTCCTCAGCTTTTGCAGCAACTTGTTTCACTAGAGTAGTCTTACCCACACCACCTAGCCCATAAATCTCTATCTTGCTTACATTAGGGTTTGTTAAAGCACTCACAATCTCCATCATCATTGACACCCTTGACTCAATCTTTTGACAACCTCTTGCTGCAAAAGTGGAGCCTACTCCATCCAGAGGAGGGAGATACCCAATCTTTTCCTTATCAAACTTCCCTTTTGCCAGAACATCAGCAATAGTTTTTGCCATCTTGGTCGCTTTCCGACTTAGTTGATGTCTTGACCTCAAATCAGGAAATGACCAATTGGAGCAACCAACTTTTGCATTGCGTGGATCTTCAAAGAGCTGGTTTGCCTCTCCAGTGACCTCTTGCGCCCTGTCCTGCCAGTTCTGCACAACATTTTCAATTATTTTACCGTTTCTTGTTTCAGATTCAACCAAGTGCTTGATACAGTCTTCTTCACCCTTAAGCTCCTTCATTGCTTCCTCTAACGCCTTGAAATTGTCTTTGTAGAATAACAAATAACCCACCTGCCGGCCAATTGGTGCCACTGTATACTCTGCTATTTTTGCAACAACCGAAACAAGAATCTCCATTCTTGCGTCCTGATTTTTCTGAAAAATAACCAAACATAACATAAAACTAATTTAAGAATATTGAATGAGAACTAGAAAAATCAAATGACAAAGAGATAAAGGGAGATAAAAGTGCATTACCCTTCTTCCAGAATCTGTATCTAGCTGTGCTTGTAGATGAGAGAGTTTGTAATTCCCTTTTACCCGTCTTAAATAAGAAGGAAATTAAAAAAAAAAGAAGAAAGTGTAAGCAGTAGTAAAAGTATCAATGGACAACCTAAGAAAAGATTAGCCACTAAACATACCTCTGTTACAAATATGAACAGTGCATATTCATTTCTTCTTGTTTGCTTCCCAATATTGGTGAACTAGAGTACTAAATGCTTCACCAAACGGTGACTGTAAAAACGAAATTGGAAACCGGAAGGCAAATACTCTTTGACCTGAGATTGGTATGAAGAAGCAACACTATAATATGTAGCTAAAAGATCATACTAGTTTTCTCCAGCCAACAAATATAATAAAGACATCAATGGGATCAAAAGATATCATAATAGTTTTGAACTAGAGAGAATGCTGAAGGCAGACAGAATTAGATGTCTCTAAGGAAGGAACTAGTGAAGATGATGGTAGGTGCTTCAAATATCAGAGTGATGTAAACAAATTTCTAAATGGGAAGGCAAAACAATCCATAACAAACCTCGCTTTTTTTTTGGGGGGGGGATATGTGTATAGGAAGCAACAAGTATAGACTGAAAGTGTTACTTTGACAACAGCAGAAATAAGAATATTGAATCACCTAGTCTCGAACATGGAACAAATAAAATGTTAAGAGATAAATTCAAAATTTCTTTTTTGAGTGACTCACTAAAATTATTTGTGGTTTGAGTGACTTTACAATAATTTACATAAAATAATACTAACAAAACAAAACTAAGCCAATAAAATTGGATTATACTGTTCAAAGCTTCAAGCTATGGATTTTTGCTTTATACTGACAAAGCTACCGTTAATATCTTTCTACAAATCCTCTCAAAAAAAATATTTTTACAAATATTTTTCATAAACTTACACAACATTCTTATGTTAAATAGAAAAATCATACGGCAAATAGATAAATGGAATTAAAGGGCATTTACCTTTCTTCAATCCCGATATCAGTGAGACCTATTACTGTACTTGCTTTGACTTGAGATTAAAAGCAAGAAGAAAGAAGCACTTTTGCAGCAATACATGAAGATCATACAATTAGCAATTCTGTTTCTCCCTACATTTTATCATAAAAATGCAACTTAAGTGAGCCATTTCACAGGGGGAAACAACAATACGTGAATAGAGCTACTTCACCTCTTTTAGTGGTTCACTTCCCCAATATTTATCCTGAACTGGAGAAAATTAAATTGATCAAATATTTCCTTCAGTTGGGTTCTTAGGTCAAATTTGCAAACGGATACCATGAATGACAATTATCTCAGCGAAGTTTAAAGTGACAAATGATAAGGAAGAGAGTGTAAGATGAAATCTGAAAGATAAAAGCACAAATTGTAACACGAATATTAAATTTAAATAGATTCACTCAAATTTTAATTTAGAAAAATCTGTAAGATACTCATCAATTTTGACAACAGGATATCTGTTTCTTGCTTCCTGATTTGGCTTTATAAGACCAATATCAGAAATTGTGTAAGAAAATAGAAGTCATGGACTCATGCAACTACAAAAGAATTGTAAAAAAGAAAACCAGAAGACGAACAGATATAATAACATCTACTATCTATTAGTGAAGATCAGCTCGTTTGCTTTTATTTCACTTCCCCTCTGTTTTTCATTAACAAAAAGCAACTCAGTTCAGCCATTTCAAAAGCTCCAACAAGAAGACAAGAACAAAAGTAGGACAGAAATCAAATTAAGAACGTACCTCTCTAACAGATACTGCTAAAACAAATCAACTTTTTGCTGTGTTCAATGTTCGCTTCTCTAATTTTGACGGTAGGTCTTCAGGAAACAGATTGATCGTAAACGAAACTCCAAAATAACCAAAAGCCAAATCACCAGCAACAATTTTTTCTTTTTTCTTTTTTTTCCTTTCTGTTTTTGGTGTTTTTGTATGTATATCAGCAGGAAAGCAACAAATGCAGAGACAATAAATTACAATCGATGTCAGCAAATGCCAAAGAAATCTCAAGAATGACAATGAATGGAAGTGACAAATGCAAATTCCTGTTATAAGTGCTTTTATACTTGTTGAATGTATGTTCGGATTCCTGGTTTTCTTAAACAAAAATATATCCAAAGAAATTCGAAAATTCTACCTTATATCAATTTCTCTGATCACACGCATTCTCCCTCTTCTCCCTATTTTCTTTGGGTCTGATTCTTTGCTTAGCTCTATTTCTTTGTGTCTTACTTTTTCTGGGTTGCTTTGAGACATTTTGGCTCTGATTCTTTGCTTGGCTCTATCTCTTTATTTCTTACTTTTTCTGGGTTGCTCTTTGGATATGCTTCTTTGCTTGGCTCTAACTCTTTGTTTCTTACTTTTTCTGGGTTGCTTTCAGACTCTTTTGGTTCTGATTCTTTGCTTGGCTCTATCTCTTTATTTCTTACTTTTTCTGGGTTGCTCTTTGGATATGATTCTCTGTCTTATTTTGCTTTATTTGCTTTCCAATCCAGAAGAACAGTTCAAATTGCCCGCTATCCCCACCTCATGAAAGCCTTTACTCATCACGTGTTAGTGTAATGTTAGCTTGCCTTCACATATTTTTGTTTAAAGTAAATTATATTTTTATTTTTTAAATATTTTTTAGTCATTAATTTATTTTTTTTATTATTTTAATTTTTGAATAATTACATTGTCTACCAAATCAATCTTCCATACACCAAAAATAATCATTTCAAATACTGATTTGGTGGACAGAGTAATTATTTAAAAATTAAAATGACATTTAAAAAATAATTAATGAAAAAATATATTTAACTCCTTTTTTTTTTAAGTTGTGTTCAACTATGTTAAACCTAAATCTAAATGTCATCACTACTAAGAACATAAATATATTTATCTCACAAAGACTTAATAAAAAGAAATTAATGTTGGCCCTCCACTATATATTACTTATCCTATCACATTTAATTTAAGATGAAATCTATTTTTTTTTTTTTTAAATAGTAGTGCGATGTATTGAGAACAGAGGAGTGCATGTGAAGAATAAAACACATGACATCCATCTCTCTAATTCATATGACTAAAGGAAGTGTCACTAGATTCATAGGTCATTGGCAAGATAAAATCCTTAATTAGTGGTCTGATGTATAAAATGTACATTAAGTTAATATGATAAACTATTCATATGCATGTTTCTATGATCAAAACAACATTCAATTTAGCATGAAATTCTTAATTAGTGACTTGATGTAAAAAGTGTAGATTAAGTTACTATGACTAACAACTTATGTTTTTGTTCATTTTATCAAAATCACATTCAATTTAATAGAATCTTCTTAATTAGTGGTGACAAGTACAAAGTATGCCTTAAGTTATTGTGGTAAATTACTTATATTCTTATTCATCTTATCAAATTAACTTTCTAATTAAGCCAAAATATTTAATTAGTGGAATAATGTATATATTAGAGGATAATTTTTTATTATCTTTAATTTAACCTTTGTTCATTTTATCAAATCCACCTTCTTTCTTTTGGTACTTTTGGCTACAAACTTTGAATTCGAATACAAAACCTATAAATCTGACCTTTTAGTAAAAAGTGTAGATTAAGTTACTATGACCAACAACTTATGTTTTTGTTCATTTTATCAAAATCACATTCAATTTAATAGAATCTTCTTAATTAGTGGTGAGAAGTACAAAGTATGCCTTAAATTATTGTGGTAAATTACTTATATTTTTATTCATCTTATCAAATTAACTTTCTAATTAAGCCAAAATATTTAATTAGTGGAATAATGTATATATTAGAGGATAATTTTTTATTATCTTTAATTTAACCTTTGTTCATTTTATCAAATCCACCTTCTTTCTTTTAGTACTTTTGGCTACGAACTTTGAATTCGAATACAAAACCTATAAATCCTGAGGCTGACTTTTTAGTAAAAAGAAAATCCTTAATTAGTGGCTAGATGTATGAAATATTCCTTGAGTTACAATGATAAAGTACTTATATTTTTGTTCATCTTATCAAATTAACTTTCAAACTAAAATAAATATTTAACGTGGGGCTTCATGTATTATGTATATATTAGATGATAAGCTCTATTATTTGTAAATCATAACTTATACCTTTGTTTATATCATCAAACTTACTTTCTAATTAATATAAATTTCTTTAATTAGTGATTAAATGTATAAAGTATGTCATAATCAAGTACTTTTGTACCAAATAGCCAATGGTCAAATGATACTGAAATCCTCAAAACTTATGATTTTTATCTTTTATGTTCAAATTTAAAGTTATAGCCAAAAGTACTAAAAAACAATTAAGTACTTTTGCTTTTGTTCATCTTATTAAATCAACTTCCAAATTAAAACAAAATTATTTATGAATTATGCTTTTGAAAAGACCAAATGAAATTGAAGTTAAAAATTACATGAAAATGTTAATAATTAACTTTCAAGAGAGGAACGAAAATTGCATGAAGTTATACTTTTTTTTTTCCCTCTCAATTTGACATTAATCAATTTTAATTGAAGAAAATCACATCGAATCTAATTGTGGCTTTCCTGATTTAACACTAATTACGTAAAATTGAATTGGGAGATTTTCAATTTGGAACTAATTAAGTTAAATTGGAATTAAATTACATGAGATCATACTTTTCTTCTCAATTTGACATTAATCAATTTCAATTAACATGAATTACATGAAATATGTGTCAAATTGATGTTCACCTAATTCATTTTTTATAAGACAAATCCAAATCTTTTTTTCAAAAACATATTATCAACCGAAATAACCTCCTTTGTGCACCACCGCTTCTGGCGATTTCCAGCAACCACGACGTCCTCCTCTCACTCAGGCGTAGTAGAAATGGGGAATATAACATTAGAAAAATAGTATACATAAAAAAAAAAAATTAGAAAAATAGTCTATTGTATTAACTATGTGTTGAATACGCTCTGATCTGGTGCACTAGATCTAAAACAAATGATTGCTATCTTAGGATCACTAAGAATGGCTAGTGTTATCTCTTAGTTAATTGAGTGAGTTTAGTGAGATTTTTTTTTTAATAAATTTAGTATTGTTACAAAAATATCAAAAAATTAAGTCTCTCAATATATAATAAAACACATAATTTTTTATAAAATATAAAAATAATACAATATAAGAAACATGTCAAATAAAAAATTAAACTTTTCCAAAAAAAATGGAGTTGGACACATTTTGCTTTATTGTGCCATTCAAATGATATAAGAATTTTTGTATTTTATAAAAAAAATTATCTATTTTTGCACGTGTTTGATAATTCTATTTTTTTATAATTTTTGCAATGATATGAAATTTACTTGATAGGTTCCACCAAATTCAACCAAACTAGATTGAAAGTAGACCTACCCTCATTTTTTATGATGATAGCAAAAGCAAAAACATAATAAGATAGTAAGAAACAATCTATAACTGGATCTCGTTTTAATAAGTTGAATTTGATCATTCTGAAATATTTTTAAAAAACATATACACTTGCATCTTTTGTTATTTGAAATTCTGCAATGCCCCCTTGGTTAACAGAAAATGAGAAAACAGTTAAATTTTAGGCAAAGTTCATTCCTTAATTTTAAACTCTCTTCGATGGAGAAAGACATGGGATTAAATTTTATTTTCTCTATGGTTTTAGAGTTTCTAGTTTCGAGTTACTATTATAAAGGCAAGGTCTTTATATGATTTAAAACAAGCAACGAAGGTTTTTGTATAATTTCAAACTAAAAAATATGTGAGTATATGTTTCTTCTTAAACTTTAGGGGAAAGTTAATGTGATTTACTCATATGAATTTTTATCTTATATATTGTTAATAAAATCTAAAGTTTATAGAACCAACTTGATTTATATATTTTTAATAATATATATTTTATAAAACTTATCTTAATAATACTTTAAGTAATTAATATTTTATATAAACAATTTAGTTTTCACCAATTATATACTAACTCGTAGTAAGGGTTTCTAGTTCACATGTGAATAGTATAATGGGCTTAATATAGGATGAAAAGATTAATTAATGGGTAATTCTTTGTAGAATTGATTGCTATTGCAAAAGTTATACCATCTAATTATTTCTATAGACGTGAAAAAGTCAAATTCTAATAGCCTAAAAATAGATCAAATAATTTGTAGCTGAGTGGTATCAAAATGATCTTTATAATTCATGAGTTTTATGTTTAAATTTAAAATCATAGCTAAAAGTAAAAATAAAAAAAAAAATCTACTAATGATATCTTTCTATGATCTCGATCCTTTCACCATATTGTTCAAAGATCCATTAAGCAAGGACATTTCTTTCTTCCTACTAATTCCTAGAAGACTTGAAACTTCTCAAACACTGTGAATGCTTTCTCCAAAATTAAGAATTTGAGATTAAAAGGTTCTTTCACTGAAGTCCGATAACATATTTACAATGTCCCATGGTCCACGTGTCAATTTCTAAAGGTAGCTAGGTGCATCATGTGCAATAGGTGCACCAAAGGACTACCCTTAATCGGAAGTCAATTACATATACTAAAAAGTAGGTGCATTAGTGATTATATTACCAGTATTGGCACTTTTGGACTTCGTCGCATGAAATGGGGAATGGAATAAACCTTATCACTCCAAAAGCTTTTGGATCTATAAGTGTGCGTTAAGAATAAAATTTATTTAAAAACATTTTTTTTAAGAGAATAGAGAACACAGGCTAAAACATAGGCTATCACAATCTCAGGGCAGAGAAGGGCCTCAACTGGATCTAACAAGAAGAATGTGAACAAGGTATGCTTCTTATTCTAGTATTTATAGGCCCAAAATTCAAAATTTTTACTTAGGCCAAATAATGCAAATATGTTCATTTCTGCATAGTTTTGTAGGGTAGAGCAAATGTGATACAATGCAACAAGAAAAAGGGTGATTCAAATGTAAGACATGTTGAGTTTAAGGGAAAACCTTTTTAAACAAGTCAATAGTCATGACACATGAAGCTAGGGACACATGGACCTACCCTAACTTTCAGGCCTTGTGGAGTGAATTCTAACAAATTTAGGCTTACTGCAATTAATTCTCATTGCGACCTCATTACAATCAATTAAGAGCCAATTTCACTCACAACTAACCTGAAAACATATATGATATATCAATCCAACTTTTTTTCTTGTTTGTTACAAAACAATTTAGGAGCTAACTAGACTGTACTAAAATTAAAGACAAGACTCACATGTAATGTCTTACCAATTAATTTCCATAGCCTTAAACCTAAGCCATTAAACAAAGAAGTCCAAGTTTCTCACCATTAAACCAAGTGCTATTAGCAATCTAATTCCATTTTAATGAAAAGAATAGCCATCATATTATTGGGTAGTTTGTAAAATAGATAAAGTAACTGGGTCTCACATTGGCCAAATATTATTTAGATTTTGTTTTAATCTAGATCAAATCGAGTTTGACCCAATTCAGTGGTAAGTTATTTAACTGGTTTTTTAAATCAAATAGTTGTAATTGCTTGATTAGTGTTGGTTGTCAATTTATATATGTTCATAATTGACAATTGCTTGATTTTTTAGGTTTTGTTTATCTCAAAATAGTGTCTCTTGCGTGCTCAAAGCTACAATTTTTGTCTCTTGTTCCTAACAAGTAGAGTGTAATATTCCCAATATAGATATAGTTTCTAGTCCTGCATATTCGGAAGAAGTCAAGAACCAGAGACAGAAATGTGAGGAAGATGAACTGGTTGACTGTAGTGAACTACTAGTCCTGCATATTCTTCATCCTTTATCATTTATCTCTCCTGTTCCTTCTTGATCCAGTTTTCATTATTTTTTTTAACATGGTAAATTTTGTTATCTACATATTATTTGCTTTGCTTTTAATTTTCTAAATGTTTGATTAAAATTTTTCTTTAACAAAATATGTTAGCAAATAATTGTAATGATAATTTTCTTTAATATTTTTGAGGTGAGGGGCAATTTTTTTATTTTGCTAGAAAAGTTGGCAAGGCTTATGAAATCTCCGATATTGTTATTATCTTTGTACATTTGTAATTATTTTTGTATTTCAAACATTTTACTTTTATTTTTTTTATTTTTTGTTTATCATAAGAATTTAGAAAATTAAACTTTACTTATGACAAAATATATTGTGAAGGGAATGTAGTGACAATCATTATTTCTACCTAATAATCTCAAGGCTTTGCAAAAATGATTTTCACTAAAATGAAAAGGGAACAAATTTACAAAGCGGTAACATTATTAGTTCATTATAGGCTAATATCTTATTCCAAAAATAATGGTATTTTTCTACTCATTCACATCATAGTCATTTGTAATTTTATACAATATGCATAACAAAGTGAGAGGTTTAAAAACACAAATTTTAAATTTTTTCTTTATTCTAAAAGAAAATTTAGGAACATTTTTTATTCAACAATTTTAGATGATATAAAATTAAATTGATAACTGTTCACTATATTAGGCCTCCACCTACTCATTTTCTTGGGGGTGTTCCATAGAGGTGAATTGCAGGTTGATGTGCAATCTCACACATAGGTAATGTATTTACAATAAAGGGGATTTAAAACGGAAAAAAAAAAAAAAAAGATAAGGAGACATGCCTTAAGATTGAAAACATACTTCATTTGGCTATAACTCTTCCTCCAATACTATGACTATCTATTAACATTTATAAAGCTAAAAGAGCAAGAAGTAACATGTGAGTATGTATGTACATCTAAACAAAAATAATTACATGTCCCATCTAAGTTTCAAACTAGATGGTATAGTAATTAAACTGTGCCTAAAGAAAAATGTAGAATACACAGGGCAAACGAAATTGGTGTTTCTAGAAAACAGATATAAAGTTACTGTTTTCATATCAATAAAACAATAATTTTATGTATCATGTACGAGATGTTATATACTAATTAACATAATTATGCAATGGTTGACATCTCATTTATTGGTAGAGGCGTGTATGGAATATTACATCTAACTGAACAATCCATCACAACAATTAGTTTTACAACAAATAAAAACAACAGTTTTTTTTCTTTTTATTTTTTTTGTTTTATCATCAATGACAACAACACACATGGCAAAGATAAAATAGAAAGAAGCAAGCTTCAATACAGAATAATAAAAGACTATTAAGAAGCAAGCTTCATCGCTGGAGTACCTGCATGAGAGTTGGAAGCTCTTCTAGGATTTGTCTTCCATTAATGACTCAATGTTTGGATTTGGTTACATTTTCATTTTGCTGTACTGCTGTGCACTTATCTTTTTAATATCTTGTGTTGTGAACTTACAATAAGCTCTGTTTTATGTTTTGTTATGTCTTTGTATGCATTTTTATGGTTTGTCATTTACTTTGTAGTAAATCTTGATTTTAAGATGATTTTTAAGCTATATTCTATCATTTGTTATATCTCTTTTTTTCTCTGAAATGGCCGCCTCACTTCAATGAGGCGCCCGCCCCACCCTGCCTTGCCGCCTAGGTGGTTTGGGGGCTTGGCGCCTTTGGTTGCGTTGGACTTTTGACAACACTGGTGATCCATTAAGCAACAAAATAAACACAAACCTTCGCTACAATAACCAACAACGGCTGCAACATCACCACCAGCATAAAATGCCCTTCCATTTCCCTGATATACAGATATGGAAAAATGGATCCCTGGAGTCTGGAAAGAAATGGAATAGACCAACTAAGTCCGTTGAAGGATATAAACTGAGATATATACAAAATTTAGCCAGAATACAGACTAAACTGAGATAATTCTAAAAGAATTTAGCAGAACAAATCATAGTGTTAGAAAGGAAATTATATAAACCATATATTAACCATTTCATTGCAGTAAAGAGTTTCTTTTGTTTCTTCTCAACGTAGTAAAAAAAAACTAAGGTATTAAATCTGCTCATTAAAAGGAAATTACCTTCATGACAACCAACTTAATATCAGAATTTTCCTCATAGTTCTGAAAAAGTTCCAGCAGCTGAGATACCCTATATCAAGACAATGCACAAAAAGAACACAAAATAATAAGCAAAGAGAAGAGGAAATGGACTTGAATTTGTCAAGTAGAAGAAGAAAAACTGTGTAAGACTTGGAAGGAAAATGCCATACCATTTGGAAGGAAAGGGCATTTAACTGCTTAGGCCTGTTCAGTATCAAAACTCTTGCGGACAACTTATTTTCCACGAGAACCTGTCCAACAAAATCGAGAGAGAACATTAGAAAGAAAACAAGTAAACAAACAAACAAAATCTGCCAATATAGTACCAATGGAGGAATAATGCATTACACAGGTCCTTCTAAGAATCAATGTTTTCAAGCATCCAATTCCACAGCTAGAAAAATTATGGAGGTTTCATGTAATCAAATAAAAAAAAATATTCCAAACAAAAAAGGAATCCCCTAAATCATAAGAGTTAAAATCCCAATTCACAACCAGAAAATTTTGACTGAGATGCTGTCATCCAAAACAAGAAAAAAAAAAAAAAAAAAAA